>OZ010609.1:58170334-58580334 GCA_963932145.1 Acanthosepion lycidas | reverse complement strand
TATACATACATATATATATATATAATATACATACATATATATATATAATATACATACATATATATAATATACATACATATATATAATATACATACATATATATATATATAATATACATACATATATATGATATACATACATACATATATACAATATACATACATATATATATATATAATATACATACATATATATAATATACATACATATATATTATATACATACATATATATATATATAATATACATACATATATAGAATATACATATATGTATAATATACATACCTATATATATAATATACATACATATATCATATATATACATATATATATAATATACATACATATATAATATATATAATATACATACATATATATAATATACATACATATATATATAATATACATAGACATATATATAATATACATACATATATATATATAATATACATACATATATATATAATATACATACATATATATATAATATACATACATATATATATATAATATACATACATATATATATAATATATATATATATATAAATATATATAATATACATACATATATAAATATATATAATATACATATATATATATATATATAGAAATATATATAATATACATATATATATATATAGAAATATATATAATATACATATATATATATATATAAATATTTATAATATACATATATATATATAAATATATATAATATACATATATATATAAATATATATAATATACATATATAAATATATATAATATACATATATATATAAATATATATAATATACATATATATATATAAATATATATAATATACATATATATATATATATAAATATATATAATATACATATATATATATATAATATACATATATATATATATAAATATATATAATATACATATATATATATATAAATATACACATATATATATATAAATATATATAATATACATATATATATAAATATATATAATATACATATATATATATATATAAATATATATAATATGCATAATATATATCAAGAAAAACCTTAAAGATCCATATCAGCTAATATTTGTTTTGTGACTATTTTTAAATCCATCTCTTCAGATGGAATGTTCTTTATAAATGACCATTTATTAAGAACTTTCAGTTAGACATTTTCATGACGGTCGTCTTCGAGTATAGTATACAGAGGTTGACAGTGAATATTTCGGAGACAGTAGGAAAGCGTAGTTCAGGTTCGCAGTGGATATCTTAGCAGAGCGTAGTTCTTCCTTCTATCCTCTTCACCTGTCCAGTTAGCACTGGTCCTTCCGGTAGGTTAAACAAAGATGGCCGCCTTTATACACGACGAAGACAATGTTCTGCGGCTTCTGATATGTTAAGCTTCTATTGGTAGACTATAAAGGAAGTTGAGTCATCTGGATTGTCTCACTAGTCATATAGGTATATATCCAAAAAACCATAACACTTTCAGTCTAAAGAGATGAATATGAAAATATTTATGAAATAAATTCTAACCAAAATGGATCTTTAAGGTTTTTCTTGATTTATTATAATACTCTCTTATTTAAATTTACATTGAGCTCTTTTTGGATTAATATCCTGCTTGGAATTATCCCTACCAGTCACAAACTAGTACTATATATATATATATATATATGTGTGTGTGTGTGTGTGTGTGAAAAGTATGACAAAGTGGGAAAAGATTTTGTTGGATGCATTTCATTTTTTATGACGTTTTTTAATATATGTTTTGCTGTATCTAATCTAGATTAAATGTATCAGTTCCTCACTGTAATGAGACTGGCCACAATTTTGATTTAAAAAATCCTACTTTAAGAGAAAACCATCCACTAAGACAAAAATGTTTAGAAAGTGCTTTAATTGCTCGATCATCCACAGTAAATTTGCTTCCATGTTCTTACTACATTTCACCTTTCTTTGCAGATCCTTGAAAATAAGACAGAAATTAAGATAAGAAACACATAATGGCTAATCATCTGGTTCATTTCTATTCTTTAATGTCGTGAAAATTTAAATATTTAATGAAAGTAAACAGGCATCCGTGGATAGGAGTGTCCGGCCATTTATATTTTTAATGGTGACAAAATGATTTTTGTGTGTATAATATGACCGTGGGTATCTGAAGCTAAAAACAAGAAAAAATAAAATCCTTGAGTATAATATGACCCAATAGTACAGCCATACCTATGTAATTTTTTTTAAAAGATTGTACCATATTATCAATTAAAATTTCAATGTCATACATATGTTTTATATAGATGTGTGTAATTAGTGTCCAGATAATTTAGTTGGAAAATACAAGAAGTGGCTGGGGTTTTCTTACCTCAAATTTTTGCTAAGAAATAAATGTTACTATTACTATTATGGCTTGATAAATGTAAAGGAGCTTAGTTTTTGTTGACAAACGTGTTGATGGCCCGTCCATGTTGACTGCTTGTCCAATAGTGAGAATGTCATATGTCTGTGTGTAAAGGAGGAAAGTGGAGTTGATTATCAATGGTTTAGAAAGAATGAATTAATGATAATTATAATTAATATAATTATTTTATTATAATTATTTTTGACACTATAATTATTTTTTTATGGACATGACAATATCAATCACCATCTTCTGTCTTTCTGATCCCTGTTCTTTTATTGTCCTTTCTCCTCATTAATGTTTTTATTGTCCTTTCTCCTCATTATTGCTTTTATTATCGTTACTGCTCATTAAAGCTTTTATTGTCCTTTCTCCTCACAAATACTTTTCTTGCCCTTTCTCCTCATTAATGTTTTTATTGTCCTTTCTCCTCACTGTTTTTATCGTCCTTTCTCCTCATTAATGTGTTTTCTTGTCCTTTCTCCTCTGTTGGGGTAAAGAAAAGACTGTCAACTGATCATAGCAACAGCAATAGATTTCTTGTTTCTCGGCCGCAACACTTGTAGCCAAATCACAGTTCAAATGATAGTCCGACGTAACAGTCCAACACACACCGTAGAGACGACAAAATGGGGGTCACAAATCCAACCTTCACTTCTCGCCAACAACAACGCATGTTCGTCTCACAGCTCAAAAAAAAAATCATCTTTTATAAGCGAAAAACAATGACTTCTGTTCACCGAGAGAATTTTCTGATTGGTCACGCCATTCAGGGGAGGGAAGAACATTAGCATAGCTTCTAGTCATTCATGTAGATTTTTGCTGACTACTTTTTGGTAATTTTTCTTCAGCAGATTGCACACAAAACACAAACTTTTTTTTCGGGGTACCTGATTATCTCTTTCACTACATCCTCACTAATACTTTCTTTTTCTCTTAGTAATTTCTTGCATCTTTGTGGCATCTTTTGCCTTTGCTTGGGGTGAAATGATTAAAGAAAACAAAACGAAGAAAACATTATGATGATTATTGAACACTGGTGCAAATTACTTACCAAGCAAAAGGTCTTGCTGCTTTTTGTATATCAACAAAGTTCCATACATAAGTTGAGTTGATAGATAAAGAGACAAACGTTTCCTTCTACTTGTTGCAAAAAGATAAGTAATGATGTCATCGCTGTAAATATAAAAGTAGGATATAAATAAAAAGAAACCATTTAAAATAAGATTCAGAGTGTTTCAAAAATGCTAATATTTCTAGGAAAGTACCTTCATTTCAGAACTTCTTTTATGTGCTGTGTCCCTTCAGGACGTAGTCGATTATGGTCCTCTACATCCTCCTGTCCTTTGTAGCTCTTAATAAGTTTTGTCTTTTTGTTATTACACCCAGACCCTGTTCTGCCATCCATTTACTCAAATCTTAAGCAAGAATATGTTGTTTTGGTGTAAGGAATACTGTGGTATATTTGGGTCAGTAATTGTGACTAGCTAAGTTTAAGATAAGACAGATTGAACACCAGCCTTCTCCAATCCCTCCTTATGGCCTTGTGCCACATTTTTGCATTATATCAAAATAGATATCACTTACTCTATGAATTTCAGACTGGCGACAAGATCTCACCAATTTATAGCTGAAATGGTTAGATGTAACCATAAGTTTTATGCTAATAATTTCTGTTTCCGCACTTCTTGCTTGTGGAACTCTTTTCCAGCTTCTTGCTTTCCAGCTAACTCTGATCTTCAAAAATTGTTATCTACTGTCTTCTTGATTATTATTTTATAGTTCTCGCTCCTTAAAAATATTTCTCTTTTTTTTTATTATTTTGCATTCAGTAACCTCTTCTACCTTAGTGACTTTACTGCCTTGCATGGGGGTATATGAATAAAAAACAAGAAAATGATGGCTTTCACGACTTAAATTTATGGGAAAAAAATAGGCTTCTTTATGTCGCTTGTTCGTTTCTTCCATTGAACGAGAATATATATTTACTGCACAGAGGTTAAACTATTTTAATGATAGCTTTAATAGTTTAAGCCATTTGTCTGTTTGAACAGTCAGAAGGTTTAATTTTGGTGACTTTAATTTTGATGGAATATTTGAATGTCTTTTTTAATCAGCCGATTCTATTTCTCTACTATGTTTACTAATGAGGCTGTGGGAGCTTAACATGTTAAATCTAAATTCAATGTCAGTTGTTATTTTGTCTTCTTAATTCCTGTTCTTTTATTGTCCTCTCTCCTGATGGCGTTTTCTTTTTCTCATATTCATGCATACTGAGTAACATCTTGCTTGGGATGACATGATTAAAAAAGAAAGAAGACTTCATCTGGAAAAAGGTGCTATCTTCTGGATGGATGCTTGCTAATTATTTTATTTTATGCCTTGCTAATTACTTTACTACAGAAATACATTGCAAATGATGAAGAAAGGGATTGTCAATGGTCAGGAATGAATGCAAGCATTACTGATAGAATATGATTATTATATGTATAATGTAAATGCATTGTGAATAAGAGAGAAAGACATCAACAGTCAAAAATTAAAGTATCACAGGCAAAATATGGCTATAATACATCTATGATTATGACAAATAAAAAAAAATAAAAAATAAAAAAGTCCTTTTTAGACTTCAATTTATTATTTTACTAGCCTAGAAGCTGCCCTTTGGATGGACTTTAGGCTAGCTTTTGTGGAGGACTTTTGGGTCTTCTGCCTTTTACCTTCAGCATCCTATGTACATAAAAATAATTGAAGTCTTTTTGAATTTATCCAAATTAATAACAAATTTTTTTTAATTATTAGATCCAAAATTGCAAATTTTGTTATCAACTAGCCTAGAAGCCACCTTTGGGGCAGACTTTAGGCTGGCTCCTGTGAAAGGTTTTTGGGGCTTCGTCCTTTTATCTTCAGCATCATATGTACGTAAAAGTTATAAAAATTTAGAAATAATAAAGTTATGTTATCTTTATTCAACATCTTATTTCAGCATAATCTTTCTCTGTATAATCAACCGATTTCTGTAGTTTGTTTACATTTATTTTGTGTGCAATTTTTAATTTCTTTGAAAATCACCATTTTTTACGATCCCTTCACATAAAGTCACTCTTAAAAGACATTAGGGAACCCAAACTATGTGATATTTTGAATACATCACGGTACATTTGCTAGGAAAAAAAATAACATGAGCAATGTACCATGCCCGCTTAAGTTATAATTATGATTTAGTTAGACAATATCAATTGCAATTGCAGTGAAAAGTGAAATTAAAGTTAGACTTTTAATAAACCTTTCACTATGTTTAATATCTAATTGTGCGTTACTTCAGGTTCATTGAGATCAAAAAACAGACGGACAGATGGACACATGTACACTGCACTTTATTTATATAGATATTGAATTGGATGATTATTATTGGAATATTTTATTACAGTTGTTAAGCTCAAATATTTAATAATGTAATAGGTTAATTTCTAAAGATATTTTGTGTTCATGGAATCTGTAAGAAACTTATTCAATAATAAAGTGAAAGTGAAACTAGATAAGGCTTATATATTGAGAATCCTGTTGAAAAGTCTATTCAATGCAAACCAAAAAATACTAGTGAAAGTACTCTCAAATAGGAAGGCAAAAGTGAAAATGAAACTAGATATTACTTACCATGTCTTGACAACGTTTACACTGTTGAAGTCACGCCGTGTCAGCTTTCGACCACGAGTAGCCGCCAACCTAAGTTGAATATCAAGCAAATAAAATAACAAGTAAAATATCAATGTATAACTGTATTTGTTTTTTTTATAAAGAAAGCATGTTTTATTAATAAATAGATTCAAGTAAGGAATAAAAAATCTCTCTGAAGGTGAAGCTATAGAGATTAATGAGGTAATAACAAATCAAATGTGAGAATCAATATATATATATATATATATATATATATATATATATATAAAGACATTTTTATGTTCAGACATTCTTTTTATGGATACAAATATTTAAGTAAATGCTCTGTTTTATAATAAACAGTATTAAACAACATATACCGGCATTTACTTAAATATTTGTTTCTATAAAAAGAATGTATAAACATAAAAATGTCTTAAAATGATTGTCGGACTTTGTCCATTTCATATATATATATATATATATATATATATATATATATATATATATATATATATAAATATATAAAGAGAGAGTGATAGAGAGAGAGAGAAAGAGAATTAATGTAAGTAAAAGTTTCTCACTTAGCTGATTGATTTTGCCTTCAGCATTTCAACTCCAGAGTTTCGTAGGTGGACCTGTCTGTCCACTCTTCAGTGGGTATCAGCAATTTACTGCTTATATTTTTCACTTTTTTTAATGCACTTATCATTAGTGTAAGTTTTTTTTCTATATTGTTTGCATTTGTGTGTGTGTCTTTGGGTGCATGCATCTATACACTCATTTGTGTGCATTCACACGGAGGTGTGTACATGTAGGTCTTGTGATTATTTGTCCTTTACTTCATTTTTTGGGGGTTTTTTTCCCCCCACTTTACACTAACTCCTTAGCTTTTCTCTTCTATTTTCCTTTTCCTCTTTTCTTTCAATTGTAACCATCTGTAGCTATTTTGGGAATTTTTGGGTACTCTGGTGTACAAGTGAGCTGACTCATTTTATAGTTCACCAATAGAAGGGTTAACCAATCAGAAAGCTCAAAATATTCAATGCGACGTGTATAAATGCAGCCATGTTTTTCTCAAATATGCACTGCCAGCCTTTGTTATCGAAGACTGAAGAATTACAGAACAGCTGCTGGTGGTATTGGTGATATAGTCAGATTCAGTAGAGTGTCTGACTCGTGAGTGTTAATCTTTAACGTTGTTTCATTGAACAGATTACGTACTGCGCTGTATTCTATATTCATAGACTATGGTGAACATGGTTAACAGCTATATATATCCGTTTTATTCTCAAGACATGTTATCCTTTTTAATTTTTGAGCATTCTAGTCTTTTCGTGAGCTAGGAAAGTTGTATTTCGATTTTTACATAAATAATTGATATTAATTCTTAGATGATAGATATTTTTATATGTCTTCACTTGGCTATTATTTCATTTTCTTATTTGGTTCTTTCATTAAATACAGCAGATAAGGAAGATTTAACTAATTTTTTATTTAATTTTTCCAGCATCCTTACATTTTTCAAGGTATTAGAGAATACCTGTATATCAAACACCTATCTTCTACTATCAACCTCACGTTATTTAACAGTGGAAATGCAGTGTTAAAAGTTTTTAAAAACAAAAGGATGCTCATGCAAATTTCAGACATGCTCAATGTGCAAAGGCTCAGAATGAATGCTCCTATTCAAAACAACACAAAAATAAAATACAACTTAAACAGTCAAAAACATGAGGAAAAAGTAACAATGCCAAAACAAAACCCACTTGAAATTGGCTAAAGAAGTGCTTCAGACAATGAAAATTATGGAAAACTAAGTAAAGAATTAAATCTTCCTTGTTTGTCATATTTAATGAAAGATGTTTCAAAGAAAGATTCCTGCTTAAATATGTATTAAGTTGGTGCAAAAATAATGTCGTTTTCTCACATATGTTACTATGTAAGAAACGACATTATTTTTGCACCAACCTAATATATATATCATAAAGTGGAAAAAGTTTTCTTGCGACGAGTTTCAGTGTTTAGGACTTCATTGGACTAAATTTGTCATGTTAGTGAGATTAGATTACATATGCTCATAAATAAGTGATGCTGGGAATTTTAAATTTTAGATTTTTTTTTTTTTTTTTTTTACATATAAATGCTACTCTGATCAAAATGTCTAGAGAGTGTCTTGATTGCAGGATCAGCTACAGTAAATTTCTTACAACAATTCACCATTCCTGGCAGAATCACAGTGTGGGATATTTACTAAAAATAGTGTTGGAAGGAAAAAGAATTTAAATGAAACTGACTGGCTAGATTAAAAAAAGAAAATATAAAAAATTAAAAATTCCCAGCATCCCTCATTCATGCACATGTGTAGTCACACCAACATAACAAATTTAGTCCTAAGAGACAAAATATGTCATAAGAAACGTTTTCCCACTTTGTCAAACATTTTACCCCAATATTGTTCTTGATATATAAAAATATATAGTTATCTTATATACAGATATTATATAGATGTGTGTGTGTGTGTAATGGACACATGGTTGGCTTTCTGACCATAAGACCTGGGTTCAAATCTCACTATGGTCAATTTGTCATGAACATGACTTCTTTTAAGAGAGACAACCACATCTTTGGAAAGTGACTGAAAACTGCACCACAGGTTAATCCAAATCCAATGAGTTAAATTGGGTAGACTGAACTATTTGTCACAAGTCATCATGACCGAGTGTTTAAGCGTACTGGCCTTGTTCAGACTGTTGATCATGCCAGATAATGCGCACTCTCCTAGAAACTGTAACTAAGGTCTACTCAGCATAGTTGCAGTATATATCACAGGTGGGCCCTTTGGGTGTTGAACAAGCACAAATATGCCTGAGCAGGCGTCTGCAGCAGGGATTGGCTAATGGCCCTAATAGACAAGCATACTGAAATAGGAGAGACAAGCCATCATATTGTGTATGTGTGAGTATGTGTGTGTATATATATATAAATAAATTACATGTAATATTTATATTGCTCTGTAATAAATACATCGAGCTCTCTTTGTGAAGCAATTTTAATATTTTATATTATTAAGATTCACTTGGATTACTTACACATGGATTTATATATATATATATATATATATATATATATAAGAGCTGCTGCTGTTGCTTAATACATCACTCTTTGTCAGAATTGAGTGCTCTGGCTGCTGGTTTAGTGTTTATATACATCATGTATTTTTTAGTGTTATTTCCCAACAGCTATCAGCTTTCTTCCTAAAAAATAGCTTTATAGATACAGCGGTACAAAAAGGCAGAATCCCTGGCATGCCTGGCTGCGTTGAGCATATAGGAGTTTTGTCGCAATTAATAAGGGATGCAAGGAAGAGTAAAGGAGACCTGGCTGTTGCGTGGTTGGACTTGGCCAATGCTTATGGGTGTGACGGGTACACACCTGGCCCAGGGTCGAATCCTTTGGTTACGGCGCCAACTGTGACGTCGCTCCTCCTGGTCGCTCCTCCTGGTTCCAAGCGTGCCGCTCCAACCTCTTGGTTAGATGATCACCAGCCTCGCCTTTCCCAACCCGCTTCCAATACCTGGTTGCTAAAGCAACTGTACTGATCTCCGGTCTGTCTACCCACGCTGTGTTTAGATCTTAGACAGACGGGACCAGCAGGGATTGGGCCGTATGCAAGTTGAGTCCGACGGGGGTGGCAAAACACAAGTAAAAGAAAAAAAAAAAAACTCACGAGACAAAAAAAATTACTGATAAAAAAAAAAGGGTGACAACCTTTTATATCTAATGTCCGTTACATAAAGAAAAATTGTTCTCATTCCCGACCCGCTCTGTGGACTATGGCACCAAGCTTCTATCATACAACTTAACGATTTCGAATTGTCTACTTTCTAGAATTGTGTATGTCGGAGTGTGGTTTAGTTCGACACTGGGGCTAATTTCTATCAATCATTCGCAGTTGATTCCTCTCTTCGACTTGAGTTGTATTTCTTCACTTCGATCTGGTTGGGTCGAATTCTGTTCTCGGCTGGGCTTGATTTTAACTTCTTCTTCTTCTTCCGTCCAGTAACTCTTTGGCCTTGTCTTCGACTTGGCTGCAACTTCTCCGCGGCTTTCGAGTAATCTTCTTCTTCGTCGACTTAGATAGAACTTCTCTTGTCTTTGACTTGGGCCGGAAGGATTTCTTGTTTTCGACTTGGGCTGGAAGGATTTCTTGTTTTCGACTTGGGCTGGAAGGGCCTCCTGCCGCAACCCAGCCGCAACTCTCCGCCGTCCGAGGCGATCTCCTCTCGCTGCCGTCCGGGGCTGAACTCATCTTTTTGTCGATTGGGGTCCTGCTTTTATTGACGCCGCAGCAAACCGGGGTGGGTCTGTCGGCGTCAGGGCTCTCTCGATAATCCCAAAAGTCGCATTAGTTCTGATTTCCCATTATCGCTATTATTTTCACCCCTACTTCCTCACAGTGCCTCTGGGGGGAAGACGCATACCCATCTCTCCCGGTCTCTCGTATGTCAGGTGACCGTTTTCGACCAATGGTTCTTGATCGAGCATTCTCCCTCCTCTTTCCGCATATCACGTGACCGCTTTCGGCTAATGAGACTGTGGTGGGACGCCTCCCGTCTCCAATCGGGCGTGGCTTACATCGTTCCTGTTCTAAAAAAAACAAAATCTAATTTGGCCTTTTTCACACGTACGAAAAATGATAATCTTGGCTTTTTCTCACCTGGGTTCTGTCAAAACAGCCTGCCGCTAATTAGATGTGACTTCAGGAAAGAATATTGGCGCTATCTGTGAGCCGAGACAATCGTTTTCTTTCCTTCTTTGTTTTTGGTCAGACCTGATAGTCAAAAATCTTAATTATCTGAATTGAAAATGTCTCCACTTCATCATCGTGGGGTTCCAATTTTTTAACAGGTCAGAATCTGTATACAGTTCCACCGGTCACCACCTCAACACAAAAAACACCTTTCCTCCGATTAAAATTTCGTTTTCATTGTTCAAAAAAATCTTTATTGTTTCAGCCAACCTTAACAAAACTTCCATCCTACGCGGACACGGAATTAGTTCAAGTGCTTGACCTGATAATTTTGACACTTGTTAGGTGCTGGTCGCATGTGTGTGTTTTCGCTTATGACCGGGTTTTGTTTTATCTTTCCTCTTCTTTTTGTTTTATTTTATTATCTCCAAAACTCAATTTCTTCAACCAAATATAACAATTTCTATTTCCCTGGATTTCGGTCTGGTAATTTGACCTGATATATTTTGACACCTGTCTTGTCTTAGTTTTACTGACCGGGTTTTGTTTTATCTATTCCTCTCTCTCTTTCTTTTTATTATTTTTTTTTTTTTTTTTCCTCTTCTCTTTGGATCGCCTAAATTCAGTTAGAGAATTATTCTCAAAACTCAATTATTCTTCGTCTCTAAATAACTAACAACTGGTTAATAAACCGAATAAAAATTAAATCATATTTCTATGAATATCTCTTTTTAGTCTTTCTAAAAATGCAGGGTGCCACATGGGTCCATACCGCATAAACTTGTGGAAGAAGCTTTAGTTAGACACTACGTACCAAGTAGCATCCGCGAGCTTATCCTAGATTACTACAGACAATTCCATCTAAGAGTTGCATCCGGTTTGGTTTCTTCAGATTGGCATAGACTCGAGAGAGGAATTATTACAGGCTGTACATTGTCAGCCACGCTTTTTGCTCTCACGATGAACATGCTCGTGAAGTCCGCTGAGGTGCAATGCCATGGCCCCGTTTCAAATACTGGAGTTAAGCAACCACCCATCCGGGCTTACATGGACGATCTTACAGTAGGCTGTAGATGGCTATTACGCGGTTTAGAGACTGATTGAGTGTGCAAGAATGAATTTCAAGCCAAACAAATATAGATCAGTGGTAATAAAAAAGGGCTGAGTGGTAAAACACTATTTCACAATAGAAGGGAGAGCCATCCCGACGTTGGCTGATAAGCCTGTTAAAAGTCTAGGTAAATCCTTTTGTAATGCTCTGAAGGACACAACAGCTGTCGAAGCTATACGTACTGATTTTGACTCATGGCTGGCAAAAATAGATAAATCGGGATTGCCAGGGTGTTTCAAAGCCTGGTTATACCATTACTGTGTGCTCCCACAAGCATTATGGCCACTCCAGACATATAACATTCCCATCTCGACCGTGGAGACGTTAGAGAGGAGAGCTAGCAGTTTCCTCCGTAGATGGTTAGGATTAACTCGGTGCTTATATGGATCATCCAATGCCATCCAGCTGCCATTCAGAGGACTAGTTGAGGAGTTCATGGTTTCACGGACAAGGGAAAGCTACCATTATAGAAACTCCAGAGATCCCAAAGTATCAGGCGCGAGAATTGAGATCAAGACTGGCAGAAAATGGAGTGCTACTAAGGAACTAGCTATCGCAGAAAGGAATTTGAGGATAAAAACAATAATGGGTTCAGTCGCACAGGGAAGAGCAGGCCTGGGATTGATTCTCTCCTACAAATTCGGAAAAAGCACCGTGATACAGGACGAAGTAAGAGCAGGGATGGAGGAAAAGCAGACAACAAAAATGGCAGGTTATAGCCAGCAGGGCGCGTGGACCAGGTGGGATGGTGTAGATCGGCGGAAAGTGTCATGGTCAGATCTTTGGAATACCGACTTCAGCCGATCTAGATTCCTAGTTCAGATGGTGTACGACGTATTACCAAGCGCAACCAACCTACACCTATGGGGAAAAATAGATTCACCAAAGTTCCACTTGTGTTCATGGAGGGGATCACTGCAACACATTAAGTGGATGCAGAACAGCTCTGACAGACGGGCGCTATCGGTGGCGTCATGACAAGGTTTTAGAGGCAATAGCACTCATTATTGCTGAAGCTTTGCAGAGCAATAAACTCATCCCAGAAAGAAGAGTTATCCGTTTCGTTAAAACAGGTGCAAAGCCAAGCAAGAAGGTTGCAGGATCCAATTCACTGTTATTGCCCGTGTTGGATTGGCAGATGCGAGTCGATCTCAGGAAACAATTGAAATTCCTAACACATCACATATATCGTCCTCCAAACTCTGTCCAGACATAATCGTTTATTCAGACGCCACAAAACAGATTATTTTGCTGGAGTTAACTGTCCCATGGGAGGAGCATATGCAAGAGGCGTTTGAGAGTAAGTATAGTAAAAATGAAGGACTTTTAAATGATTGCAGAACTAAAGGACGGCATACTCATTGTTTCCCTGTCGAGATCGGCTGTAGGATGTTCGCTGGACAGTCAATGATACGAGCCCTTACTAGCCTAGGGATAACTGGACAAAAAAGAAGGCGGGTGATTCAAATGATCCTGGAGTCCGTCGAAAAGGCCACTAGGTGGTTGTGGATAAATAGAGCTAATGAGTGGCCCAAAACTACAAAAAATAAGAACGTTCCCAATGCAGATGTACATACATCATAAATGCCATCACTAAATACTTTTAAGGCCGATTACTATATATGTATGTGAAATTTGTGTATATAGATGACAAGAAACTTGCGAGAATCAATTTTTCGATTTGCATTCAGTCTCATATTCAATGACTTCATTTTTGCGTCTTACTGGTCTTCCGAGTAGATTTATTTTATTACAAAACATTCTTACAAGTAATCTTTCCTTTTCTTTAAACAGAATTTTAATTTTTTTCGGTTTCCTTCATGGATAATTTTTTTAGGAGTAACTTATTTTAGCTAAATTTACATGCTGTTTTTTCTTTTAACTATTATTCAGCATGTAAATATCTTGATTATTTATTTTAAGAAATTTTAGTTATGTTATTTCTCTTAGTTTTTAAATGAATTCCTTCCGGTATGGATAATTTTTTTTTTGGGGGGGGAGTAACTTATTTTATCTAAAATTTGCACGTTTTTTTTTTTTTTTTTTTTTAACTAGTATTTAACATGCAAATAGCTTGATTAATTTATTTTTAAGCGATTTTAGTTAAATGTTTTTCTCTTAGTTTTTAAAGTTGTAAATAGTCTAATTCATTTTAATCACTCTATTGTAAACTTTTTATTAAGTGTAGTTTAGAAAAGAAAAGAAAAAGAAGAATAAAAAGAAAAGTAAAAAAGAAAAGAAAGACCAAACAAATAAGTTATTTTATAGAAGTTAAAAGGGGAGGAAGAGAAAGAAAAAGTCGCAAGACAAGCCAATATAATATATCATTTGTTTTTTTTTGTTTTTTGTTTGTATATATACATGTGTGGGTATATATATATATATATATATATATATATATATATATATGTGTGTGTGTGTGTGTGTGTGTTTGTATGTATATATATATGTGTGTATATTTATTGGTTTGTTTTCTTCTATTCTTCCAAAAAAAAAAAACACCCTATCTTGGCCGCATGTAGGAAGATCAATACAACTATGCATGCCTAATCTATAACATCGAATAGCCCAAGTGAAGTCTTGATTGGTTGTTGTTTACTGGGGCAACTTATATAATCCACGTCCTAAAGCTAATGGTAAATTTTGTTCTAGGTGCGGGCCAAATACTGATCATATTCGGTCGGGTCGCCCATCGAAGAAGTCTGTGGTTTATTTGGACCCGAAACTTCTAGAGACATGGGAATAACAACACTGACGACGCATCTAGATTCGGCATTTAAAGGTGTATTTTAATGAAAAAAAAATCTATATAATGCATTAAGTATATATACACACACACACACACACATTTTGTAGTTATTTTTGTCAAAATATGGTAGACTGGGCTCTCTAGCCTTGGATGGCAACCTGTCTAGAAGAAGGAAATTTTAAATCTGAGGTGATCTATTTGGCAACTTCAGGGTACACTACGTTATCAGTCTTTCTGTCCTCTTGTTCTACACTCAAGACAGAGCTCTAATGGAACTCACGCATACAACCCATCACTAAAAATACTGGAGAAATAGCTGGTTCCTTGTACTTCTCCAGTAAGTAGCTGATTCCTCCTTCTATCCTCTAGCTTTAAAGTGCCAGATCAGACCGAAAATGGCATACTGCTGCCCAGTCTTCATTTTCCAGTTTTGATAGACTCCAAAAGTGTCTCCATATCATTGTGCGTGATGAATTATTTTCCGCCCTTTCCAACAGATTAAACATTGCAAGCCTCTCGCTGCTCTATCACCATTTCCATGGAAAGTGTTCAGATAAACTACATTCCTGGTTCCACTGGTTCTAACCTTCACAGCTAAGATTTGCCATACCATGCACATCATTGCAAACCACCTATATTCCCTTCATATTCCATTGGTGAGATGTAAGTTCCACTCGAGCAGCTTCTCATGAACTGTTGCTTTGTTGAACTGACTCCCAAGAGGATGCTTCCCCAATCACCACAATCTTAACTTGTGTAAGTCTCAGGTTAATAATTATCTTCCCCACATATTCCCATAAACTGTGCCTCTTATTGTGTAACCTTCTACATTAAGTGGCTCTTGGGCCTTGTACAGGATGATAATAATTGTAAAAAAAAAAATATTCACCACTATATTAAAAATCCTATGTGTGGAT
The DNA here is from genome assembly GCA_963932145.1 of Acanthosepion lycidas. Lineage (NCBI taxonomy): Eukaryota > Metazoa > Mollusca > Cephalopoda > Sepiida > Sepiidae > Acanthosepion > Acanthosepion lycidas. Next base: position 58,564,760 of record OZ010609.1, on the reverse strand, counting down.
AGTCTGGTGGTTCAGTTCTAAACTGAACTGTTCAGCCTTCAAATGTCACAAAATCCCATTCTGATAACCCGAAGAATATACATTTAGAATCATGGCTATCCATAGATTCCTTCTTTTTTTAATGTCTGTAAATAGTGCATTGCCATGATTGTTCTTTGGAAAGATAGTAGTCATTTTACGTTTGCATTCTCTGCAGTTATAAATTTAAATTTTTCTTTCTCCTAGATGAGTTGCTAATCAAAGCTAGAGAACCCAGTCTGCTTTACTATTTCACCCATAGCTGAGTGGTGGAGGAAAGAATTCATGCATTCCCAAGCAAAAAGTGAAGACAAAATTATCCCAGCAGAAATTCAAACACTTTGCCAATTCAATTCTGATAACCAAAATATACTATACTATATATATATATATATATATATATATATATATATTTGCAGTCATGGTTTTCCACAGATTCCTTCTTCTTTTAATGTCTGTAAATAGCACATTTCCATGATTGTTCTTTTGAAATGTAATCAGATGGTTTTCTCTAACATTCACTGTAAGCAACCCCCTATAATCTGAAATGTGTTTCAAGTTTAAATAACCCATAATTGGTCGATAAGCTGCAAAAATCAAATCAATCAATTTTCTGTGGTTGCAAATTCAGAGTTTTCCTTCTCCTAGGTGGGTTGCTAAGCAAAGCTAGAGAAACCAGTGTGCTTTTCTAATTAGCCTACAGCTGGTTTGGTGGGGAAGAAATTCATGTTTTTCCCAAGGGTGAAAAGTGAATACAAACTGCTTCAGCCAGAATTTGAACACAGTTTGCTGATTCCATTCACTAGATTAACCATTACGCCATCTGCATATAAGAATTTACTTACCAAATAATTGCGAATTGGCCACGGCGTTGATGAAGAATTTCTGAGCAGTAAAACATGATTGTAATTATCAGGAACCTGTCAAAGAAAAATCATTCAATCAAATGGAGATTTTATAAAGTAAAACTTAGGTTTTTTTTTTAGTATAGTTCTACTAATTTGACTTAATTTAACACAAATTTAATGTAATTGATCCTGACTTCAGTCACTTTCTCACTGACATGACATAACTTCCCTTTGTCTCTTTTGCAAATATTTTTATGGCAACTGCTCTGATAAGCTTTTTTCTCTGGTGTCCTGACTACATGAAATTAAGCTCCTAGATTGGCATCTAGGTCTCCACCAATTTACTGTTGAAATAGTTAAATGTAAGTGCCACTTCTACTCCAACAGTTTTTCTCACACTTACCGACAGTGGAACTCTCTTCTGCTTACTTGCTTTCCTGATCACTACAATCTTCAACAATTTAAATACAATGTCAATCGCCATTGTCTGTCTTCTTGAACCCTGTTCCTTTATTGTCCCTTCCTCACTTTTTCCTACTAAAGTCTTCTCATTCATCTGTGAGGTTGAAATACTGATTCCTGTACAATTACCAAAGTTAAGCACACCCTTCCGTTTTCTTGATTCCCTGTCACTTACAATCTTCAAAAATTTAAATGCAATGTCAATTGCCATCTTCTGTTGTCTTGAACCCCGTTCAGCTCTTTCCTCAATCCCCCCATACCCAGTCTTTTCTCTTACCTTCACCCTCTGTAACCCCCTGCATACTAGTGGCATTCCTGCCTTGCTTCAGGTAAAAAAAAATTCTACTAATAGATGTCAGAGCTTTGCTAGTTGTATTGGTAAGTCATCCATAATAATTGCAAGACTTTCAATTCCAATCGTCAACATGAAGAGGATCTATGATGTGTTGTCAGGCAGGCTTGATTCCCCAGGCCTTGTCCACCATCCACACTCCTCTGTGACTCCTGTTCATAACTCTTCAGGAGTAGGCTGGGCCTCACACCCATTTCTGCCATTTCCACCAGAGGGGAAAAAGGGAATGAGGAGGGAGGTTGACAAATCCTGATGTGAGCCGATGCCGATAAATATATATATATAATTATAAAGAAGTAATCATCCAAAGAATTAATCAGTAAAGTTAATGTAATTAATAGCAAAATCACTTTGCTAACAGATCAATAAAATATTAACTTACAAACAACTCTCTGAACGACGCGATCCTTATGTTTAAAACTATGAAATGGATTAAATGTTCTGTTACAAGTACTTTTGAAGAAATTCACTTCTTCATTGTCAGGTATTAATATTGTTTTCATTTCAGGTAAATTTCCAAGATGAAAATAAATGTATTGCAAATCAAAAGACGTTTATATATATTATAAACATAGGTACCTCCACAAAAACGCAATACTTAATGTTTAAAATGAATTTTTAATAATGAAAAACATTTCTTGAAATTTTTATTATAGTTTTTATTTCAACGTTTCAGGCGTTGTTCACTCCAGCCTTGTTCAGGTGATTAGAATTTCAGACTGAACCCTTGATTGTCCTCAAGGACACATCACACTGTTTAAAACACTTGCTTTTCGTATATAAGAAAATCCAACATGGTGCTTGAATGAAATGTTTGGCAAAAATTTCCATTCATCAGTAACATTAAACCCCTCATAGAATGCAAAATTCTCAAAGTAAACCTGTGCCAAACTGTTTTTCTGAATCCTCGACGACTTGGTTGTCTGAAAATCACATCATCAAGATGAAACAATGAAAACTGACCATGGAAAACATGATTATGTGCAACGAGTTTTCGATCAATCATTTACCTTCTAGATGTTTTCAGGCTATGTTATTGGATATAGATGGCTATTGTTTGCTCATGTAATTATTTGCTGGTAATTAATCATTCGATTTGGCTGTGAAAAATGTCTCTTGAGTGTTAGCATTAAGAAATTATGGCCAAATTTTTTGAGAAAAATCATTTTTTTTTAATGAAAAAATAATTTTTTTCATTTCAAAACAATATTTTTCAAACTTTAATTCTTTCTCTTTAAGTTGCTGTGAAGATCATTGAAAAAAAGGAATTGCCATATCAATTGACCATGGGAAATACAAAGACATCCAATGAAAAAAAAAAAACTGTTTTTGTCATCACCTCTGTCAGCAGGTGTAAAAGAAAAAACACATCAAGCCAAATGTTCAATTTTTTCATACCTTTAACTGACACCATCTCCACTTTCTAACATAGGTTCTGAAAAAAATAACCCATATCAAGCCCTTTAACAATCTTCCTTTTTTTTGTTACACTTTGCTCTTATCTTGTTTGTGGTGTGGTTTATCACCAACAGCTGATGACAGCTTGTTTTATTGCTGTCTGCCTGGCTTTGAGCCAGCCAAGTCAAAGTCAATTTGGCATAATTTAAACCCTATTTTCCTTATCCTGCTATTTTTTGGAAAAAAAAAAACACAAAAAAAAAACAAACTTGTGTCAATTTTTTTTTAACCCCTGGCAGCTATATAATTGAAAATTACCAATGGACTTTGTAGCATTTTGACCCCCTGGGAATTTTGTTTTGCTTCAAACTCTCAATTTTATGCTTGAAATAGTTTATGATTTAGGCTTTCTGATTTTCTAAAAAAAAAAAAAAATGAAAATCGGTTAATTTCCCATTATTGGGGAAAATTTTGTTTAGAACTAGAAAAAATGCAAAATTTTCACTATTTTTTCACATTTTACCCAATAAAAATTTGGAGTCATTTACACCAGCCAATTTTACTCTCAAATGAAAGAACCTATTATTATTTAACCGTAAAACAAATAGAGAATTTTAGAGAATTTTTGGCTTTAAATTTACTATAGTTATTGCTCTTATTTTCTGATAATGTTGTGTATGGACAGCCGTATCTATAAAATTCAGCATGTTTATACACATACAAAAACAATTAAACAGGACACTATTTCTAGATTAACAATGAATCAATATTTTTCAATTTTGACAGGTGTCATGGTTTAAGGAAGGTCTAAAAAAGAATGCTAATCAACAAAAAAGATTTTGCTATTTTTTACAAGTGAACCAGTCTTCTTTTAATTGGCACAACAAAATTTTTACCAAAACATTAATTATACACTTTTATAAAAGAGTGGTCCTGAAATGAATGTGTTGATATTTTTGATGCAGTTCTCAATCTTTAATTCATAATCCTCCCAACAGTTCAACCATGTAAAATAACTAACAGAAATTTCATTTTTTTTTCTTTTTGTAAAAAGATTTATATTAAAAATAGTTTTTTAAAAGTATTGGATTTTTTCTGTTAATTTACCTCAAATAATGCAAAGTTGCTTATCGCAAATATTAATCACCCCAAGAAATTATAAATTTTAAATCAAAGTTTGTTTTTTCGTTAAATTCTTGGCACTTATTTGAAATTCTAAATTCTAAATGAAAATTTGTCTAGGTTTCATCACAACTACAACCTTCAGAATTAAAAATTACCAAAAATCACAAAGTTATTCAAATTTCCTAAGTGCAAATTATATTCAAGGTTTAGCATCCCACTTTTTTATCACTCTCAATTTTTGTGCAAATCTGTACAAAAAGCGGATCACAGAACTTATTCAGCTTCATACATATTTTCAGAAAACCTCAACTTCTGATTGGTCAGTTAATATTTAAATCATGTTCTCAACTACGTCCAAATAACATCGACCTAGTTCTTGACCTGACTAAAAAATAATTCTGCCCCAAATCTGTCAATGCCTTTCAAGCCTGTCACGTGATTACATTGATTATAAATACCAGATATGAGTTCGTTCTTTTTCTCCCTTGATTTCCCTCACTACTAAAATGTAGTTGAAAAAGGAATTGGGTCTCAACCTCTTGCTAGCGGATGCCATGAAAACATATTCATACACACACATATACGTACGAAACTTTCCAAACTTAATTACAAACATTACAATCAAAGGCAAATATAATTACAAACATTACAGAACATTCACTCCTTCAACTCTTCTAAAGCTAAGTTTACTCAACATATTCTCAGCTTTACAGAATTCTTTCAACTCTCTCAAAGTGAACATTTTGAGCGGCAAGTTCATTCAACTTTTTATGAGCTCAGATAAAAAATTTTTCATTAGTAAAGACTTTAATTCCAGTCAAAGGGAAGTAACTCCTATGCATGTACATCATTATACAAATATAAAGATAACTCTTGTTATAAAACTGTTTTTGTGTTTATTTTTATTGTTTCATATTTTGTGGTATTTTGCTTTAAATATAAATTAAGAGGTCACACCAACTGACGGGCTTCTATAAAGATACTTATTTTTTTTTTTTTAAGCCCCAAGCAAGGCAGGAGAGCCACTAGCATGAAAGGGGGTTACAGAGAGTGAAAGTAAGAGTAAAGAGAGGTGTTTGAGGAAAGGATAACGAGAAGGACAGGGATCAAGATGAAGGCATCAGAAGATGTCGATTGACATTACATTTAAATTTTTGAAGATTATATTTATCAGGGAAGCAAGTAAGAGGAAGGGAGTTTCAATGTCAGGAAGTGCGAGAGAAACTGTTGGAGTAGAAGAGGCAGTTGTATTTTTAATTGTTTCAACACTTACTAGAATTTTATTACAATTTAAAAAAAATCTGTTTTTGGTCTATACAAACAAGCCAAAAACAAATGCATACCCCACACTTAGAAATAACGCACCCTAGTCGCCCACATTTGGGGCTATTGCAAAGGTCAATCAACCCAACAGGAGTTTTTTAATGGAGGGCTTTGCTCTGGGAGAATTTGGTGTGAATTAAAACTGAAAGATCCAAAGTATTTCTCATGTTTATTTTTGTTTTAATTAAAATCGCCTCATATTTTTCAAACTATGGACATGACGTTATTCATCCTGGGACCGTTTCTTTATAAAAAAAATATCATTTTTTTTTTATTATTTTATTTAAATTGTGTGATATGATTTAAGTCTTAAATTTAAATATTAGGAAATATTTTCTAACGATTTTTTTTAGATTCTAAAAAGTTTATACCATGGCAAGAATTCATAGTCTTTGCAGTTTAAAAGTCTAATTTGTTGCTTAAAGAGTAGATACCCTCCAAGAAATCGCTAAAAAAAATCAGCATACCGTGATGAAAACTAGGCTCTAAAAAAAAAAATACGTAATAAAAACATTGTAATATTGTCAAAAAAATCTGTTATATTATTAAAATAAACTTTAAGAAAGGATCAAAGTATTTTTTGAATATTTAATTAAATTTTTTGCTCTTTTTTAGAACATCGAAATTTTGATTAAAAAACTTGTTTTTCTTGCGTCAGACTTGTTGTGAAATGTCTTTCTTTTAAGAAAGACATTTTTTTCCTCCAAGAATTCCATCGCAAAGATTAATTCAATCAAATCAAAATCAAATAAAAACGCTAATTAATAATAGTAGAAAATAAACTTGAAGGGATTTTTGGTGATATACAATGAAACAATACTACTAAAGTTTAAAAACAAATAAACATTTGGAAAATTTTATCTTTGTAGAACTCAATAAAAGACTTTTTTTAAAAAAAGATGGAAATGGAAGGCGGCAAAAAATTGGCCTCTTTAAAAAAATAACATTTTATTTTTTTTTTATTGTATTAATTAAAAGATGTTTTCTTTACGAAAATTAACATGTTATTTTAAAGAGAAATATCATAATTTGCCTAATTAGGAAATTTAAATAATTTTTTATTTACAATTTTTACACATTCTATGATGATTAAAAGTTTATATTTTTAAAAGCAGTTTTAATTTTTAAAATAATTTCTATTTGCAAATCTAGTACTTATAATATTTATTTATTTGGCAAAAATACTAAGAAATGTAGGTATTTTATAGCATTTTTAATTAAAGAAAAACAATGGAAAAGTTTTTAATTTAAATTTTTACGGCAAAAACTGGAAAAATTAAATCGTCCGAAAGTTGCTTAAAAGTTAAAACTAAAAGAAACTTTATTTTAAAAAAGAATAAAAACGATATTGTTTTTTTATTGTTTTAATTAATTTTAGATTCAAAACATTCGCATGAATACAGAATAAAAAAAATACTTATTTTTAGTTTAAATAAGAGTTTAAAAAATAAAAAAAATATCTTTCAACTTCAAGACAATGGAAAAAAAGGATTCTTGATATTTTTAAAATCCGTCATCTTTTTTTTAAATATTTTTATTTTCAAAAACTAATCCATTCCGTTTTTTTAATCAAATGTTTTTTGTTTATTTTAAAAAATTAATGTTTCCAATCTAATTAAACTATTTTCCAGAAAAAAGTTTACCAGTGAATTAATAAAAAAAAAAATTAAAAATCGAATTCGAATGATTCATTATTTTTTTACTGGTTTTTCTTTCGGATTATTTTGGTGGTTTTTAAAGAAAAACTAGCACAAAAAATGAATAATAATTAATGATAACGAACGATGAATAACTTAAGAAATTCAGGAAATTTAAGTTAGAAACAATTTCATAAAATTAAATAAATTTACCTATGAACCCACTTAAAAATGGGAGTCTGAAAAACGAGGAAGATTAAAAATAACATCTTACCTTTCAAAACGTTGAAGTATTACTGTTGATTAAAAAAAACATAACCGTTTTAAAATAATTTTAATTTTTTAAACAAGGAACCAATGAACAGTAATTAAATTCCCGCGACGGTGACAATTTAAAAATAAATTCTTTTAACCGAAATGTGGAGATTTCCATTCCGAATTATACAGGAGGTGTGTTCAAAAATTTCCAATGAGAAAACAGCTTTCACCTGTCTATGAAATCTCTAGAGAGAAAACAAAAAATTGCAAAGAACTTTTGCACAAGCTTTTGCATAAAAAAAGGTAGGGTCTAAGATTAAGAATAATACTAGTGAATTAGTTTGAAGACTGGAAAAATCAATTTAAACAGTAAAAAAGAGTTATTCAATTTAAAACTCAATTGAGAATTTAAAAATTTAAAGCTCAATTTAAAAGGTCAATCAATCAAAACTCAATTTAAAAGATCAAACAAAATAGTTTTAAACGTTTTAAAAATAAATTTAAATCAACAATTCCTTTTTGATTTAGGAAACCCTCGTTTGAAATATTGTGTACTAAGTGTAGTGTAGAGCATCTAACAAGCAAACAATATGTCACGTCACAAGTCCATTTGGGTCGTAGAGGCAACAAAACATATAATGCCTCCATAGCAACAGTAGTGGGTCTAGGGCAAGAAACCTGACGGTGCCCATCCATCTTAGTCCTCTGGTTCTGTGTTAAAAGTTTTTAACTCATAGACTGCTTGCACAATCATTTGAACAATAGCTGATTTTAAATAGTAATTTTCAAGGTAGTCAGGCTCTTCCCACTTGAAAGATTGACGCAACACACTCTTCCTGTAGATAGCTAGCTATATAGACATGAACAACAAAATAAAATAACAGAACAGAGAAAGCCAAGTAGTTAAAAAAAATGCAAGGCAGAAAAATTCTTCCTCGAGAATATGATGAGGGCCTGTCTTGAAAATCGGCGTTTTAAATTCTAGAGATATTTTAACTTTTTAAACCAATTTTAATAGAGATATCTAAATATTTTTATTAATTAAAATATAGATTCAATGAAAATAAATTTGAATATATCAATTTTTTTATCGCTGTAACTAAAACTAAAACACTATTATTTTAACGGCCTGCTTCTCGTTAAGTTAGAGCGGGTCTCTAGCTAAATAAATTCTTTATTCACACTGAAGCTTTTTCTTGAACATAAAAAAAAATTCACATGTCTTTTAAAACTTTTTACTAAATTTTTAATTCAAATAAAATTCAAACGATTTAAAAATATTTGTCTTCCTCACTTTGGTCGTCACTGACCTGACCAGTTACGATTTTTTTTCATCTTGAAAAAATAACCAATAATGCTTGATAGCCGTTTTTTTAGTTTTATTTAATTTATGGAAGCACGTATTTTAATTCTTTTAAAATGTATACAATGATTTTTCTATGATATTTTTATTTTGTAAACTGGATTTTTATTAAGAAAAAAAGTTATTGGCCTCCATACCGAGAAATAATCTAAAATATTTTTTAGAAACAACAATTTTTAGTTTTTTTGCATGACCTTCTAACACTTGTTAGTTAATCTTACTAGTACGAACCAGTTTTCCATGTTTTTATTCCGATGTTTCAGCCGTCATTCTCTACAGCCTTCTTCTGTTTGTATTCCTAAGACTAAGTGTTGTTACCATTATTATTTTATTACATGATTTTTTCAACTTTCCTCGTGGTTTTGTCTTTATCAAAACTTTTTATTTTATGTTATGTTTACGTTGAGTAATGTTTTTAACTGAACTTTCAAGAAGAGCTGTTTCTAATAATAATAAGTTTTAAGATGCATTTTATTTTTAAAAATGAAAAATCTTGAAGCATTTATTTTAGTTTTAATTTTAAGCTAATCGATTAAATTTAATATTTCCAATAAGCGAAATACTTTGCTGTACAAACTGAATTTTTATTATAAGTAAAATCGCTAAAAAAAATCGTTCATATTGACAAATCTGTCAACACAACATAATTCTCTATGAAAAAAATCTTTTAAAGATAAAAATAAAATATATATATTTTTCTGAAAATTTATTTGAGGGTGATTAACTGATTTAAATTTTAATTAATTTGAATTAAAACAAATATTACTTTTGGTTTAAAATATCGCAGAAAAAAGCATTTTTAACACGGAGGTGGGTTTTTTAAGAGGTGTTGGCACATCTGTTGATATAACATGATAGTTGCAAGATTTATGTAAGGGAGAAATAATTGTGGTAAAAGGTACCTCCACTTTTTCGGCATAAATTATCGATACCTAAGTTTAAAATGCATTTTTTAAAATGAAAAAATATGCTTGAAGATTTCATTTTAGCTTTACTTGAAAGTTGAATCATTAAATTTATTATTTCCATTAAGTAAACAATTCTGGTATATTTCAGATAGAAACTATATACATTGGAATGTCAAATTTAATTTCAAATTTTTAAATTTTCAAAAAACCCGCCATTTTCTTAATTTTAAGAAATTTGTAAACAAACACAAATTTATCGATTTTAAAAATATTTAAAAAAATTTCTGACACGTCATTTTAGTAAAATTAGAAAATTTAATGTTAAATTAATCTAATTTAAAAAAAAATATTACTTAATTATAGCATAAAAAAGAAATATACAACGAATTATTAACGATTGGTACCGTAATTTTGATCCAATACTTGATCCATGTGTTGATTGACAAGTGATGACAGCTACTACGGATGACCATAAATGAAAATTACTAGAAATCTGAGTGAACCCTTTTATTTTTAGTTTTACTGTTATGTCTATTTATTAGAATAAAGGGACAAAACTCTTTTTATAATAATGGCAATTTCAGTCTACCGTACATGGAAATAAGGAATGTATTAAGTAGAAAAATACAACATAAAAAATTATTTGAAAAAAAAGTGGAATCACTAAATTTATTAAACTTTGCAATTTTGAACTCGTAAATTTTGTTTCTACTTAATTACTAATTATCACAAGGAAATAAGCTAATACAGAGTTTTGCACGATTTTTAAACTATTATAAATTATTATAATCAAAATGTAAAACAAATAAAAAATTCTTGTAAAATTTAATTATTCATCAGAAAAAATTTATTTCTTCAGGCAATAATGACCTTAATATTACTTATTTACAAAAGCAATTAAAAGCTTTTCTAATTAAGTAATATCATAGTTTTATTGGATTCATTATTTTTCTATTCAGAGCTCATTTTCCGTGAGTTGGAACAAATTTGAAAAAAAAAAGTAGGTGATTTACCATCTCCAATGACTCTTACTTTAAACAAAAAAAAATTGTAAGGAAATAAAAAGGATTGAACGAAATTTCGGGACAATAAGTAAGTGGGGTGTAACATAATAAAAAAAAAAAATATTTTTTACTAAAATTTACTAAAAAGAAATATTTCAAAAATAATTTCATTCATTTGTGAATAAGTCCTGAAAATTTCATTAAAATCGGACAATTACTTTAATTTTACAAGAATTTCCAAATCAATGGGTTTTCAACGGGAAAAAGCGCAAAAAAAAAACAATGTTATTTTAACAGCACCGCGATGACGTAAAAAAAAGAAAACTTTAACCAAAATTTCGAACGTGTTAAAAAATATTAAAAAATATCAAAAAATAATTAAAATATACTTTGGTCTTTCATCTTAATAATAACATAAGCGTTTTGACGATAAAAATTTATTTTCGTTAAGTTTGTGGCATTTGTTTATTACGCTATGCTGTTTTCCCGCGAAAAAGTGGAGGTAAATGATTACATGGTGAATATACAACGTATGCGCCTTTTCATATCATTTTTTACACAGTTTTGATTCTAAGTTAAGCATGCTAATATTTTATTAAATTTTATAGTGTTACTCATGAAGACAGTTATTAAGGAAATGTTAGAAAATTACCAATACATTTTAAATTTACTATATATAGTTACCCTTCTTATTTTCTGATAATGCCATGTATGAACGTTCGTGTTTACAAAAATCGTCACGTTTTTACGCTCACAAAATTCATGTTAAAATACTGGGTGTTGCTGAATTGTATTCTTTTCCATTTATAGTTTTCATTTAACAATAATAATTCTGAAAGATTCAAACTTCTATAAATTATTATAATTAAGTTTTTAAAAAATGAAAACAATTCCTGTAAAAATTTATTAGTCATCAAATTTTTTGCTTACGATAACCATGTCCATAACAGCAATTAAAAACTTATCTAATTAATAAAACTAAAAGAGTCTTATTTTAACTGCTTTTTTCATTTTACAATTCAGAGCATATTTTAACAGGGGGTCCTGTTTGAAAAAAAAATGATTTCTCCTAGGACTTGAACAATAATTTATCATTGCATTTTAGTTATACACAGAAAATAAATAATTTCAATTAAACTTCAATCTCACTTCGATCTCATTGCTACACTTCTTAAAAAAATAATAACTAACTTATTTAAACGTAAAGTTCTTGAGAATCGAATTTTATTCAAATGTTAATTTACGCCCTGAATTAAAAAAAAAAATATCTTCTTTCTTAAAGGAAATACTCATTTCCTAACCCAACATTCTTTCTTTTTATGTGCCATGTCCTTTCAGGACGTAGGCGATTATGGCTCTCCACTTCCCTCTATCCCTTGCAGCTCTCAACAAGTTCCGTCCCTATACCACCTCCTCCAGACCACGTTCTGTCATCCATTTGCTTAAGCCCGCTAGGGATGTCATGCGTTGTTTTCCCTTGTCTCTCTTTGCTTCTATTCGACCTGTGAGTATCAGATTCTCCAGGCCCTCCTTTCTCATTACGTGTCCCAGAAACTTCAGCTGCCTCTTCCTGATGTTAAGTATAAGCCTCCTCCTTGTTTGTATCCTAAGACCTCATCGTTGCTCATACGCTCGGTCCATGATATCCTCAGCATCCTTCTGTAGAACTATATCTCTGTCGCTTCCAATCTCTTCTTCATCTTTGAGGAGACCGTCCAACATTCGCTACCGTAAAGAAGGACAGATGTCACATAACAGCTCAGTACTCTATTCTTTGTTACCAAAGAAATCCTCCTGTCTCGCAATGCTCTGCCCAACTTTTGGAATGCGTCCTTGGCCATCTCAATACGTCTACGGATCTCAGTGTCGCACCTACCGTCCTCTGTTAAAAAGGTTCCCAAATATTTAATCTTCCGCGTCTGCTTGATTATAGTGTTCCCGACCTGCAAATCACATTTCGGGCTCATCCTTTTACTGATGACCATACAATTCGTCTTCTTGTAGTTTATGCTTAGTCCCTTTTTTTCACTCTCCGTCGCTACCTTCTGTAGGAGATTTTGTCATTTCTTTTCCGCGTCTGCTATCAGTACTGTGTCATCTGCGTATCTTATATTGTTAAGATTGTGGCCGCCAATGCTGAATCGCGGTAGGGTTTCCAATTTTCTCAGAACTGCCTTGCTGTAAAGGTTGAACAGATCCGGTGAGAAGACACATCCTTGCTTTACGCCCCTTTCTATTTTTTTTTATATTTGCTGAACATGCTGTTTGTTGCCAGTAATTATTCTAATCTTTCCCGAATATATCAAGGTTGCTGAGCAGTTCCAACAGTTCTTTGTGGCATATTTTGTCGAAGGCCCTTTGCGTAGTCTATGAAACGTAGTTACACGTCCTTCTGCATTTGTATCGTATAGGATACAGGTTCGATTCCTGTCAGAGGACGAATATTTTCTATGAAAATTTCTCGGACATTCAGCTCGGTAAATGTTATTAATACTGTTTATTATAAAACAGAGCATTTACTTAAATATTTGTATCTATAAAACGAATGTATAAACATAAAAATGTCTTAAAATAATTGTCGGACTTTGTCGATTTCATAATGTGTGACGTCATTTGTTTACATTTTGATACGTTTTGACCAAAATGTACGTGAGAGATTCATGGAAGATTGTAGTTTAAAAACAGTAAAATCGACCTGTCTGATCGAACGATCCTCCGTGGCTCGACCGGTTAAGGCACGTCAGGCTATGTGACAGTTCCGTAAAGGATACAGGTTCGATTCCTGTCAGAGGACGAATATTTTCTATGAAATTTTTTTTCGGACATTCAGGCCGGTAAATATTATTAATACTGTTTATTATAAAACAGAGCATTTACTTAAATATTTGTATCTATAAAACGAATTTATAAACATAAAAATGTCTTTATATTTGTGTGCGAAATAACGTGCTGTGTCTATGTGTGTGTAATAGCGCGTTGTGAGTGCTCGATGTAAAATAACAGAGCTTAAATTTATATCAATAATAAATATACATTTTGTTCCTCACCGTTTGATAAAACTCTCTCTCTCTCTCTCTCTATATATATATATATATATATATGGTGTATCAAAAATCGGATGCCTCACGCCACAACAAGTAGGTGACTGTCTGGTAGGACAATATGTTCTCCCAACACGTCTTACAGGAGCTGTCTACAGGGACTTTATTTAGAACTCACTTCCAGACCTGCAAGAGAATGTACCCCTGCATGTGGTTCATACATGGTAGGGCTCCAGCAAATTTTAGTCACACTGTTCGTGATGCACTTGCTGACATCTACTATGAAAAATAGATAGGTAGAGGTAGACCGGATCCATGGCGTGCACGTTTCCCCGACCTGGATCCCTTGGATTTTTATCTGTCGTCCACCTAAAATAATTGATTTATGCAGCATAAATTAATAATGCAGAGACGCTTCATCGATGTGTCATAGAAGCCTGAAAAACCATTCGACACTGTGTGATAGCATTTAAAATGGTCCGCCAGTCAATGATCCGGCGGGTGTATGGACACTGAGGTCAACACCAACTAGCGACTATCTGTTTCATCCTTGAATGCAATCTTCAGGCCAAAAAATGAAACCGACAGTCGCCGTTTGTTGTTGGCATAAGTGTCCACTTTTATATTTACATACGCTCTCTGATATTAATTAATTTTAACCATTAATATAGCATACCTTAAAACTATTTTCTATCATTATTTACACTATTTATATTCGGACTATTGTTTTCATCTTTGGCTTCCGGCCTTCTTCAGGTATATATCGACCTGGGTAATCTACAGTGAATTCTAAACTTAACCTTTTATTGAATCTACGATAGTTTTCATTCCGCTGTTCATTGTTTGGTTCATAATTAGTACTGTTCAGTTATTCCACTGAGCGAAAGTACATACTGGCCGGCCCAGGGATTGAACACACAACCACTATGTCATCAACTTCTCAAACCAACACTTTTATCCATTATACCGTAGGATCTCAAGTGTATATCGATCTGGGTAACCTGTAGGAAATTCTGAACAGAATCCTTTATTTAATCTACAGGGGTAGATTTTTCTCGTTCCTCATCCCAGAAATTCAGACGGAAATAACTTTTTATCATATATATATATATATATATATATATATATATATATATATATATATATATATATATATAGAGAGAGAGAGAGAGAGAGAGAGAGAGAGAGAGAGATATTGCTGAACTCTCCCGTCATTTTCGATGTAGGAGAGTTAAGCAGCTCAGTCCTTGGAACCACAGCTAGACTACCTAGTGTTTCCAAATTAAGTCCACCGTAGAATTACTGAATTAATAATATTACAACAAAATTTTGACATCAAAATAGCAAATATTACGTGTTTGTAAATAGAACTTTCATTTTGAAAGCAAGATACTGAATTAATAGCAGAAAACATTGCTCTTGTAACGGTTCCTTTTAACAAAATAAAGGAAATGAACAATCTAGAGGTCTCTTTCACAGCATTGCTGTAACCGGTATGTAACGAGTCCTCTGATTGGTCAATAGACGAGCCAATTACAGCCCTGCTTCGTTCCCACTTTGGTGGACAATTTAGAAACTCTCCCTCTTTTTTGACGACTAACCCCAGAGCAATAAAAATGTACCGAGCTACTTTCCGATCAACAACATGGAAAAGTCAAACGAATATATATGTACCATTTGAATAAATATCTCTAATCTATATAATAAATACAAATGTCAGTGTATGTCACACTTTTTCAATTAAAGGGACACAACTCTCTAACTTTCAATAGCTCATGTTACAGAAATTTTGGATTCCCAATTTTCATTACTGCGATAGTTTTCGGTGATTTTTTACGTGATTTTTTGCGACGAATTTTTTTATAACTTGAAAATAAATTTGGGAATAATCAAAATTAATTGCGAGAAAGTCACTCATGAAATAAAAATAATTGTTTGTGTGGAAAGTAAGGACATACGCACATCAAATTGTCTTTAAATTAAGTGGCGACAGAATAATTATCGTTGAAATTTTAAAAGTTAAGCTTAAATATTAATGCAATACTTAAATGCAGCGATCAGTTTTGAGTTCTGTAGTTTATTGTTGTCTATCGCATACGGCAGCAGTATGCCTTGCAAAAAGAAATCTCCGCCAACGACTACTTGTTTACAACTCAGTGGTAATGGTTTGCATTTTATACCCGCTATATAAATCGACACCTAATTTTGGAAATATTTTTTTAAACTTGAAAACTGAACCTTGGTTTCGCAATTTACGGTATATGAAAGTGTGCAAGCACTTAAAAGGCCATTAGCACCATTAAGCTCTATTTATAAATACAATTGACATAAAAATTGAGTGGTTGCAATTTTAAATCAGTGTTTGTCATGGAGTTGACGTTTAATGATTGGGTTGTACAATAGTTTGTTCGTCAAATCAAGGTGTGTCTAATTAAGTCAAAGCGTAGTACGTCAACAATTCAACATGGAATGAAAATGATGACAGCTCGACCCTTTGAGAAATTTAGTTGTGAAATGTGAAGTAGTATGTAACTGACTGTATTCACTTCTTATAAAGAAAAAAGTGAGATTTTTAGCTTGGATGACAGTTTTGATGGTTAGCGACTCGAAACGAGATATCACTGTTAGAATTCCGATCGAGTTTGTCCCATTCACCTTCGCATAAACACATATTTGAGAAGTCGCATATCATATATAAAGTAATAAGTATAATTGTACAAAAAAGTCATATTTCAAGATATTTTAAAATGGTAATTATATGTTTTTGTACGCACTAGCAACACAATTTATGTCATTACACATTTGCAAAACGAACTACAAATAAAAAAAAAACATTTGTACCAGTCATTTATAAGCAATAAACATGTACACATTGAAAATATAATGGCGGTGTATATATTTGGGAAGTCGTTATTGTAACTGCATGTAGTACTGACAGACTTTTTTAAGTGGATAGCACTTACTGTTTTTTCACACTGAAACCATTTTTAAATACCTCTTATTTTTTTTTTACCATGACAATGAATATTCTGTAACAATGTTCTTCAACCGGTAAGTAGTAGCTCACTGGGACTAAACAGAGAGAGAAACCAACAAAAGTTAGAATATGTACAATACCCTTACTACTGCTGTAGTCAACCTGGGGTAAGAATGTGAGAAAAAAAACAAAAAGAATATCTTTAATGTAGAAGACTTTCTCAGATGCGTGCATTTGCGAAGCTGTTCCTGTAGATGCATATAATATTGACAAACTTTTCTTTGAGGGAAATAGCATTCACCGTTGCTTCTACAAACTGAAACCAATTTTGAATTTTTGGCTACATCTCTGACAACTCTACGCTGACATCTTTAGTTAATAGTTACTCGTTTCTTCTCGCTTTTCTTTGCTATCTCACGGTCACAACTCTCTTAACCTATCAGGACCGTAAGGGTAAAATATGTGCTGCAAACGTAGCTGCAGTTGGTGGACAAGATAACCTGACGGAGCCCGTTCCTCTTCAGGTTGATATTTCATTTACCACCTCCTTAAGTCTAGTTTCAAACAATAGGATAACGAAATATTTTACCTCAGCGTTTTTGTTTTTGTTTTTTGTTTTTTTTATTAGTAAATTTATTTTCCGTGACCATCTCAGCCTATCTATTTCTTTTAAAACCGTTTCTTTTTTTTTCCCTAAGGGGCCACATTGTTACATTACTTGTATTTATTAAGATTAGAATTGTAACTTGGGTTAGAGAACTTGGGTTAGTGCTTTTCGCAGCCCGTGGATTAATGAAACATTAATTTAAGTAATAAATAAAACGTATTGTTTGGGAGCTATTTCATTCCCACATTTGATCATTTTTGCTAAAACGCTGGTCTGAAAAAAAAACGCAAAGATTTCATATGTGGCATATTAAAACAACATTAAAAAGTGCTTACCACTTATGAAATACATATTAATTCATTTAAGCATTTAAAACACTTCCTAGACATTGAAATTTTTCTGCTTCTTTAATTTCAGTTATACCGATGTGTAATTTGTTTACATTGTTCGGACTGTTGTCCTCATCTTTATTGTCATGTTCACGCCGTTTCGGCCGTCTTCAGGAGATTGGAATTTCGAACTAAACGCTTTATTTCGTCCACCTGGGTAGATTGTTCTAGTTCCACGTGCCATGTCTCTTCCGGATGTCATAGTTATCTTCCTTTAACTGAAATCTCCACGTTTTTAATCACCACTGTCGTAGCCAGGAATTAAACTCACAACTCTTTGGGTCAAGTCACTGGATCCAACCAACGCTTTTATCCACTGAGCCATGTGTCCTTGAGTTCGAAATTCCAATCACCTGAAGAAGGTCGGTGCGTACAACGGCTGAAACGTCGTGAATATGACAATAAATATGAGGACAATAATTCCGAATGAACACTAATAGATATGTCCCAATCCTCATAAATACATTGGACACTATTGTAAGTAGCGGTAATATGCCGTCTAAGTAGTCCACCACTAGCAGTAGTTTACCTACTTCACGCCGCTGGCGAGTATTGTATTTTGTTGATGCTATAAAGATTACCATTTAATTTCCAAATTCTGTTTTGGCTATTCCTCATTCAGTAACCTTTTCTAGGTTACAACGCCGAACAATGTAAATAATTACAATACCTCATCTCAGAAATATAGACAGATATTGTAATTTGCTGTTTCAAATACCTCCTTGGTCATTTTTGCATTTCAAATTCCACTTTGGTAATCTTGGCATCTCTCGATATACCCTGAGCGGACTGGATGTCATGACGAGCACATTTGGCTTCGTATATTTGCCACTTTGTTGGCATGCTGCTTTTTCACAACAATAACAACACCAACCATAATAATTCATTTGAATTAAATAAATAATTCAATGAAAACGAAATGGTTCTATATATTAAGCATTTTATTTCAAGCATATAAGTAACTTCCTAAACATCAAGTTACTCTCCCCTTCATGTTGACTTGTCAGAGTTACTCGCTAGAATGTGTAGTAAATTGACAATATTCTACTGACGCTGTCGAAACACCAATGAATACTTGTAATTTCTTTATTATCACTTTATTTACTTCTTTATATGCCGTGTCCCCTCATGACATAGACGATCATAGCTCTCCACAACTTCCTGGTCTTTGTAGCTCTTAATACATTTTATCTTTTTGTTATCCTAAACTCTGTTCCGCTATTCATTTACTCAAGCTCGATTTCATTCTTCTATGTGTCGTGTCGTGTCCCTTCAGGACGTTGGCGATCATGGCTCTCCACACGTTCCTGTCCTTCGTAGCTCTTAATAAATTTTGTCTTTTTGTTATCTCTCCGAAATCATCCTCCGCCATTCATTTACTCAAGCTCGATTTAATTCTTCTAAGTGCCATGTCCCTTCGGGACGTTGGCGATCATGGTTCTCTATACTTTCCTGTCCTTCGTAGCTCTTAATAAATTTTGTCTTTTTGTTATCTCTTCTAAACTCTGTTCTGCCATTCATTTAGTCAAACTCACTATGGTATGCATTGTTTTCTGTCCCATTTGTCTTCAAAACTGTCCCTCTGAGTATATTTTTTTTCATGCTCTCTTTGCTGATTATGAACGCTTTATTTCGTTAGTTAGATCCAGTAACAGGACTCAAAGGGTGTGAGTTCAATACCTGGTTAAGGCAGTGGAGAACTTTCAGAGGGGAATTAACAGGATATAACTGACATCCATTACACATGGCACGTGGAACTAGAACAGTCTACTGACAAAAAAGTACTTAAAAGTAATCGTAATATTCTTCTTCGTCTGTGCATCCATTCAAGACGTTGGCGATCATGTCTCTCCACAATTTCCCAGCTTTTGTAGCTCGTAATAAATTTTGCCTTTTTGTTCTCTCTTCTAAACCTTATTCCGCCATCCATTTACTCAAATTAGCTATGTAGGTTATGCTTTGTTTTCCTCTGTCCCTCTTGACTTCAATCTATCCTGTGAGCGTCACATTTTCTAAGCCTTCTTTCCTTTGATTTTTGAGACACTCCTTTGTTGTAGATGCTAAGAATCGTTATGAAACAAGTCGATTGGTCCAAGGTATCATCAGACAGATTTTTGAGACACTCCTTTGTTGTAGATGCTAAGAATCGTTATGAAACAAGTCGATTGGTCCAAGGTATCACCAGACAGATCTTTGAGACACTCCTTTGTTGTAGATGCTAAGAATCGATATGAAACAAGTCGATTGGTCCACGGTATCATCAGACAGATTTTTGAGACACTCCTTTGTTGTAGATGCTAAGAATCGTTATGAAACAAATCGATTGGTCCAAGGTATCATCAGACAGATCTTTGAGACACTCCTTTGTTGTAGATGTTAAGAATCGTTATGAAACAAATCGATTGGTCCAAGGTATCATCAGACAGATTTTTGAGACACTCCTCTGTTGTAGATGTTAAGAATCGTTTTGAAACAAGTCGATTGGTCCAAGGTATCATCAGACAGATCTATGAGACACTCCTTTGCTGTAGATGTTAAGAATCGTTATGAAATGCTCGCTGATCAATCTGATGATATTGAAACATGATACAATAACCTTATATCATCTATAGAAGAAATTGTACTCTCAAAACTACCAAAGAGGGACAAGTTAAAGCACACCGACATCAGTTCACATATCCATGTGAGAAAGGCAAGAAAAAATCTGCAAAGTGTGAAACCGAGATATGAACAAAAGCTAATTAGAAGTACTTTTAAAGACACCGCTAAAGCACACGGAATATTAGATGAGGCTCATGCCAATGTAAACGCAGAGTACATCCAAGGGGAGATAAACAAGATTGTAAGGCTGCATATGGAGAAACAACATGCTGCAACCTGGAAAACAATAAACATACTTCCAGGAAGAAAATCAAAGCCTTTCATTTGTCTCAAAGACGGTTCCGCTAAAAAGCATAAAGTTAACTGGTTTGACCACTTTAAGAAACAACTGGGAGCACCACCGCAAGTCATTGGTCTTCCAATTGAAATATCCAATACACTGGACATAAACATCAATCCATTCACGCTCGATGAACTCAAAACAACACTCAAAGATTTTGCCAACAAATCGCCCGGTCTTGACAGCATACCAACATTGTTGTGGAAAGGTCAAATAGTTTATGACCTCCTGCTCGAGTTTTGCAACCACACATTCATACACTATTCGGCGGCTAAAGGGCGGAATAATCCCTCTTCGAAAAAGGGCGATCTCACAAGTGCAGCAAAGTATAGGGGTATAACTCTTATGCCAATTGCAGCAAAAGTTTACAATAAACTTCTGCTGAATAGGATTGTCCCTACCATCGATCACCTTCCCCGCAAGAACCAAAATGGATTTAGGGGGAGCAGGTCGGCAACTGCTCAAATCCCCTCCATTCGCCGCATACTGGAAGAGATGAAAAAATTCTACAAAGAGGTCAATTTGTTTTGTTGATTTTCGCACGGCGTTTGATTCCATCAACAGAGATCTCATTTTCAAAATACTCTAACTCTAACTCCAGAATTGTTGAGGCAATTAGAGTTCTGTAAAGAAACACCACTGCCACCATTGTATCGCCTGATGGTGAGATTGATTCCTTTGAAGTTAAAGTAGGAGTTCTACAAGGAGACACACTTTTCTGTTTATAGTTTTTCTGAACTATGTTCTGCGTATTTCTCTCTATAACATGGAGGAGAAATAACTCTTTTTGAAACCTCGCCAGATTAGTCGATACCTCCACAATACCTGAGTGACCTTGACTTTGCCGATGATCTTGCATTAATTTCTTAATATATCAAGAATGCAGAATCAATCTGCAATCACTCGAGGAAGCAGCAAACCAGATAGGTCTCTATTGCAACGTTAATAAAACAGAATATATCACAACCCCCCCCCCTGAAGTCACGCAATAATACATCCATCAAAAGTGTTGAGGACTTCAAATATCTTGTATCTTGGGTATCACATAATAGATTCCCCAAAAGACTTCAACACCCGCAAAGCTCAAACATGGGATGCGCGTAACAAACTTCACAAGATTTGGCGCTTGAGCCGTCCATTCTCCTTAAAAGTCCAAATCTTTTGAACACTGACTGAACCAGTCGTACTGTATGGATCAGAAATTTGGACATTATCTACTCACCTTGAAAGACGACTAAATGGAACATATACAAATCTACTTAGAAAAATTCAGGACATCACTTGGAGATCCCATGCAACGTTTACCACAATTTACGGAGAACTGAGACCAATCTTTCTTAAGCTAAAAAAAACAAAAACGGTTTCAGTTTGCTGGGCACTGCCACTGAACAGGGAAATCGTCTCGTCCTTACTCCTGTGCCATCCTTCTAGAAGTGTCTTATGAAAATTGACTTTTCAAGACACTATAGCTCGGGACTCAGGGTAAGACATTGGGAATCTGGGGACAGCAATACAGAACCGAACTGTATGAAAAGGGATTGTCAATGGAGTTCCGACCAACCATAGGGATATCGAAAGATGATGATGACGATAAGCGTCATTTTGTTTCCATTTTCTCTAAAACCTCGTCGTTGCTCACATGTTCGTACCACAGTATTCTCAGCATCCTTCTGTAGAACCATATTTCTGTTGCTTCAAGTCTCTCTGTGAGGAGATTGTCCAGCATTCACTGCCATATAGGACTGATATTACGTAATAGTTCAGTACTCCTTTTCCTTGTTTCTAACGAACTTTTTCCGTTTCTTAATACTT
Organism: Acanthosepion lycidas; assembly: GCA_963932145.1. Taxonomy (NCBI): domain Eukaryota; kingdom Metazoa; phylum Mollusca; class Cephalopoda; order Sepiida; family Sepiidae; genus Acanthosepion; species Acanthosepion lycidas. The sequence goes on along the minus strand of OZ010609.1, from coordinate 58,542,297 downwards.
TGCTTAACTTTTGGAAAGCATGTTTCACTATCCCAGTGTGCCTTCGGATATCAATGTCGCAATTTCTGTCCTCTGTTAAAACACTTCTCAGATATTTAAACTGTTGTACTTGTGTGATTTTGTCATCTCCAATTTTTAATTTGCATGTTGGGCTGCCCCTTTTGGTAACAACCATGCATTCTATTTTCTTACAATTGATCTTTATTCTTCTTTTTTTCTTACTTTCTTTCATTACTTTCTGTAAGAGGTCCTGTAAGTTCCTTTCCGTGTCTATTATCAACACTGTGTCATCTGCATATCAGATATTGTTAAGGTTTTGGCCGTTAATAATGAATCATGGTAAAACCTCTAATCCTCTCAGAATCGCCTTGCTGTATAGGTTGAATACGTCCGCTGAAAAGACACATCCTTGACTTAGAACTCTTTCTATTTTTTTTTTTGTATATTTGCTGAATTCATTTTTCTATCCACGTGGGGGCGTCTTGTTGCCAGTACAGGTTCTGCACTATTTTAATATCCTTCCCAAATATGTCATGGTAACCTAGCTATTAATTCGAAAATCAGCTTTATATTCTGTACATAAATAAAGTTTTGCTCTTAATGTATCTAAAATATCTAAACTAAAGTTAATGTACAGAATATAAAGCTGATTTTCGAATTAATAGCTAGGTTACCATGACATATTTGGGAAGGATATTAAAATAAATAAAATTAAATAAAATTTCGCTCTTAATATATCTAAAGTATGTAAACTAAAGTTAAATTTTATTTTTATTTTTATTTATTTTCATTCATTTTGAAAAAAAAGAAAAGTTTTCGTACAACGTACAATGCCGACTGGTAGGATTGTTTTTACTTTTCTTTAATGAGAAAGTAAAACTAGTCGTAATTCCGGGAGTTGATAAAAAAGTCTTTAACTGAAAAAAATTTACTGTTGTAGACGCACATGTAATGAAACGTTAATTTGAAGTGTTGATTACTAAAATTATATAGTATTATGTATTCCCAGCCCCAAAGAAACTAAATACTCTGTTTTCGGATACAGACTGTTGAAAGGCATCAAAGTAGTTTTGTACGCCGAATATAAGGAAAGCCAATACAGTTAGCCCCGTTTTCCGAAAGTTTTATTTATGCCGGTTTCATGAATGTTTTACATTAGTAAAAGTTTATCTCGCTATCCGAATAAGCTTTTTTTTAATACTAATGTTCGCATGGATCGCGAGTCACTCAAGGTAGACGGTTACTGTTAAAATGTTTATGAGGAATGAGGTTTGATATGAGTGAAAAAAAGGTTGTAGGAAGAGAAGATTATGAGGATAAGGAGGATAGATAACGACTGACCCTTGACTTGAAAAGGTTAAGATTGTAATGTAGAAGGTTACTGTCAAAATGATTATGATGAATGAGGGGTGTAATAGGAATAAAAGAGGTGGTGGTGGGAAATGAAGATTATGATAATAAGGAGGATAGATAATGATTGACCCTTGACTTGAAGAGGTTAAGATTGTAGTGTTCTGGGAAGTACCCACGCGGGAGTTTGTAGCACACAAAGCAGCAGTTATTCGGAAAAAAGCTGAGTGGAACGTTCTCCTTACACTTGGAATAGGGGGAAAATGAGGGTGATTCAACTCTTTGGAATTATGGCAAGTCCTAGATTTAAAGGTCTGAACTATTGGAACTAAAGTACGGAGCTCATTTCGAAATATCGGTAGAGTAGCGACGAAAGGAGTAAAGCGACGAATCAATGATCATTAATTGAAAAGGGGAAACATTTTAGAGTATTCACAGATCCACAAAATAACATTCTTCTATGTTTACCTGTTTTGATGGTGTTGGTCGATGTTCGTCGTCTGCTGCGGCTGAGATAGAGGGCTGATACGACAGTTTTCTTGATTCACACATTTTTATATGATCCACTTTATTCTAGCAACCTACCTTAAATTTACATGCCCTTTCAAAAATAAAAATTTGTATGTGATACTACCAATCATAGTGAAAATGTTAATATTTTTTTTTTTTTATCATGAATTTATATTTTCACTCTCTCCCACAGGACGCTAAAAACATAAATTTATGATAATTGCTTTTTCGTTTTACGCCAATTTTGTTTATGATAACTTTAATAGGAATTCTCTATTTTAGCCTGAGAACGCTCATTTTTTTTTCATTTAAATTAATGGCAATTGCTTTTTCGCTTTACACCATTTTGGCTTAAAGGTTTCATAGGAATGCTTTATTTTCGGATAACGGGGCAAGCTGCAAACGCATCTAGTTTAAACCTGAACAAATATGGCTGCTTTTAAAAACTGCGAAAATGGAAAGAAGCAGAAGATAGCGGTTTGCCTTTCCTAAATTTGCTAAATTGTATTCAGTGCCGTCTTCGTCAACTTGTCTCTTTGGAAATTCTTCTTCAGAAACGTCCGAATCATGTTCAGTCAATGTTTTTCTTATATTAATTTCACTTTCTTTTGAGTCTGTATCAGTTGCTATTTTATTTACTTCCTGTCTGGGAGACATGGTAGACTTTTTTATTGATATAGTGGTGGTGGTGATAACCGTGTTTGTAGTGGTAGATGGTGTTGCTTTTGTCGTCGTGGGTATATGTTTACTTGTAACTGGCGCAAAATGAACTTGATGAATGATCCCTTTTGGAGCGACAGTTACAGACGAATGCCCATTGGTCAATTTAAAAACAGTCACATCTGAAAAGAAAACAAAAAGAAAAATTAGAATAAATACGTTGATTAAATAATAAAAGTAAATTCAGTTTCTGTCTGAATCTCTTGGATGAGAATTATTTATATTATTTAAAGTCGGATTAATGCCCTCATCTTCTTTATTGTTATCAAAACGTTTAGGCCGTTCTATCCTCCAATCTCTTCGTCCCAGATATGACGATAAACTTCATCCGCGTCCTGGGTATGACGATAAACTACATCCGCGTCCTGGGTAAGACGATAAACTACGTCCAACAGCAAGGCCTCTGATCAGGAGGTTTTGAGAAGCGTGGAACCACCTCTTAAATGCTGGTGTTCCCAGATCCACCTTGACCCGGGGTGGTAGCACCTGTTAGGGTTCCAGCCATGGGCAAATAGTTAACACCCAAACTTGTGTAAAAATAGGTTTTAATACCATAAATACTTTGTAATAAAAAAATCATTATCAGCAATAATTTTTGAAGGAAAAATTATTATCAGCAATACTTTTAAAAAAATACCAGCAATAAAAACAGTTATACATTATTTGAAAAAAATATGAACAGCTATAGATTTCTTCAAGGAAAAATATTCCCAGAAATAGATTTTTGAAGAAAAACATTACCAGCAATAGAAATTTTGTCGGCATTAAATAACCCATTGAGGTTGATATGCCGTAAAACAAAAAAACAAACCAAACCTCTAATCTCCTTCAGGCGTTTGTAGATCCGTGTAAACTTCAGGGAATTTCGAACTGAAATGAACTGAACCCTTTATTTAATTTATAGACAATTCTCCATATGATACATTCAATATATTAACTCTAAATTAATTTTATTATTTTGAGAGGATCCTGGGGCACGACCGCTTTGTCCAGTCAGAACTCGGTACAGATTTTTTATTTTCCCGACAATCATCTAGAATCTACTGTCGTCTTATACGAATGATTATAAAACTGTTAACCAATAATCAGTTCTTGGAACGAGTTACAAGCACGTATCTTCAACAGATGCTTCCTTCGTCCACACAACATCCTAGCCTACGCTTGAACTTTTTCTAACACTCCTTTTTGGTTCTCGTTACAGCGATCAGGCAGCAGGTACTTTATTCGTCTTATAAATATCAAAATAAGCTTGTTATTTGATATGTCCCGGAAAGGGATATATTTGTTCGAAGTAGCAAAGTGGTTGTTGTCTAATGTAACCGGTAGGACAGTCTAGCAGGTAGCCGTAATAAACTGGTCCTCGTCGTATTGGTAGGCAATAGACGTAATCAACAGGCGAAGACAATAGGCTTAGCCAATAGGCGTCGTCCCTGTACCTCCACATCAGTCTGTATTTATGGCTGGCACCAGACAATCATATTACTGTGAGGGGAAACCCATGTGTATGCATATTCATTACATCATTATTCTTCTTACAGTTGTTCATATCATTTATAAAAAGTAATACTCAAAAAGAAATATTCCTTCATTCGTCGTTGCATTCAATGTTTATAAGTTTATAGGTAGAAATGTTAGTGATCTGTGAATTTTTCAACATTAATTGTACCAAATAACCCCTGCAAAAGGTTTCTGGGAATCAAACTATTGGATCTGTAAAAAAACAATTCTAATTCGTCTAAGAAGTTTAAACAAGCAACAGAAATAAGATGCAAGAATTACTAGTAAAACTTTGTAATTCACGATGGATAACCTAGGAAATTCAGACAACTTAATACGACTTAATGTAAAAGCAAGAGAAACATGATGAAAGAAACACTACTCAAAAATTAATAATAATTGACAAGGCTTCATCGAAGAAATTCAGCCAACTTAAGACTATTACTACTTGGTAGAAAAGCAAGAGAAATAAGATGAAAGAAATACTAGTCAAAAATGAATGATAACTGCCAATGCTTCATCTAAGAAATTCAGACAACTTAAGACTATTACTACTTGGTAAGAAAGCAAGAGAAATAAAATGAAAAATACTAGTTAAAACTTAATATTTGACTGTGATTCATCTAAGAAATTCAAGCAACTTAAGACTGTTATTATTTGGTGAAAAGCAAAAGAAATAAGATGGAATAAATACTTGTTAAAATTTAATAATAACTGACAATTTATCTTAGACATCTATATAATTTAAAACAATTGCACGAGATATAAAAACAATAGAACTAAGATAAAAGTAATACACGTGAAAGTAGGTGATAATCATTCATTTAAATTTTGATTACTTAAGACTAATACAACTTAGTATAAAATATTAGGTTGGTGCAAAAATAATGTCTTCTCACATAGTAACATATGTGAGAAAACGACATTAATTTTGCACCAACATAATAACATAAGATACAGTAAATACTAGTAAAAATAATACCTGATAATTCTTCAGCTGATGAAAGGGAATAACTTAAAACTATTACAACTGCAGAATTAAATGCACTTGAAAATCAAATAATTTCTGTTAATAAACGCTAGATGGCGTTGCTAAATGAGTATAACCGAAAAAACAATAGATTGATCCCATCTTTCTCTTTACCCATAGGATCCCAAACAGTGCGGCGCGTCTCATAGATGTTGCGGAAGAGGATAACAGGTAAGGCGGAATGATTGAAAGACAATCAAATATTTAGAAATGGTTTTAAAAAATCCATATGCTAGAAATAAATGTGATTTCAAAATTTAAAATATTATTATGGATCACTTGTAATTGCATGCATGAGTCCCAGTATAAATAGTTATAAATAATTATTGAGCGATTTTATCATTGTGATATTTTTGCATTATGTCAAGTATTAAGAATATAGTGACTAGGGTCTGTAAATTGAAGCAGAGTGTTATCAATGATAATTTTCTGACTTCGAATCTACGGTTATCTTCCTTTAACCCTCTGTCTGTTTTTTTTTTTTTTTTGTACTTTTTATCATTTACAATTTGGTGAGGCGCAAGCAAATTTTAATTCCGAAAATGCAGCCAGAAGAAAAAAAAAGTTTGGGAGCCATTGCCTTACAGATAGAACGTGTCTCTTTCCCTCCTGGGGGGACTTTTCTCTCTCTAGTGAACCGCGTGTCGCCGTGAACATAATATCACGCATCATACAATTTCCTTTGCTTACTTGACAGCGCACAGGCGTACGTAATGATCTATCAAACCAACGGATAAAGAAATTTTCGCGGATTTTGACCTCATTCGGGGTTCTTTTTTATTTTTATCTAATCCGTGAATTTATTTTGCTCATGCTAAGTTTCGAAAAACCACTATATATAAAATTCACTGTTCCTTATCAATAATGTGTTATCCGAATGTGTTAAAATTATCCAATTTTCTAACAAGAAACATCTCAAGTTGATGTTAAAACTGCAGCAAAACATTGTTGATTTACTTAAGATGGAATGACCTATTACGACATGTCTCTAATTTGTATTTAGTTACTTTATATTTATTTTCAATTTTTCTAGTTGACTTGTTCTATAACTTGTTCTATATCGCATATGATTCATTATTGTACATAATTAGGTTACAATAAAATTTGTATTTTATATAAATACTACCTTATGAAAATTGAGATGTAGTAGATTGGGGTGTCTCGTATCATTGATTCAGGAGGCAGACACGAGACCTGGACCTGATATATATTATATGGTCGTAATTATTTTGTGCATTCATTCTTAATCTCTTGTTTGTGGAACTTCCAGTGCCTCCACTAAATTATCAATAAATATTCCTTCAACAACACGTCTATAACTTGGTTTAAAAAATAAAACTAAAATAAAAAGAGCTTACCATTCTTTCTTGGTGTCACTGGACATTCAAGTATCTGAAACATTCCTTCACAGCCTTGGTCAAGCCACCACATAGATTCGTTATGATGATATGTAGAACCGTGCTCGCAAGAGTAGAAAGATGTTTGCTCTACAACATTGATCATCCGGATATAATACCCTTTAGTAGCCAGATGCACTCTGGGAATTAAATGCGGGCTGCTTCCGTTTCTGTAGTTAATAATACAGTCTGAAAATGTTTTTAAAAAGATTAGAAAAAGCAATACCAGTGAATAAATCAAGCGTATTTTTATTTTATTTTATTTTTTTTTATGCATTTCATTACTGTGGAAACATCTTGAAATATTTGGCAATATCTACACATTTCGTCTTTTTTTTTTACAATGATGTTCACCTTGTACAAGGCCCAAAAGCCACTCGAGGTAGAAGGTTACAAAAATGTACAGTTTATGCTAATATGTGTAGAAAATAACGTTTTTTAATACTAGACTTTAACTGGCTAACAATGTAGTGATATGGGAAGTATCCTCTTGGAAGTCGGTTCCAAAAAGCAGCGGTTCATTGGAAGAAGCTTCTCCAGTGGAACTTACATCTCACCAAATAAATACAAAGAGAAGGAGGGCTGGTTCGGTTCAATGTACGTGGTATGACGGGTCTTAGCCATGATGGTTAGAACTGGTGGGACTAAGGTGTGTAGTTCATCTGAACACTTTCCATAGAAATAGCGATAAAGCAGTGATATGCTTGTGACCTTTCATCTGTTAGAAAGGGGCCGTAAGATGGAAAATAATTCATTACTCACAAGAACGCGGAAGCGCTTTCGGATTCTGTTACGTTTTCAGTAGCAAATCATTTTTTAATGGCTCCAGTCCTAGCCTCCCTCTTAACCCTTCTCCCAGAAATTGTTAACTAAATGTACCCAACTAACACGGAACATTCTATCGATGTTTCAGACTCGTTGTATTTTGGTTGAGGGATATGCGAGATTGTGGCGATGTTACAGTAACGTTCCAATCGACTCTTCCTGGCCCCAATCGACTCTCTTCCTGACCTCAGTCAACTAGCTTTTTGACCCCAATCGACTCTTTCTGGCACCTCTCAACTATCTTCTTGACCCTAATCGATTATCTTCCTGGCCCCAATCAACTAGCTTTCTGACCCTAATGGACTATCTTCCTGACTCCAAACAGCTATCTTCCAGACCCCAACCAACTATCTTCTTGCCCCAATCATCTATCTTCCTTGTCCCAATCAACTAGTTTTTTTTTACCCAATCGTCTATATCCTTGACCACAATCAACTATTTTCCTGACCACAATCAACTCGCTTTCTGGCCTCAATAGACTATCTTCCTGGCCCCAATCGACTATCTTCCTGACTACAATCGTCTATCTCCCAGATCCACTATCAACTATTTTCCTGGTCCCAATCAACTATCTTCCTGAAATCAATCAACTAGCTTTTTATCCTCAATTGACTATCTTCCTGGCCCCAATCGACTATCTTCCTGGCCTCAGTCAACTAGTTTTTTTTTACTTCAATCGACTCTTTCTGGAACCGATTGACTATCTTCTTCATCCCTATCAACTAGCTTTCTGATGCCAATCGATTATCTTCCAAACCCTAATCGGTTATCTTCCTGGACCCAATCAATTATCTTTCTGACCACAATCAACTATTTTTCTGACTCCAATAGACCAGGTGTGTCAAATTGACGACCAGCGGACCGTATACGGCCTTTTACATGCATCTTGGCGGTCCTAACAAAGGTTTCTAGAGCTGTCGTATACGGAGAATTTTTGTTGAAAGTATCTAGAAGTAGGGGGGTACCCGGATTTTTTTCATCTCTTCCTCAGACATTTAAGAACTTCAAAAAGTTTGCCATAAATATTATGGCGATGTTTGTTTCCACATATGTCTGTGAGCAGTTATTTTCGTTTATGAAGGCCACAAAGACGTCTCACAGACTAACTGATGAACATTTGTCATCTTTGAACAAAGTGGGATCTACACAGACATTCCAAACTGATATGTCGAGAATAGTTTGTCTAAAGTGATGTCAATGATCAGGACAACATAAAAATGGTTAAATTATACTACCTTGTTCTGTAAGTATTTTGCGTTAAAGTTTAGCTGCTACTAACTTAATGTAAGAAAGACTGTAAGCAGGTGCGGCCCTTGAGACTGCAGATATGGCCGATGCAGCCCTCCATATGCCCTGAGTTTGATTCCTGGCCTAATCAACTACCTTCCTGACCACAATCGATCATCTTCCTGACTCCATTTAACTATCTTCCTGTCCCAATCATCTATCTTCCTGGTCCTAATCAACTTGCTTTCTGACCCCAATCATCTATCTCCTTGACCACAATCAACTATTTTCTTGACACCAAATAACTGTCTTCCTGACCCCAACCAGCTATTTTCCTGACCTCAACCATCTTCCTGACCCAAACCAGCTATTTTTCTGACCCCAAACATCTTTCTGACACCAACCAGCTATTTTCTGATCCAACCATCTTCCTGACCCCAACCAGCTATTTTCCTGACCCCAACCATCTTCCTGACCCCAACCATTTTCCTGACCCCTATCGATTATCATTACCGCTCATTCCAATGTTGTCATAGCGTTATGGTAATCTTAAGAAGTGGGACTATTTGGTCGCACTGATCAATTATAATATCAGAATACTTTTTCTTAACTCAAAATATGTATAGAATGTATCAAATTTATTTTTCTATTTTTAAATTAAGAATAAGTAATTTTGACAACGAACAAATGTTCTATTGTCTTCCTGTAATGCATTATCCATCTTCTGATAACGCAATGTTACAAGGCAACGTATTTGCAACATTAAAAGGTTTCATTGCAGGCATGTTGTAGTCTACAGGAAATGTTTTTGCAACCTTTATGTAACGTTATAAAACATTGTAACAACGTATTTTTTTTATCTAGATAGGGAGTCCGGTGTGTCTTGTTATTATTTAATATATTGCTAGAGTTGGGGTAATGGATTCATATCGTTTCTGACAGCATTCGTACGAACGCATACCAAGTCATAATACGAACGGTTCTTAACCGACTATAAATAAATACCACTGAATGTACGAAGAGTTTTTAGACGTATTTAAACCAAGAGATTTCGTAAATACCACGACCTTTCAGAACGTATGGAATCATAGCTCTCCATACATTGTTTTTTTTTTCTGTGAATTGCCCTGATGTCTTGGTTTCCCTTTCCCTTCTCCTATACTAGTTACTTTTTCTGAGATGTCATATCCTTTCAGGACAGAAGCGATTATGACTCTCCACAGACTCCTTTTCTTTAGTGTCTGTGAATTGACATAACTTCTTGGGAAAGATAGTAGAGTGGTTTCCTGTTCCCTTAACCTAAGCCAGTTCTCTTTTCCTAACCTAGTTGCACTTTTAGAAACCATGTTCTTTTAACGACGGAAACGGTCATGGCTCTCAACAGATTCCTTTCCTTTATTATCTGTGAATTACCATAACTTCTTGCGAAAGATAGTAGAGTGGTTTCCCTGTTTCCTTCTCCTAAACTAGTTCCCTTTTTTCTTTTTCTTTTTTAGATGCAATGCCTCTTTAGGACGGAAATAATCATGGCTCTCCACAGACTCCTTTCCTTTATTATCTGTGTATTGTCATGACTTCTTGGTAAAAATAGTAGAATGTTTTCCCCATTTACTTCTCCAGACTACTTAACTTTTTTTTAGATGTCATGTCATTTCAGGACAGAAGCGATCATGACTCTCCACAGAGTCCCTTCTTTTATTATCTGCGAATTGTCATGACTTCTTGGGAAAGATTGTGGTATGGTTTCCAGTTGCCTTGTCCGCGGTTTTGAATTCTGAGTTGTCCTTCTCTTAGACTGGTTGCTGCCCAAGGCTAGATATTCTAGTTTAACCTGATTTTTAATTCCTGGCTGGAGAGAGAAGAGGTGGATTCATACCTTTCCCAAGGACTTTGGTGTGAAAGTGAACGCCACAGACTTGGCTGGGTTCCACTTTCCGTGCCGATAACCGCTACGCTACCGACATATACTCAGCAATGAGAATCAAGTATCATATCAATTGCGGCCTGACACCTGGCTGTAGTGCAGACATGGGCAACTATTTTCGAACAGTAGGCTGCACGATGTGCAGTACATCACAAGGCGGGCCACACTACTAAAGAAAAAAAAACACGGGAAAATTTCATCAAAGACACCGCAGCCATTTTCCCAAAATATGAGCATGCACATAGGCTTCTACCTTAAAAATGGAGAAGTGTCGATTTTTTTCTTTGAAGAAAAGATTCCTTCTATAATTAAAAAAAATGAAGTCTTGGTATTAGTATAATACTATCACTGATGAGAGAATGATTAACACACACCTCTGCGTATGATTTGTTTCTAACTTATTCATTTGAAAATACAAAAATATTTGTAAAAGAAGAAGTATATTTACTCTCGAAAGAAAAATAATTATCGTTGACGTTTCCTGTTTTTCAAGCAAAAGATGTTTACACGAATGATCGTCCTTAGTGACAATCGCCAATTATTTAAAATGATGAAAACGTTACCTTCAAGGAAAAACTTACAAAATTAATGAATCATTGTTTATGTATGTTGTTGTGCTTGAGAGTGTGTGTGCAAACAAGTGTGAACAAAAGGTAACAAGCAACATTTTAATAAACGTTATTTTCCTCATGAAAGCCAATCGGGCCGAATATGGCCGCTGTTTGCGTATGTCTGCTGTAGTAGTTACGTATTTCCAATTGGTGTGTGGTGGATGGGTTAATTATGTGGTAATATTTGTTGAGAATAAGTTGCGTGTCAATTAACTATTTCCACTAACATCAAAATAAAATACAAAATTCAACTGAATTGTTTTAAAACGTAACAATTAGATTTATTTAGGTTGGTGTACAACATGCAAAGAAAAGGTAGGACAGAGTCGTGTCCCTTTGATTTGGAAATATTTGTACCAGAGTTCATATTACGAACAAGACATATTTAATTAGAAACTAATAAAACATTCAAAACAATGTACAAGCAGAATATTTGGTATATGTTATGTTGGCAAATATGTATGATGTTTTAGGTTTCAGAATGTCTTTCTTGTAATCGTTCGTTAATGTTGATATTAAAGTTGTTAATATTAAGTGTCTTTTAAACAGAAAGTTCTTAAGAAGTAATTTACCTTTTACTGTAATATTGAACTTGTAATTCAGAAGAATAAAGTTTGGAATTGTGAGTTCTAAAATTGATAAAAGTTCAGGAGTGATTTCAGAGGTTGGTGAGTGAGTGTATTGGAGTTGTTTCGTGTTAAATAAATTTAACTTTGTAACTTCAAAAGTATGAGTGACGTGGAGTTGTTTGGCAGTTGGTTATCCGTCACGAAGCTCACAATATTTATTTATACAAATGTGTATAAAATGTGGCACAAGGCCTAAAAAGGGGATGGGGAATGACGGTCTTCTTCTGTCTTAAATCTAAACTTAGCTAGTCCCAGACACGGACCCAAACAAACTAACAATATTCCAATCACCAAAACAACACATTCAAACCTACCTTTCTTACTACGTCCACCATAATGCCTCAAATTCTCTATGAAGTCCTAACTAGTCCCCTTATGTACAAAAAATTGTCTGTGGGGGGAGGGTCAATAAAACAACAACTTTTAAAAGATCCCCAAATGAGTATATACAATATGACTTAAGTATTTACAATAAGAACTAAACAAAAACTGTGTTAGTAGTAAAACCCCCCACAAACCATAAATGTGGCAGCAAAATCAGTTAACTAGACGAAATCAATGCGGGGCTAAGAAAAATAAGAGAAAAACATTCATTCCTCCAAGCATTCACACAGACACACACACATTCATACACAACAACAAATACGAAAAAGCACACACACGAAACGAAAGGCGCCCCGCATCCACCAGAGAACTGAAGTCACTGACCACCTAACGAGGGAGGGGATGGGGAATTAAAACAAAAGGAAAATAGGGACAGAAATAAAAGGGACCAATGCGCATGCATACCCTAGCTAAGTTTACTAGAAAAAGGGAAAACTAAAGATTCAAAAATCGAAAACCTAGTCTAACCTAAAATCTGGGTGGGTTGCCTATGTTCAACCCTGTTAGGACAAAATTCTGTACCTAACCGACATCCAAGTGCCACTCTAGGTCAGCCCCTTTCACTCTACACATTCGCGCAAGATTCACCCACCTTTTGCCGAATTCCGATGAAGGGAGCCGCCGCCTTTCCGTCCTAATCTTGACTTTAAGCTGATGCTCAAAGAACAAGATCAGTTGGGAAGAGGTGAACTTCTCGCCCTCATGGAATCCCTTCTGACGCGTCGTCCAAATCACGACTCTCATAATCCCTAGTAAGCAACAGAACACATAGTGTTCAGCCTTCGTCAATTGCGGCACCACATTGCTACAAACAGAACTGGCTTCCAGGACAAAGAACTTTCCCTGCAGCATGCGAACCATGAGGCCTTCAACAAACTTGCACAACGGCACTACCGTCTTGCACTGAAAAAAGGCGTGACCAATGGTCTCGACTTCGCCAGTACAGCGACGACAGTTTGGATATTTCTCCAAACCTGCTGAACAAAGTCTCTTGCCGACCCAGAGGGCCCCACGAATCATCAGCCAGGTGAGTGATGCCTCATCATTATTGAGACATTTCAACCCAGGCGCCCAAGGCCATATCGAGCGAGCCTCCTGCTTCGTAAGCCCGAGCTCGTCGATCAGACCATCTTGAACGGACCCCCTAACTAACAACTGATACAATGCCTTACGAGACAACGCCTGGGCGTCGGAGAGGCCATCCGTCGTCCGCAAGAGGAGCTTCAAAGCACTACGACATTCGCGGTAGAAGGAGCACTCGGCACGAGGTGTACGGCCAGCCTCCACCTCGCACGAGTGCACACTTCTCAGGGATGGGAAATGTTTACGGACATCTTCTTTCCAAAAGGTGCCCACCTCATCCAATCCGCGACACATTCGGTCTAGAAAGGTAATGCGAAGCATATATTGACGAATCTCAATGCTAGGCATACCCAGACCGCCCTCAGAGGGATGAAGGCAACAGATCTCGCGACACACCATAGGGGCCTTGTCTCTCCACAAGAAAGAGAACAAGGTCCGGACTAATGACATTAGTCTGGCATACGGGAGCGGAAGCACAGAAAGTCGGTAAAGGAGGATCGGATATATGTGTGAAACACATACCTCCGCCCTTCCCTTCAGGGAAAGTCTCCTCCGAGACCACAGTTTACCCGCGATCTCGGCCTTCCCTTGCACCTCCGACCAATTCATTTCCAACTGGAGATCAGGACCGAACCAGACGCCGAGTATCTTGATCGGCCCATCCGTCCAGAGGAAAGGTCCGGGAAGAGAAACTCCCTTCCACGCACCCAACCGCAAGCCCACAGACTTATCGCGGTTGATCTTGGCCCCTGTCACCATCTCATACCCACTGATCTCTTTGCTGACTTCGTCAATCTCGGCTCTGCTCGACACAAGAACCGAAACGTCGTCAGCATAGGCAGAATACCTGGCTGAGGTGGAAGCCCCAGGCAGGGAAATTCCGCGCAGGACCGGATTCGCCTTCAACTTGCGAAGGAATGGTTCCAACGCAAGAACGTAAAGCAGAGGCGAGAGCGGACAACCTTGACGAATGGAGCGAGACAATACGAAAGGCTTCGATCTTACCCCATTCACTTCCACCAGCGCACCGGGGGTCGCATACAAAAGTCGGATCCAGGAGCGAAAGTCGGCTCTGAAACCGGCCGCCGAAAGGACAGCCTCCAGAAATCGATGGTCAACCCTATCGAAGGCCTTGGACTGATCTAAATTGATCAGCGCGGCTTCACTGTCGACTTGTTCTAAGATCAAGCGTACCATATGAAGGTTATCCTGAATAGTCCTCCCCTTCACAGCACAAGTCTGTTCAGGGCCAATCAGACTAGACAGGACAAGCTGCAAACGGTTGGCTAAGATCTTCGCCAAAATCTTTAAGTCAGTGTTTAACATCGTTAAAGGGCGAAAGTTCCCTAACCCATCCCCACCGTCCTTGTCCTTACGCAGCAACTTGATCACACCCCTGGTGAAGCGTTGGGGTAAAGACCCCTGCTTCATCCAGTGGTTGTAAATCAGTTCCAGCAAAGGAACAAAAACGTGCGACAACCTCAAGTACACTTCGTAGGGAAGACCATCTAATCCCGGAGACTTATCCAGGCCAACCTGCTTCAGCGCTTCCCAGATCTCCGACTCTGTAATGGGACCCTCGCACCTAGCCGCTTCAGCTGCCGAAAGGCAGGGAAAGTCAGCTAAATAGGCGTCGAACTGAGCAGAGCTCAGACCGGGCTCCCTGGTGAAAAGATCCTGAAAGTAGTCCCGAAACACCTCACATATGCCCGCGTTTGTAGTCACGGTCCGCTTATCCGGCAACGTGACGCATGCAATATGTCGCTTAGACGCGCTTCGATTTTCCTCTGCACGCAGTTCAGCGGCCATATTCGTTGCCTCAGAAGACATTCTTTTTAACCTAGCCCTAACTACCAGAGCTTGATCCTTCTTGATAAGCAAAGAGGACAACTCTGCCTTAGCTAAAGCTATGTCCCCACTAACACGGGATTTCACTGCCCGATCGACTTTATCTTCTAAAGCAGTTTGCGCCGCTAATCTATCTAGATTGAGTCGACGACTAAAATCGGCAGCAAACGTTCGAATTTGAGATTTTAATTTGCCCCACCAGGCATTTCCCAAAACCGCACCCGTCAGTTCCCTTTGTATCATTAGTAAAAGCTGGTCCCGGAAACCCTGATCACCAAAAAGGGAACAGTTCAATTTCCAGTAATCAGCCAATCTAACCTTAGGCTTATCTAAGTTTACACGGACCCGGACAAGCCTATGATCCGTATAAACTATATAATGGAAACTTGGACACCCTAAGAGCCCTACGTCGACTCTCCTAACTAAGACCCGGTCCAGGTAGCTCGCAAGCGTCCCGGGAGCCGAGTTGCCACTAGTTGTCCAAGTCCATGCTACCTCCCGAGGGTGTTCATTCCGGAACTTATCGACAAGATCAAACTCATCGATAAAGTCCCGAAACGGTTTCACATCCGGGTTGTTAGTACCTTGTTTTTGCCCTATACGATCTATATCGGGGTCAAGGACGGCATTCCAATCCCCCGCTAAAACTACCCGACGAGACGTCGTCAAGAACGGCGCGATCTGCCGAAACAAAGCAGGCCGCTCGGAATGGGTATTGGGCGCATAAACCCCAATGAGACGTAGAACCTTATCCTTTATGGTAACATCCAGCACGCAAAGTCTGCCCGCCGGATCCGCGAAGACAAGGGTACAAGCAGCCTTCAAAGACCTGCTCACTAGCCAAGAGACACCCCTCGAACGACCATCAAAACAGGCTGAATAAAGGGCAAACCCCTTAGACAGTATGTCCTCACGATCATGAGAAGAAAACCGGGTCTCTTGTATACAACATACATTCACCCCGAGGCGCTGAAGGTCACGAGTGAGCCTCGCCCTGCGAGACTCGGACCTCAGGCCCCGGACATTCAACGTAGCTAACCAGAGAGACATTGTCAATCGAATTAGGGTTGTCCTTCAGGATAGAACATGGCTGGGGTGAGGACACCGACAGCTTGTCCCATCGAACCTGACATCATCTCAGTATCGAGAGTATCACTCTGAGACAAGCTACCGATGTCCGCGGGATAAGTTAACTTAAGAGCCCTATAAAGGGATGGGTGAACATAAAGAGGGACCCTCCCTTTACACTTTTTCGTTTCGTCTAAGTTTTCCTCAAGGAGAACTACTGCTGGGGGCACCACTTTCAAGGAGGCCTTAGCCTCCTCTATCATGCCCCATATCTCCCGCGTACCCGGGCCAGTTCTCACCACGGTTAGTTGATTTTGGGCCTCAAAATTTTCCGGCACCTCCACATCTACACCCTTGATGTGCCGGAAGTTCCAGAGAACTTTTAAGGGCATCGGGTTCTTAGTTTGCCCGAAGACCCTGTCAGCCTGATCCCGGGATACGCGGCAGACGTCTTCCCCCGGGAGATATGGTGGTTTCATTTTCTTTTTTTTCTTGTCCGTAGTTAATTGAGTATCCGGACTTCTGTTTCTTTTTTTCTGAGGAGAGTGAGTGGGTGTATGCATAGGAGTGTCTCTCGGTGTAGTTGATGGAGTCATGCCGGAAGGTGTCTTTACGGGTGAAGGTTTGGAGGAACGAAGAGATTTCACTGGAGAGTTTGTCAAAGATTTAGGCGGAGGTGGTTTTGTGAATTTGTATTTAAGTGATGGGGGGGAAGACGGGGCAGAGGATAGGGGGCCCGGTACCCCCAGCGATTTTTTATTTTTAGCCCGCTTGGCCTCCACTTTTTCTTTCAACTTTTTTAGGTCCAAAATTTTCTGCCAACTTGGTTCGTTCAATTTTTGGGCTGCAGTAGCAGTTTCAGCATAAGACGCCGAGGCGTCGCCCTCAGAGCTGGTAGAGGGAATGGGGCTGTAGGTGACAATGTCCCCGGGGTCATGCTGGGACTGAGGAACCGCTGTTTGGGTCTTCCCCTTGCCCCTAACCACGAGGCGCCATTCCCCCTCATCCTTCTCCTTAACCACACTTGTGGCAGGCGTCGGATTTGAGGGTAATGTGGGTCTGGACCCAACCGAGGGATTTTCCCCAACAGTACGCCCCGCAGCTAGGCCCACTACAGGCGCCGCGGATTTTACTTTCTCGGCCAAGGGGGTATTTTGGTCGCCTGTGACCGGAACTCCAGGGGCCTTCTTCCCTGGGCAGGAGGAGGAAAGGTGACCAGTCTCTCCACACCTCCAGCAAGTTGGTCTCCTACCGGTCACTATGACCGGCATTTTCCGGTCACCAAACACCAAACAGTTGGGGACAGACTTGAAGGCCTCTTGATCAAGCATGATATCAAAAGTCCATCCCCCGTTCAAATTGTCGGAGAGAGCCCCTAAAATTTGGCCGTACTGCATAAAAAATGCAGCCAGAAGCTCTCCCGAAATTTGAGGAGGAACCTCGAACACGGCCACCCTGGTCCGTCTTCGGCCTTCATATTCCGTTCTTAGTATTAGATCTTTTGTGATCAATTCTTTTTTTGCCATGTCTAGGCAATCTTCTGGTGTGGGCAGCAGAATGTCCCACATGAAGAACCCTCTACCTTTAATTACTCTTTGGGGTTTTATCCCCAGGGACAAAAGTGATTTAATCACTGTGTCTTTAGTGGAGCGACAAATCTTTTTGGTTTTTTTGTCCACCACAAAAACGGTCACCATTCTTTTTGTGAACACATCGAGCTCCTGGACAACATCGACGAACCCATCTTTATTTACAAGATGGGCGTAACTTTTCGCCTTATCCAGGAAATCCGCCATGTTCAGAATACAACTTGGTGGGGACTTCCAGCATGAGGGCAATTCCTCGGCTGTCTTTTGTGCCTCCTTTGGCACCTCAATATTCTTATTACTAGCTTCTCCCTTCTTGGAGCTACTAGTACGGTCAGCTTTGGGGCTACCATCAGCCCGCTTCTTGGCAGCATTATCAGGGGGGTTGGCTTTAGCAGCCGTCCCAAAAAGGTCCTTTTTTATATTGGCCCGACTGGCACCGTCGGCCATATTGAAAAACGTGGAAACTACCACCTGCGGGTCTTTTTAAATGTAATCACCAAATTTGGGGAAAGGAGTTTTGGGAGGGAAAAAAAAAAAAAAAAAAAAAAAAAAAAAAATTAAACAAATAAGCCTGGATGTACCAGTAAATTAAAAGAAGAGAAACAAAGACAATAAACTTTTTTTTTTTTTTTAAAAATAAGTAAACTGGGAAAATTAAAAGACAAACAAAAATTAAACAGGAAAAAAAAATCTAAATGGCGCCCAAAGGCAGCCGAAAGCAAAAAGCAAAAACAGAAACTCCTCTCTCTTTTTTAAAAATTCACGAAAATGTACAAAAAGAAAAAGAAAGAAAAAGAAAAAGTCTGGTTTACAACCAGAAAAAAAAATAAAGGTTTGCGGCCAAAGCCGCTAAAGAAAATAAAAATGCAAAACAAAAAACAAACTAGTCAAACCAAAAAAGACGAGAGAATGCGACCGAAGTCGCTAATAAAAAGGAAAAAATAAAGTTTTCTTTTTCTTTTTTTTTTCAAATACTGTGCTGACTTTTTTTTCTCTAAAACTAGAAAGAAATAAACAATAAAAAAGAAATCGTCCGGTAAGACTTTGTCAAACCGGACTAAAATAAAAAATTATGAGGGCCGAAGCCCCAAAAATAAAACAAACAAAAAGAAATAGAAGAATAAAATCAAAAAAAAATAAAACTTAAAGAATAACTTATCAGAAAAAAATCCTCAGAAGTACGTCCAAAAAGTTCTTGAAGCACTGAAAGGAAAATCGTTAGCAGCAAAAAAAAAGGTTCGTCGCAAGTCAAAAAATATCAAACAAAAGGTCAAAACCGTCACGAAGCTCACAATATTTATTTATACAAATGTGTATAAAATGTGGCACAAGGCCTAAAAAGGGGATGGGGAATGACGGTCTTCTTCTGTCTTAAATCTAAACTTAGCTAGTCCCAGACACGGACCCAAACAAACTAACAATATTCCAATCACCAAAACAACACATTCAAACCTACCTTTCTTACTACGTCCACCATAATGCCTCAAATTCTCTATGAAGTCCTAACTAGTCCCCTTATGTACAAAAATTGTCTGTGGGGGGAGGGTCAATAAAACAACAACTTTTAAAAGATCCCCAAATGAGTATATACAATATGACTTAAGTATTTACAATAAGAACTAAACAAAACTGTGTTAGTAGTAAAACCCCCCACAAACCATAAATGTGGCAGCAAAATCAGTTAACTGGACGAAATCAATGCGGGGCTAAGAAAAATAAGAAAAAAAAAAAAAAAAAAACATTCATTCCTCCAAGCATTCACACAGACACACACACATTCATACACAACAACAAATACGAAAAAGCACACACACGAAACGAAAGGCGCCCCGCATCCACCAGAGAACTGAAGTCACTGACCACCTAACGAGGGAGGGGATGGGGAATTAAAACAAAAGGAAAATAGGGACAGAAATAAAAGGGACCAATGCGCATGCATACCCTAGCTAAGTTTACTAGAAAAAGGGAAAACTAAAGATTCAAAAATCGAAAACCTAGTCTAACCTAAAATCTGGGTGGGTTGCCTATGTTCAACCCTGTTAGGACAAAATTCTGTACCTAACCGACATCCAAGTGCCACTCTAGGTCAGCCCCTTTCACTCTACACATTCGCGCAAGATTCACCCACCTTTTGCCGAATTCCGATGAAGGGAGCCGCCGCCTTTCCGTCCTAATCTTGACTTTAAGCTGATGCTCAAAGAACAAGATCAGTTGGGAAGAGGTGAACTTCTCGCCCTCATGAAATCCCTTCTGACGCGTCGTCCAAATCACGACTCTCATAATCCCTAGTAAGCAACAGAACACATAGTGTTCAGCCTTCGTCAATTGCGGCACCACATTGCTACAAACAGAACTGGCTTCCAGGACAAAGAACTTTCCCTGCAGCATGCGAACCATGAGGCCTTCAACAAACTTGCACAACGGCACTACCGTCTTGCACTGAAAAAAGGCGTGACCAATGGTCTCGACTTCGCCAGTACAGCGACGACAGTTTGGATATTTCTCCAAACCTGCTGAACAAAGTCTCTTGCCGACCCAGAGGGCCCCACGAATCATCAGCCAGGTGAGTGATGCCTCATCGTTATTGAGACATTTCAACCCAGGCGCCCAAGGCCATATCGAG
Organism: Acanthosepion lycidas; assembly: GCA_963932145.1. NCBI lineage: Eukaryota > Metazoa > Mollusca > Cephalopoda > Sepiida > Sepiidae > Acanthosepion > Acanthosepion lycidas. Next base: position 58,521,982 of record OZ010609.1, on the reverse strand, counting down.
CGAGCCTCCTGCTTCGTAAGACCGAGCTCGTCGATCAGACCATCTTGAACGGACCCCCTAACTAACAACTGATACAATGCCTTACGAGACAACGCCTGGGCGTCGGAGAGGCCATCCGTCGTCCGCAAGAGGAGCTTCAAAGCACTACGACATTCGCGGTAGAAGGAGCACTCGGCACGAGGTGTACGGCCAGCCTCCACCTCGCACGAGTGCACACTTCTCAGGGATGGGAAATGTTTTCGGACATCTTCTTTCCAAAAGGTGCCCACCTCATCCAATCCGCGACACATTCGGTCTAGAAAGGTAATGCGAAGCATATATTGACGAATCTCAATGCTAGGCATACCCAGACCGCCCTCAGAGGGATGAAGGCAACAGATCTCGCGACACACCATAGGGGCCTTGTCTCTCCACAAGAAAGAGAACAAGGTCCGGACTAATGACATTAGTCTGGCATACGGGAGTGGAAGCACAGACAGTCGGTAAAGGAGGATCGGATATATGTGTGAAACACATACCTCCGCCCTTCCCTTCAGGGAAAGTCTCCTCCGAGACCACAGTTTACCCGCGATCTCGGCCTTCCCTTGCACCTCCGACCAATTCATTTCCAACTGGAGATCAGGACCGAACCAGACGCCGAGTATCTTGATCGGCCCATCCGTCCAGAGGAAAGGTCCGGGAAGAGAAACTCCCTTCCACGCACCCAACCGCAAGCCCAAAGACTTATCGCGGTTGATCTTGGCCCCTGTCACCATCTCATACCCACTGATCTCTTTGCTGACGACGTCAATCTCGGCTCTGCTCGACACAAGAACCGAAACGTCGTCAGCATAGGCAGAATACCTGGCTGAGGTGGAAGCCCCAGGCAGGGAAATTCCGCGCAGGACCGGATTCGCCTTTAACTTGCGAAGGAAAGGTTCCAACGCAAGAACGTAAAGCAGAGGCGAGAGCGGACAACCTTGACGAATGGAGCGAGACAATACGAAAGGCTTCGATCTTACCCCATTCACTTCCACCAGCGCACCGGGAGTCGCATACAAAAGTCGGATCCAGGAGCGAAAGTCGGCTCTGAAACCGGCTGCCGAAAGGACAGCCTCCAGAAATCGATGGTCAACCCTATCGAAGGCCTTGGACTGATCTAAATTGATCAGCGCGGCTTCACTGTCGACTTGTTCTAAGATCAAGCGTACCATATGAAGGTTATCCTGAATAGTCCTACCCTTCACAGCACAAGTCTGTTCAGGGCCAATCAGACTAGACAGGACAAGCTGCAAACGGTTGGCTAAGATCTTCGCCAAAATCTTTAAGTCCGTATTTAACATCGTTAAAGGGCGAAAGTTCCCTAACCCAACCCCACCGTTCTTGTCCTTACGCAGCAGCTTGATCACACCCCTGGTGAAGCGTTGGGGTAAAGACCCCTGCTTCATCCAGTGGTTGTAAATCAGCTCCAGCAAAGGCACAAAAACGTGCGACAACCTCAAGTAAACTTCGTAGGGAAGACCATCTAGTCCCGGAGACTTATCCAGGCCAACCTGCTTCAGCGCTTCCCAGATCTCCGACTCTGTTATGGGACCCTCGCACCTAGCCGCTTCAGCTGCCGAGAGGCAGGGAAAGTCAGCTAAATAGGCGTCGAACTGAGCAGAGCTCAGACCGGGCTCCCTGGTGAAAAGATCCTGAAAGTAGTCCCGAAACACCTCACATATGCCCGCGTTTGTAGTCACGGTCCGCTTATCCGGCAACGTGACGCATGCGATATGTCGCTTAGACGCGCTTCGATTTTCCTCTGCACGCAGTTCAGCGGCCATATTCGTTGCCTCAGAAGACATTCTTTTTAACCTAGCCCTAACTACCAGAGCTTGATCCTTCTTGATAAGCAAGGAGGACAACTCTGCCTTAGCTAAAGCTATGTCCCCACTAACACGGGATTTCACTGCCCGATCGACTTTATCTTCTAAAGCAGTTTGCGCCGCTAATCTATCTAGATTGAGTCGACGACTAAAATCGGCAGCAAACGTTCGAATTTGAGATTTTAATTTGCCCCACCAGGCATTTCCCACAACCGCACCCGTCAATTCCCTTTGTATCGTTAGTAAAAGCTGGTCCCGGAAACCCTGATCACCAAAAAGGGAACAGTTCAATTTCCAGTAACCAGCCAATCTAACCTTAGGCTTATCTAAGTTTACACGGACCCGGACAAGCCTATGATCCGTATAAACTATATAATGGAAACTTGGACACCCTAAGAGCCCTACGTCGACTCTCCTAACTAAGACCCGGTCCAGGTAGCTCGCAAGCGTCCCGGGAGCCGAGTTGCCACTAGTTGTCCAAGTCCATGCTACCTCCCGAGGGTGTTCATTCCGGAACTTATCGACAAGATCAAACTCATCGATAAAGTCCCGAAACGGTTTCACATCCGGGTTGTTAGTACCTTGTTTTTGCCCTATACGATCTATATCGGGGTCAAGGACGGCATTCCAATCCCCCGCTAAAACTACCCGACGAGACGTCGTCAAGAACGGCGCGATCTGCCGAAACAAAGCAGGCCGCTCGGAATGGGTATTGGGCGCATAAACCCCAATGAGACGTAGAACCTTATCCTTTATGGTAACATCCAGCACGCAAAGTCTGCCCGCCGGATCCGCGAAGACAAGGGTACAAGCAGCCTTCAAAGACCTGCTCACTAGCCAAGAGACACCCCTCGAACGACCATCAAAACAGGCTGAATAAAGGGCAAACCCCTTAGACAGTATGTCCTCACGATCATGAGAAGAAAACCGGGTCTCTTGTATACAACATACATTCACCCCGAGGCGCTGAAGGTCACGAGTGAGCCTCGCCCTGCGAGACTCGGACCTCAGGCCCCGGACATTCAACGTAGCTAACCAGAGAGACATTGTCAATCGAATTAGGGTTGTCCTTCAGGATAGAACATGGCTGGGGTGAGGACACCGACAGCTTGTCCCATCGAACCTGACATCATCTCAGTATCGAGAGTATCACTCTGAGACAAGCTACCGATGTCCGCGGGATAAGTTAACTTAAGAGCCCTATAAAGGGATGGGTGAACATAAAGAGGGACCCTCCCTTTACACTTTTTCGTTTCGTCTAAGTTTTCCTCAAGGAGAACTACTGCTGGGGGCACCACTTTCAAGGAGGCCTTAGCCTCCTCTATCATGCCCCATATCTCCCGCGTACCCGGGCCAGTTCTCACCACGGTTAGTTGATTTTGGGCCTCAAAATTTTCCGGCACCTCCACATCTACACCCTTGATGTGCCGGAAGTTCCAGAGAACTTTTAAGGGCATCGGGTTCTTAGTTTGCCCGAAGACCCTGTCAGCCTGATCCCGGGATACGCGGCAGACGTCTTCCCCCGGGAGATATGGTGGTTTCATTTTCTTTTTTTTCTTGTCCGTAGTTAATTGAGTATCCGGACTTCTGTTTCTTTTTTTCTGAGGAGAGTGAGTGGGTGTATGCATAGGAGTGTCTCTCGGTGTAGTTGATGGAGTCATGCCGGAAGGTGTCTTTACGGGTGAAGGTTTGGAGGAACGAAGAGATTTCACTGGAGAGTTTGTCAAAGATTTAGGCGGAGGTGGTTTTGTGAATTTGTATTTAAGTGATGGGGGGGAAGACGGGGCAGAGGATAGGGGGCCCGGTACCCCCAGCGATTTTTTATTTTTAGCCCGCTTGGCCTCCACTTTTTCTTTCAACTTTTTTAGGTCCAAAATTTTCTGCCAACTTGGTTCGTTCAATTTTTGGGCTGCAGTAGCAGTTTCAGCATAAGACGCCGAGGCGTCGCCCTCAGAGCTGGTAGAGGGAATGGGGCTGTAGGTGACAATGTCCCCGGGGTCATGCTGGGACTGAGGAACCGCTGTTTGGGTCTTCCCCTTGCCCCTAACCACGAGGCGCCATTCCCCCTCATCCTTCTCCTTAACCACACTTGTGGCAGGCGTCGGATTTGAGGGTAATGTGGGTCTGGACCCAACCGAGGGATTTTCCCCAACAGTACGCCCCGCAGCTAGGCCCACTACAGGCGCCGCGGATTTTACTTTCTCGGCCAAGGGGGTATTTTGGTCGCCTGTGACCGGAACTCCAGGGGCCTTCTTCCCTGGGCAGGAGGAGGAAAGGTGACCAGTCTCTCCACACCTCCAGCAAGTTGGTCTCCTACCGGTCACTATGACCGGCATTTTCCGGTCACCAAACACCAAACAGTTGGGGACAGACTTGAAGGCCTCTTGATCAAGCATGATATCAAAAGTCCATCCCCCGTTCAAATTGTCGGAGAGAGCCCCTAAAATTTGGCCGTACTGCATAAAAAATGCAGCCAGAAGCTCTCCCGAAATTTGAGGAGGAACCTCGAACACGGCCACCCTGGTCCGTCTTCGGCCTTCATATTCCGTTCTTAGTATTAGATCTTTTGTGATCAATTCTTTTTTTGCCATGTCTAGGCAATCTTCTGGTGTGGGCAGCAGAATGTCCCACATGAAGAACCCTCTACCTTTAATTACTCTTTGGGGTTTTATCCCCAGGGACAAAAGTGATTTAATCACTGTGTCTTTAGTGGAGCGACAAATCTTTTTGGTTTTTTTGTCCACCACAAAAACGGTCACCATTCTTTTTGTGAACACATCGAGCTCCTGGACAACATCGACGAACCCATCTTTATTTACAAGATGGGCGTAACTTTTCGCCTTATCCAGGAAATCCGCCATGTTCAGAATACAACTTGGTGGGGACTTCCAGCATGAGGGCAATTCCTCGGCTGTCTTTTGTGCCTCCTTTGGCACCTCAATATTCTTATTACTAGCTTCTCCCTTCTTGGAGCTACTAGTACGGTCAGCTTTGGGGCTACCATCAGCCCGCTTCTTGGCAGCATTATCAGGGGGGTTGGCTTTAGCAGCCGTCCCAAAAAGGTCCTTTTTTATATTGGCCCGACTGGCACCGTCGGCCATATTGAAAAACGTGGAAACTACCACCTGCGGGTCTTTTTAAATGTAATCACCAAATTTGGGGAAAGGAGTTTTGGGAGGGAAAAAAAAAAAAAAAAAAAAAAAAAAAAAAAAATTAAACAAATAAGCCTGGATGTACCAGTAAATTAAAAGAAGAGAAACAAAGACAATAAACTTTTTTTTTTTTTTTAAAAATAAGTAAACTGGGAAAATTAAAAGACAAACAAAAATTAAACAGGAAAAAAAAATCTAAATGGCGCCCAAAGGCAGCCGAAAGCAAAAAGCAAAAACAGAAACTCCTCTCTCTTTTTTAAAAATTCACGAAAATGTACAAAAAGAAAAAGAAAGAAAAAGAAAAAGTCTGGTTTACAACCAGAAAAAAAAATAAAGGTTTGCGGCCAAAGCCGCTAAAGAAAATAAAAATGCAAAACAAAAAACAAACTAGTCAAACCAAAAAAGACGAGAGAATGCGACCGAAGTCGCTAATAAAAAGGAAAAAATAAAGTTTTCTTTTTCTTTTTTTTTTCAAATACTGTGCTGACTTTTTTTTCTCTAAAACTAGAAAGAAATAAACAATAAAAAAGAAATCGTCCGGTAAGACTTTGTCAAACCGGACTAAAATAAAAAATTATGAGGGCCGAAGCCCCAAAAATAAAACAAACAAAAAGAAATAGAAGAATAAAATCAAAAAAAAATAAAACTTAAAGAATAACTTATCAGAAAAAAATCCTCAGAAGTACGTCCAAAAAGTTCTTGAAGCACTGAAAGGAAAATCGTTAGCAGCAAAAAAAAAGGTTCGTCGCAAGTCAAAAAATATCAAACAAAAGGTCAAAACCGTCACGAAGCTCACAATATTTATTTATACAAATGTGTATAAAATGTGGCACAAGGCCTAAAAAGGGGATGGGGAATGACGGTCTTCTTCTGTCTTAAATCTAAACTTAGCTAGTCCCAGACACGGACCCAAACAAACTAACAATATTCCAATCACCAAAACAACACATTCAAACCTACCTTTCTTACTACGTCCACCATAATGCCTCAAATTCTCTATGAAGTCCTAACTAGTCCCCTTATGTACAAAAATTGTCTGTGGGGGGAGGGTCAATAAAACAACAACTTTTAAAAGATCCCCAAATGAGTATATACAATATGACTTAAGTATTTACAATAAGAACTAAACAAAACTGTGTTAGTAGTAAAACCCCCCACAAACCATAAATGTGGCAGCAAAATCAGTTAACTGGACGAAATCAATGCGGGGCTAAGAAAAATAAGAAAAAAAAAAAAAAAAAAACATTCATTCCTCCAAGCATTCACACAGACACACACACATTCATACACAACAACAAATACGAAAAAGCACACACACGAAACGAAAGGCGCCCCGCATCCACCAGAGAACTGAAGTCACTGACCACCTAACGAGGGAGGGGATGGGGAATTAAAACAAAAGGAAAATAGGGACAGAAATAAAAGGGACCAATGCGCATGCATACCCTAGCTAAGTTTACTAGAAAAAGGGAAAACTAAAGATTCAAAAATCGAAAACCTAGTCTAACCTAAAATCTGGGTGGGTTGCCTATGTTCAACCCTGTTAGGACAAAATTCTGTACCTAACCGACATCCAAGTGCCACTCTAGGTCAGCCCCTTTCACTCTACACATTCGCGCAAGATTCACCCACCTTTTGCCGAATTCCGATGAAGGGAGCCGCCGCCTTTCCGTCCTAATCTTGACTTTAAGCTGATGCTCAAAGAACAAGATCAGTTGGGAAGAGGTGAACTTCTCGCCCTCATGGAATCCCTTCTGACGCGTCGTCCAAATCACGACTCTCATAATCCCTAGTAAGCAACAGAACACATAGTGTTCAGCCTTCGTCAATTGCGGCACCACATTGCTACAAACAGAACTGGCTTCCAGGACAAAGAACTTTCCCTGCAGCATGCGAACCATGAGGCCTTCAACAAACTTGCACAACGGCACTACCGTCTTGCACTGAAAAAAGGCGTGACCAATGGTCTCGACTTCGCCAGTACAGCGACGACAGTTTGGATATTTCTCCAAACCTGCTGAACAAAGTCTCTTGCCGACCCAGAGGGCCCCACGAATCATCAGCCAGGTGAGTGATGCCTCATCGTTATTGAGACATTTCAACCCAGGCGCCCAAGGCCATATCGAGCGAGCCTCCTGCTTCGTAAGACCGAGCTCGTCGATCAGACCATCTTGAACGGACCCCCTAACTAACAACTGATACAATGCCTTACGAGACAACGCCTGGGCGTCGGAGAGGCCATCCGTCGTCCGCAAGAGGAGCTTCAAAGCACTACGACATTCGCGGTAGAAGGAGCACTCGGCACGAGGTGTACGGCCAGCCTCCACCTCGCACGAGTGCACACTTCTCAGGGATGGGAAATGTTTTCGGACATCTTCTTTCCAAAAGGTGCCCACCTCATCCAATCCGCGACACATTCGGTCTAGAAAGGTAATGCGAAGCATATATTGACGAATCTCAATGCTAGGCATACCCAGACCGCCCTCAGAGGGATGAAGGCAACAGATCTCGCGACACACCATAGGGGCCTTGTCTCTCCACAAGAAAGAGAACAAGGTCCGGACTAATGACATTAGTCTGGCATACGGGAGTGGAAGCACAGACAGTCGGTAAAGGAGGATCGGATATATGTGTGAAACACATACCTCCGCCCTTCCCTTCAGGGAAAGTCTCCTCCGAGACCACAGTTTACCCGCGATCTCGGCCTTCCCTTGCACCTCCGACCAATTCATTTCCAACTGGAGATCAGGACCGAACCAGACGCCGAGTATCTTGATCGGCCCATCCGTCCAGAGGAAAGGTCCGGGAAGAGAAACTCCCTTCCACGCACCCAACCGCAAGCCCAAAGACTTATCGCGGTTGATCTTGGCCCCTGTCACCATCTCATACCCACTGATCTCTTTGCTGACGACGTCAATCTCGGCTCTGCTCGACACAAGAACCGAAACGTCGTCAGCATAGGCAGAATACCTGGCTGAGGTGGAAGCCCCAGGCAGGGAAATTCCGCGCAGGACCGGATTCGCCTTTAACTTGCGAAGGAAAGGTTCCAACGCAAGAACGTAAAGCAGAGGCGAGAGCGGACAACCTTGACGAATGGAGCGAGACAATACGAAAGGCTTCGATCTTACCCCATTCACTTCCACCAGCGCACCGGGGGTCGCATACAAAAGTCGGATCCAGGAGCGAAAGTCGGCTCTGAAACCGGCCGCCGAAAGGACAGCCTCCAGAAATCGATGGTCAACCCTATCGAAGGCCTTGGACTGATCTAAATTGATCAGCGCGGCTTCACTGTCGACTTGTTCTAAGATCAAGCGTACCATATGAAGGTTATCCTGAATAGTCCTCCCCTTCACAGCACAAGTCTGTTCAGGGCCAATCAGACTAGACAGGACAAGCTGCAAACGGTTGGCTAGGATCTTCGCCAAAATCTTTAAGTCAGTGTTTAACATCGTTAAAGGGCGAAAGTTCCCTAACCCATCCCCACCGTCCTTGTCCTTACGCAGCAACTTGATCACACCCCTGGTGAAGCGTTGGGGTAAAGACCCCTGCTTCATCCAGTGGTTGTAAATCAGTTCCAGCAAAGGAACAAAAACGTGCGACAACCTCAAGTACACTTCGTAGGGAAGACCATCTAATCCCGGAGACTTATCCAGGCCAACCTGCTTCAGCGCTTCCCAGATCTCCGACTCTGTAATGGGACCCTCGCACCTAGCCGCTTCAGCTGCCGAAAGGCAGGGAAAGTCAGCTAAATAGGCGTCGAACTGAGCAGAGCTCAGACCGGGCTCCCTGGTGAAAAGATCCTGAAAGTAGTCCCGAAACACCTCACATATGCCCGCGTTTGTAGTCACTGTCCGCTTATCCGGCAACGTGACGCATGCAATATGTCGCTTAGACGCGCTTCGATTTTCCTCTGCACGCAGTTCAGCGGCCATATTCGTTGCCTCAGAAGACATTCTTTTTAACCTAGCCCTAACTACCAGAGCTTGATCCTTCTTGATAAGCAAGGAGGACAACTCTGCCTTAGCTAAAGCTATGTCCCCACTAACACGGGATTTCACTGCCCGATCGACTTTATCTTCTAAAGCAGTTTGCGCCGCTAATCTATCTAGATTGAGTCGACGACTAAAATCGGCAGCAAACGTTCGAATTTTAGATTTAAGATTTCCCCACCAGGCGTTTCCCACAACCGCTCCCGTCAATTCCCTTTGGATGGTTAGTAACAGCTGGTCCCGGAAACCCTGATCACCAAAAAGTGAACAGTTCAATTTCCAGTAACCAGCCAATCTAACCTTAGGCTTATCTAAGTTTACACGGACCCGGACAAGCCTATGATCCGTATAAACTATATAATGGAAACTTGGACACCCTAAGAGCCCTACGTCGACTCTCCTAACTAAGACCCGGTCCAGGTAGCTCGCAAGCGTCCCGGGAGCCGAGTTGCCACTAGTTGTCCAAGTCCATGCTACCTCCCGAGGGTGTTCATTCCGGAACTTATCGACAAGATCAAACTCATCGATAAAGTCCCGAAACGGTTTCACATCCGGGTTGTTAGTACCTTGTTTTTGCCCTATACGATCTATATCGGGGTCAAGGACGGCATTCCAATCCCCCGCTAAAACTACCCGACGAGACGTCGTCAAGAACGGCGCGATCTGCCGAAACAAAGCAGGCCGCTCGGAATGGGTATTGGGCGCATAAACCCCAATGAGACGTAGAACCTTATCCTTTATGGTAACATCCAGCACGCAAAGTCTGCCCGCCGGATCCGCGAAGACAAGGGTACAAGCAGCCTTCAAAGACCTGCTCACTAGCCAAGAGACACCCCTCGAACGACCATCAAAACAGGCTGAATAAAGGGCAAACCCCCTAGACAGTATGTCCTCACGATCATGAGAAGAAAACCGGGTCTCTTGTATACAACATACATTCACCCCGAGGCGCTGAAGGTCACGAGTGAGCCTCGCCCTGCGAGACTCGGACCTCAGGCCCCGGACATTCAACGTAGCTAACCAGAGAGACATTGTCAATCGAATTAGGGTTGTCCTTCAGGATAGAACATGGCTGGGGTGAGGACACCGACAGCTTGTCCCATCGAACCTGACATCATCTCAGTATCGAGAGTATCACTCTGAGACAAGCTACCGATGTCCGCGGGATAAGTTAACTTAAGAGCCCTATAAAGGGATGGGTGAACATAAAGAGGGACCCTCCCTTTACACTTTTTCGTTTCGTCTAAGTTTTCCTCAAGGAGAACTACTGCTGGGGGCACCACTTTCAAGGAGGCCTTAGCCTCCTCTATCATGCCCCATATCTCCCGCGTACCCGGGCCAGTTCTCACCACGGTTAGTTGATTTTGGGCCTCAAAATTTTCCGGCACCTCCACATCTACACCCTTGATGTGCCGGAAGTTCCAGAGAACTTTTAAGGGCATCGGGTTCTTAGTTTGCCCGAAGACCCTGTCAGCCTGATCCCGGGATACGCGGCAGACGTCTTCCCCCGGGAGATATGGTGGTTTTATTTTCTTTTTTTTCTTGTCCGTAGTTGATTGAGTATCCGGACTTCTGTTTCTTTTTTTCTGAGGAGAGTGAGTGGGTGTATGCATAGGAGTGTCTCTCGGTGTAGTTGATGGAGTCATGCCGGAAGGTGTCTTTACGGGTGAAGGTTTGGAGGAACGAAGAGGTTTCACTGGAGAGTTTGTCAAAGATTTAGGCGGAGGTGGTTTTGTGAATTTGTATTTAAGTGATGGGGGGGAAGACGGGGCAGAGGATAGGGGGCCCGGTACCCCCAGCGATTTTTTATTTTTAGCCCGCTTGGCCTCCACTTTTTCTTTCAACTTTTTTAGGTCCAAAATTTTCTGCCAACTTGGTTCGTTCAATTTTTGGGCTGCAGTAGCAGTTTCAGCATAAGACGCCGAGGCGTCGCCCTCAGAGCTGGTAGAGGGAATGGGGCTGTAGGTGACAATGTCCCCGGGGTCATGCTGGGACTGAGGAACCGCTGTTTGGGTCTTCCCCTTGCCCCTAACCACGAGGCGCCATTCCCCCTCATCCTTCTCCTTAACCACACTTGTGGCAGGCGTCGGATTTGAGGGTAATGTGGGTCTGGACCCAACCGAGGGATTTTCCCCAACAGTACGCCCCGCAGCTAGGCCCACTACAGGCGCCGCGGATTTTACTTTCTCGGCCAAGGGGGTATTTTGGTCGCCTGTGACCGGAACTCCAGGGGCCTTCTTCCCTGGGCAGGAGGAGGAAAGGTGACCAGTCTCTCCACACCTCCAGCAAGTTGGTCTCCTACCGGTCACTATGACCGGCATTTTCCGGTCACCAAACACCAAACAGTTGGGGACAGACTTGAAGGCCTCTTGATCAAGCATGATATCAAAAGTCCATCCCCCGTTCAAATTGTCGGAGAGAGCCCCTAAAATTTGGCCGTACTGCATAAAAAATGCAGCCAGAAGCTCTCCCGAAATTTGAGGAGGAACCTCGAACACGGCCACCCTGGTCCGTCTTCGGCCTTCATATTCCGTTCTTAGTATTAGATCTTTTGTGATCAATTCTTTTTTTGCCATGTCTAGGCAATCTTCTGGTGTGGGCAGCAGAATGTCCCACATGAAGAACCCTCTACCTTTAATTACTCTTTGGGGTTTTATCCCCAGGGACAAAAGTGATTTAATCACTGTGTCTTTAGTGGAGCGACAAATCTTTTTGGTTTTTTTGTCCACCACAAAAACGGTCACCATTCTTTTTGTGAACACATCGAGCTCCTGGACAACATCGACGAACCCATCTTTATTTACAAGATGGGCGTAACTTTTCGCCTTATCCAGGAAATCCGCCATGTTCAGAATACAACTTGGTGGGGACTTCCAGCATGAGGGCAATTCCTCGGCTGTCTTTTGTGCCTCCTTTGGCACCTCAATATTCTTATTACTAGCTTCTCCCTTCTTGGAGCTACTAGTACGGTCAGCTTTGGGGCTACCATCAGCCCGCTTCTTGGCAGCATTATCAGGGGGGGTGGCTTTAGCAGCCGTCCCAAAAAGGTCCTTTTTTATATTGGCCCGACTGGCACCGTCGGCCATATTGAAAAACGTGGAGACTACCACCTGCGGGTCTTTTTAAATGTAATCACCAAATTTGGGGAAAGGAGTTTTGGGAGGGAAAAAAAAAAAAAAAAAAAAAAAAAAAAAATTAAACAAATAAGCCTGGATGTACCAGTAAATTAAAAGAAGAGAAACAAAGACAATAAACTTTTTTTTTTTAAAATAAATAAACTGGGAAAATTAAAAGACAAACAAAAATTAAACAGGAAAAAAAAAATCTAAATGGCGCCCAAAGGCAGCCGAAAGCAAAAAACAAAAACAGAAACTCCTCTCTCTTTTTTAAAAATTCACGAAAATGTACAAAAAGAAAAAGAAAGGAAAAGAAAAAGTCTGGTTTACAACCAGAAAAAAAAAATAAAGGTTTGCGGCCAAAGCCGCTAAAGAAAATAAAAATGCAAAACAAAAAACAAACTAGTTAAACCAAAAACGAGACGAGAGAATGCGACCGAAGTCGCTAATAAAAAGGAAAAAAAAATAAAGTTTTCTTTTTCTTTTTTTCAAATACTGTGCTGACTTTTTTTTTTTCTCTAAAACAACTAGAAAGAAATAAACAATAAAAAAGAAATCGTCCGGTAAGACTTTGTCAAACCGGACTAAAATAAAAAATTATGAGGGCCGAAGCCCCAAAAATAAAACAAACAAAAAGAAATAGAAGAATAAAATCAAAAAAAATAAAACTTAAAGAATAACTTATCAGAAAAAATCCTCAGAAGCTCGTCCAAAAAGTTCTTGAAGCACTGAAAGGAAAATCGTTAGCAGCAAAAAAAAGGTTCGTCCCAAGTCAAAAATATCAAACAAAAGGTCAAAACCGTCGCGAAGCTCACAATATTTATTTATACAAATGTGTATAAAATGTGGCACAAGGCCTAAAAAGGGGATGGGGTATGACGGTCTTCTTCTGTCTTAAATCTAAACTTAGCTAGTCCCAGACACGGACCCAAACAAACTAACAATATTCCAATCACCAAAACAACACATTCAAACCTACCTTTCTTACTACGTCCACCATAATGCCTCAAATTCTCTATGAAGTCCTAACTAGTCCCCTTATGTACAAAAATTGTCTGTGGGGGGAGGGTCAATAAAACAACAACTTTTAAAAGATCCCCAAATGAGTATATACAATATGACTTAAGTATTTACAATAAGAACTAAACAAAACTGTGTTAGTAATAAAACCCCCCACAAACCATAAATGTGGCAGCAAAATCAGTTAACTAGACGAAATCAATGCGGGGCTAAGAAAAAAAAAAAAAAAAAAAAAAAAAAAAAAAAAAAAAAAAAAAAACCATTCATTCCTCCAAGCATTCACACAGACACACACACATTCATACACAACAACAAATACGAAAAAGCACACACACGAAAGGAAAGGCGCCCCGCATCCACCAGAGAACTGAAGTCACTGACCACCTAACGAGGGCGGGGATGGGGAATTAAAACAAAAGGAAAATAGGGACAGAAATAAAAGGGACCAATGCGCATGCATACCCTAGCTAAGTTTACTAGAAAAAAGGGAAAACTAAAGATTCAAAAATCGAAAACCTAGTCTAACCTAAAATCTGGGTGGGTTGCCTATGTTCAACCCTGTTAGGACAAAATTCTGTACCTAACCGACATCCAAGTGCCACTCTAGGTCAGCCCCTTTCACTCTACACATTCGCGCAAGATTCACCCACCTTTTGCCGAATTCCGATGAAGGGAGCCGCCGCCTTTCCGTCCTAATCTTGACTTTAAGCTGATGCTCAAAGAACAAGATCAGTTGGGAAGAGGTGAACTTCTCGCCCTCATGGAATCCCTTCTGACGCGTCGTCCAAATCACGACTCTCATAATCCCTAGTAAGCAACAGAACACATAGTGTTCAGCCTTCGTCAATTGCGGCACCACATTGCTACAAACAGAACTGGCTTCCAGGACAAAGAACTTTCCCTGCAGCATGCGAACCATGAGGCCTTCAACAAACTTGCACAACGGCACTACCGTCTTGCACTGAAAAAAGGCGTGACCAATGGTCTCGACTTCGCCAGTACAGCGACGACAGTTTGGATATTTCTCCAAACCTGCTGAACAAAGTCTCTTGCCGACCCAGAGGGCCCCACGAATCATCAGCCAGGTGAGTGATGCCTCATCGTTATTGAGACATTTCAACCCAGGCGCCCAAGGCCATATCGAGCGAGCCTCCTGCTTCGTAAGACCGAGCTCGTCGATCAGACCATCTTGAACGGACCCCCTAACTAACAACTGATACAATGCCTTACGAGACAACGCCTGGGCGTCGGAGAGGCCATCCGTCGTCCGCAAGAGGAGCTTCAAAGCACTACGACATTCGCGGTAGAAGGAGCACTCGGCACGAGGTGTACGGCCAGCCTCCACCTCGCACGAGTGCACACTTCTCAGGGATGGGAAATGTTTTCGGACATCTTCTTTCCAAAAGGTGCCCACCTCATCCAATCCGCGACACATTCGGTCTAGAAAGGTAATGCGAAGCATATATTGACGAATCTCAATGCTAGGCATACCCAGACCGCCCTCAGAGGGATGAAGGCAACAGATCTCGCGACACACCATAGGGGCCTTGTCTCTCCACAAGAAAGAGAACAAGGTCCGGACTAATGACATTAGTCTGGCATACGGGAGCGGAAGCACAGAAAGTCGGTAAAGGAGGATCGGATATATGTGTGAAACACATACCTCCGCCCTTCCCTTCAGGGAAAGTCTCCTCCGAGACCACAGTTTACCCGCGATCTCGGCCTTCCCTTGCACCTCCGACCAATTCATTTCCAACTGGAGATCAGGACCGAACCAGACGCCGAGTATCTTGATCGGCCCATCCGTCCAGAGGAAAGGTCCGGGAAGAGAAACTCCCTTCCACGCACCCAACCGCAAGCCCACAGACTTATCGCGGTTGATCTTGGCCCCTGTCACCATCTCATACCCACTGATCTCTTTGCTGACGACGTCAATCTCGGCTCTGCTCGACACAAGAACCGAAACGTCGTCAGCATAGGCAGAATACCTGGCTGAGGTGGAAGCCCCAGGAAGGGAAATTCCGCGCAGGACCGGATTCGCCTTTAACTTGCGAAGGAAAGGTTCCAACGCAAGAACGTAAAGCAGAGGCGAGAGCGGACAACCTTGACGAATGGAGCGAGACAATACGAAAGGCTTCGATCTTACCCCATTCACTTCCACCAGCGCACCGGGAGTCGCATACAAAAGTCGGATCCAGGAGCGAAAGTCGGCTCTGAAACCGGCCGCCGAAAGGACAGCCTCCAGAAATCGATGGTCAACCCTATCGAAGGCCTTGGACTGATCTAAATTGATCAGCGCGGCTTCACTGTCGACTTGTTCTAAGATCAAGCGCACCATATGAAGGTTATCCTGAATAGTCCTCCCCTTCACAGCACAAGTCTGTTCAGGGCCAATCAGACTAGACAGGACAAGCTGCAAACGGTTGGCTAAGATCTTCGCCAAAATCTTTAAGTCAGTGTTTAACATCGTTAAAGGGCGAAAGTTCCCTAACCCATCCCCACCGTCCTTGTCCTTACGCAGCAACTTGATCACACCCCTGGTGAAGCGTTGGGGTAAAGACCCCTGCTTCATCCAGTGGTTGTAAATCAGTTCCAGCAAAGGAACAAAAACGTGCGACAACCTCAAGTACACTTCGTAGGGAAGACCATCTAATCCCGGAGACTTATCCAGGCCAACCTGCTTCAGCGCTTCCCAGATCTCCGACTCTGTAATGGGACCCTCGCACCTAGCCGCTTCAGCTGCCGAAAGGCAGGGAAAGTCAGCTAAATAGGCGTCGAACTGAGCAGAGCTCAGACCGGGCTCCCTGGTGAAAAGATCCTGAAAGTAGTCCCGAAACACCTCACATATGCCCGCGTTTGTAGTCACGGTCCGCTTATCCGGCAACGTGACGCATGCGATATGTCGCTTAGACGCGCTTCGATTTTCCTCTGCACGCAGTTCAGCGGCCATATTCGTTGCCTCAGAAAACATTCTTTTTAACCTAGCCCTAACTACCAGAGCTTGATCCTTCTTGATAAGCAAGGAGGACAACTCTGCCTTAGCTAAAGCTATGTCCCCACTAACACGGGATTTCACTGCCCGATCGACTTTATCTTCTAAAGCAGTTTGCGCCGCTAATCTATCTAGATTGAGTCGACGACTAAAATCGGCAGCAAACGTTCGAATTTTAGATTTAAGATTTCCCCACCAGGCGTTTCCCACAACCGCTCCCGTCAATTCCCTTTGGATGGTTAGTAACAGCTGGTCCCGGAAACCCTGATCACCAAAAAGTGAACAGTTCAATTTCCAGTAACCAGCCAATCTAACCTTAGGCTTATCTAAGTTTACACGGACCCGGACAAGCCTATGATCCGTATAAACTATATAATGGAAACTTGGACACCCTAAGAGCCCTACGTCGACTCTCCTAACTAAGACCCGGTCCAGGTAGCTCGCAAGCGTCCCGGGAGCCGAGTTGCCACTAGTTGTCCAAGTCCATGCTACCTCCCGAAGGTGTTCATTCCGGAACTTATCGACAAGATCAAACTCATCGATAAAGTCCCGAAACGGTTTCACATCCGGGTTGTTAGTACCTTGTTTTTGCCCTATACGATCTATATCGGGGTCAAGGACGGCATTCCAATCCCCCGCTAAAACTACCCGACGAGACGTCGTCAAGAACGGCGCGATCTGCCGAAACAAAGCAGGCCGCTCGGAATGGGTATTGGGCGCATAAACCCCAATGAGACGTAGAACCTTATCCTTTATGGTAACATCCAGCACGCAAAGTCTGCCCGCCGGATCCGCGAAGACAAGGGTACAAGCAGCCTTCAAAGACCTGCTCACTAGCCAAGAGACACCCCTCGAACGACCATCAAAACAGGCTGAATAAAGGTCAAACCCCTTAGACAGTATGTCCTCACGATCATGAGAAGAAAACCGGGTCTCTTGTATACAACATACATTCACCCCGAGGCGCTGAAGGTCACGAGTGAGCCTCGCCCTGCGAGACTCGGACCTCAGGCCCCGGACATTCAACGTAGCTAACCAGAGAGACATTGTCAATCGAATTAGGGTTGTCCTTCAGGATAGAACATGGCTGGGGTGAGGACACCGACAGCTTGTCCCATCGAACCTGACATCATCTCAGTATCGAGAGTATCACTCTGAGACAAGCTACCGATGTCCGCGGGATAAGTTAACTTAAGAGCCCTATAAAGGGATGGGTGAACATAAAGAGGGACCCTCCCTTTACACTTTTTCGTTTCGTCTAAGTTTTCCTCAAGGAGAACTACTGCTGGGGGCACCACTTTCAAGGAGGCCTTAGCCTCCTCTATCATGCCCCATATCTCCCGCGTACCCGGGCCAGTTCTCACCACGGTTAGTTGATTTTGGGCCTCAAAATTTTCCGGCACCTCCACATCTACACCCTTGATGTGCCGGAAGTTCCAGAGAACTTTTAAGGGCATCGGGTTCTTAGTTTGCCCGAAGACCCTGTCAGCCTGATCCCGGGATACGCGGCAGACGTCTTCCCCCGGGAGATATGGTGGTTTTATTTTCTTTTTTTTCTTGTCCGTAGTTGATTGAGTATCCGGACTTCTGTTTCTTTTTTTCTGAGGAGAGTGAGTGGGTGTATGCATAGGAGTGTCTCTCGGTGTAGTTGATGGAGTCATGCCGGAAGGTGTCTTTACGGGTGAAGGTTTGGAGGAACGAAGAGATTTCACTGGAGAGTTTGTCAAAGATTTAGGCGGAGGTGGTTTTGTGAATTTGTATTTAAGTGATGGGGGGGAAGACGGGGCAGAGGATAGGGGGCCCGGTACCCCCAGCGATTTTTTATTTTTAGCCCGCTTGGCCTCCACTTTTTCTTTCAACTTTTTTAGGTCCAAAATTTTCTGCCAACTTGGTTCGTTCAATTTTTGGGCTGCAGTAGCAGTTTCAGCATAAGACGCCGAGGCGTCGCCCTCAGAGCTGGTAGAGGGAATGGGGCTGTAGGTGACAATGTCCCCGGGGTCATGCTGGGACTGAGGAACCGCTGTTTGGGTCTTCCCCTTGCCCCTAACCACGAGGCGCCATTCCCCCTCATCCTTCTCCTTAACCACACTTGTGGCAGGCGTCGGATTTGAGGGTAATGTGGGTCTGGACCCAACCGAGGGATTTTCCCCAACAGTACGCCCCGCAGCTAGGCCCACTACAGGCGCCGCGGATTTTACTTTCTCGGCCAAGGGGGTATTTTGGTCGCCTGTGACCGGAACTCCAGGGGCCTTCTTCCCTGGGCAGGAGGAGGAAAGGTGACCAGTCTCTCCACACCTCCAGCAAGTTGGTCTCCTACCGGTCACTATGACCGGCATTTTCCGGTCACCAAACACCAAACAGTTGGGGACAGACTTGAAGGCCTCTTGATCAAGCATGATATCAAAAGTCCATCCCCCGTTCAAATTGTCGGAGAGAGCCCCTAAAATTTGGCCGTACTGCATAAAAAATGCAGCCAGAAGCTCTCCCGAAATTTGAGGAGGAACCTCGAACACGGCCACCCTGGTCCGTCTTCGGCCTTCATATTCCGTTCTTAGTATTAGATCTTTTGTGATCAATTCTTTTTTTGCCATGTCTAGGCAATCTTCTGGTGTGGGCAGCAGAATGTCCCACATGAAGAACCCTCTACCCTTAATTACTCTTTGGGGTTTTATCCCCAGGGACAAAAGTGATTTAATCACTGTGTCTTTAGTGGAGCGACAAATCTTTTTGGTTTTTTTGTCCACCACAAAAACGGTCACCATTCTTTTTGTGAACACATCGAGCTCCTGGACAACATCGACGAACCCATCTTTATTTACAAGATGGGCGTAACTTTTCGCCTTATCCAGGAAATCCGCCATGTTCAGAATACAACTTGGTGGGGACTTCCAGCATGAGGGCAATTCCTCGGCTGTCTTTTGTGCCTCCTTTGGCACCTCAAAATTCTTATTACTAGCTTCTCCCTTCTTGGAGCAACTAGTACGGTCAGCTTTGGGGCTACCATCAGCCCGCTTCTTGGCAGCATTATCAGGGGGGTTGGCTTTAGCAGCCGTCCCAAAAAGGTCCTTTTTTATATTGGCCCGACTGGCACCGTCGGCCATATTGAAAAACGTGGAGACTACCACCTGCGGGTCTTTTTAAATGTAATCACCAAATTTGGGGAAAGGAGTTTTGGGAGGGAAGAAAAAAAAATTAAACAAATAAGCCTGGATGTACCAGTAAATTAAAAGAAGAGAAACAAAGACAATAAACTTTTTTATAAAAAAAAATAAATAAACTGGGAAAATTAAAAGACAAACAAAAATTAAACAGGAAAAAAAAAAAAAAAAAAAAAAAAAAAAAAAAAATCTAAATGGCGCCCAAAGGCAGCCGAAAGCAAAAAACAAAAAACAGAAACTCCTCTCTCTTTTTTAAAAATTCACGAAAATGTACAAAAAGAAAAAGAAAGGAAAAGAAAAAGTCTGGTTTACAACCAGAAAAAAAAATAAAGGTTTGCGGCCAAAGCCGCTAAAGAAAATAAAAATGCAAAACAAAAAACAAACTAGTTAAACCAAAAACGAGACGAGAGAATGCGACCGAAGTCGCTAATAAAAAGGAAAAAAAAAAAAATTAAGTTTTCTTTTTCTTTTCAAAAACTGTACTGACTTTTTTTTTACAAAAGCAACTAGAAAGAAATAAACAATAAAAAAGAAATCGTCCGGTAAGACTTTGTCAAACCGGACTAAAATAAAAAATTATGAGGGCCGAAGCCCCAAAAATAAAACAAACAAAAAGAAATAGAAGAATAAAATCAAAAAAAATAAAACTTAAAGAATAACTTATCAGAAAAAATCCTCAGAAGTTCGTCCAAAAAGTTCTTGAAGCACTGAAAGGAAAATCGTTAGCAGCAAAAAAAAGGTTCGTCGCAAGTCAAAAATATCAAACAAAAGGTCAAAAACCGTCGCGAAGCTCACTGGTAAACTTGTGTTCATGCACCGTATTTATTTACATTCCTGGTCACGTGCGTGACTCGCGAACACATTTCAAGATTTTTGGCGGTATTTTGTGTTTAAACACGTGTTCGTAGGCGTTGTTATTACTTTTGTGAGATATATTGGCCAATCAGAAGCAATTATTGTAAAACTTGCGTCTGGAGCCTGGATTGTGTTTTGCTTGCACAAAAATCTATAACTAACATGAAAATGTAAATTAGAAATGTTTTTAACATTTCTTGTCCAATGAGGATGTAGTGCACTCAGTAATTGGTTCTGATCCACTGGCATATGGAGGTTAAGCTGTATAGGTGCTTTGGTTCAGTGTTCGTGCCAAAAAAGAAGAAAAAGCATTCGAATGCTGATTTTTAAGGCCGATCGGAGATCATCAGCTTAGAAAAGTTTTCCTATGTCTATTTCCTCACATTAACCTCATACGATAGAAAACTTTGAAAATAATGAAGAACTTTGGTTACCGGTCATGTGACCCATAACAGCCAATCAGTGACATCTTGGTCAACACAGAGAAGAGTATTTGAGGTAGACGCCGTGAAGAGAAGATGCTTCGTAGGTCTGTGGAGAAACCACCACCAAAACTTACTACAGGAAATTTTAACGTCTTTTTTGCGTGAAAAACACATTGATTTGGAAATTCTTGCAAAAATCAAATAATTGTCAGATTTTAATGAGACTTTCAAAACTTATTCACAAATGAATGAAATTATTTTAGAAATCTCTTTTTTATATCTGTTAACCACCCACACCCCCACTTATTTAATTTTATGAAATTTCGCGAAATTAAATTTTGAGCTGCTTAATGTTTATATTAGTTAAAAGCAGGACTCCTTGGAGAATTTAAATCATAATTTTTTTAAACAGAAAATTATTCTTATTTTAATTTAAGCGCAGTACTAGACTGACGTCGAGATCTCATCAATTTACAGTTGAGCTGGCTAGATGTAACTGTAAACATGCTAACAGTTTCTTTTCCGCACTTATCGCTTGTGGAACTCGCGTCCGGCTCCATGCTTTCCAGCCAACTTTAATCTCCAAAGATTTAAATGTATTGTCAATCGCTATCTACTGTTCCCCTTATTACTCTTTTCTCTTCCCGATCATTATTAATATTTCTATTCCTATTTCTTCCACGCCCAGTAATCCCTTGTGTCTTAGTGGCTTTACTACCTTGCATGGAGCGAAAAAGATTAAAACACACACACACACACACCAGTTATCGAAAATCTGCTCTGAATCATAAAATAAAAAAACAATAAAACTAAGACATTATTTAATTAGAAAAGCTTTTAATTGCTTTTATGAATAAATTATATTATGGACACTATTGTCTTAAGAAAATTGAATAATGAATATTTACAATAATTGTTTCATGTTTTTTTCATTTTAATTAGAATAATTTATAAAGATTTAAATCTTTAAAAAATCTGTATTATTTTGGCCTTTTACGTGACATCGTTATTAAGTAAAATCTATATTTACTGGAAAAACTTAGTACAATTCATCAAACATCAATATTTTAAAAAGAATTTAGAATTTTTTGTATGAGTATAAACGTGCCGATTTATGTAGATACAGGTGTTCATATTCGCCATTGTCAGAAAATAAGTGCGACAAATATATATTCAATTTAAAGCAAAAGTATCTAAACTTCTATAAAACATTAGATTGCTGAGAAATGTTTAAGATTACTGAGTAATTAAATTTAATAAATATTTGTATTCAAAATCTTCTTACCATGCATTGGACATTCTTCCAACTTGAACTCTCCGGCGCAACCATATCTTACCCACCAACTAGTCAAGGAATGGCCATACATAACGTTTCGAACGCATGGTTGGAAAGAAAACTTCTTGAGGAGCTCCATAGATTTAAAAACGTAATTCTTTGAGGCTTTTATTGTGAATTCCTGCGTGCTGGTCGATACGGCTTCTTGTTTGAAAACGTGACAACCTGCAGTGGAATAAGTTAAAAAAGAACGTATTAACAAACAGTTGCCATAGCGTTTCTTTACGATAAACAATTAGCGTATTTATCGCCATATAATACGTATCAATGCATAACACGCAACTATAATAAGTCAAGAAAGATTTGCGAAAAAAAATAATCTGTTGTAGATTTTGCTCTGAATGTGTCTTAATGTGTAAGCTCCGTGTTTTTCTTAACTTAAAATTACACAAGGAAAAACGTACTATGCTATGTGATATATGTCCTCCTGTGTGAGAGTGGATGCTGGACGATCTCCTCAAAAGATGAAGGGGAAACTTGAAGCATCAAAAATGTGGCTCTACTGAAGGATGCTGGGGATACCATGGACCAAACATGTGAGTAACAATGAAATTTTAGAGAAAATGGAAACAAAAAGGAAACTAATACTTAACATCAGGAAGAGACAGTTGAGGTTTCTAGGGCATGTTATGAGGAAGGAGCCATTTGTAACCATTGATCTTAGAAAGCTGTATACGGCTAGTAATTTAAATATTTCTGAACATGTTAGGCGCCATACATGACATCCATATGAAAGTCTCGATCTGATGAGGGTATTTAAGAACACGTGTCAAGTTTCTAGGTTTATGATTTGATTTTGCAGCAATTTACGGTATTATGTGAAACTATATCTGGAATAGTCTATGTTCAATTTCCTTTTCTCTTTACTAAATCATACTTATTATAAAACCCAGGTTGTGTGTGTGTGTGTACGTTTATATATTGGATCGGATTTCCTACATTTTTCAACCGATTTCAACAAAACTTCACAGGATTACGTAAAATTACCTTGCGGTGGTTCAGACAGCGCCAAAAATTAGAAAAACACAATTGAAAACACGATTAAGAGGCATCACGAGAATGAAAGAGGGACAACTCATATCGAGTTATACTTATTATAAAACCCAGCTTGTTTGTGTGTGTGTGTATGTTCGTTTATATATGAGATCGGATTTCCTACATTTTTCAACCGATTTCAACAAAACTTTACTTTTTTTTTTTGACAGGTAGTGTTTCTTATTGTCTTGCACACTTTTTTCTTTATTTTTACATTCAGAATGCTTTAAAAATTCCATTTACATGACAATTGTTTATAATAAAATTCTATTCAATCGGTAGACTCATAACGATTGAAAACAAGGTTTTTGTTTGAGTTTGGGTTTGACCAATTCGTAAAAAAAAAAAAATAATAATTAAGACATGCGTGTCCGTCAACCTTAAACAATAATCTTTGTCAATTTTATTTTTCAGTCTTTATGATGGTCGATACTTGATCTATCTCTTACTGTTACATCCCCGGGCAACGTCGGGCTCTACTGCTAGTTTCTTATAACTGATCAATATACTGAG
Organism: Acanthosepion lycidas; assembly: GCA_963932145.1. Classification (NCBI taxonomy): domain Eukaryota; kingdom Metazoa; phylum Mollusca; class Cephalopoda; order Sepiida; family Sepiidae; genus Acanthosepion; species Acanthosepion lycidas. Next base: position 58,498,544 of record OZ010609.1, on the reverse strand, counting down.
GTATTTAACGTGTTTGGAATTTACTAATTCTACATCCTGTATTTTTATGATCCTAGTTTCTCTTTTAGAAAGGTTAAATTGATTCCTATTTTTGAACATTTGGTAGGGGTGTTGATTTTCTATTTAAGGTCATTCTTATCTCAACTATGAATACTTATATAATCAAAATGGCTTTGTAGGGATATTATTATTATAAACAAATAAAAATAAAATATAAAATAATAATAATAATGAAAATTATAAATAAAATAAAACAATAAACGTTGGATAAAATAAATTAAATAAAAATTAAAACTAATAAAAATACTTCCAGTATGCAACAAAAACTATTCCTGACGGAAATACAGACATCCAACCAAAAAACTTTAAATTCAAACTCTTCACCACGAACCTTGGTACGGGCGACACGTGTCCAACTTCTCTCTGTAATATGTCTTGTAATACTATGGAGTAAATTTTCCCTTTTATCACATGTACCATAAAACAATTTTAACCTAAAAATATAGACCTCAATACACGCAAAATATAAATAAATTGTATAAAATTAACATAAAATTTGCCATGCTTTTCCTGTTATTTGTGTTCGTTTTATTTCCTGTCAAATATGCTTTTATCTCCGTGAACACGAAGCTAATTTCTGCTGCTATGATATGAGTACATACTCTACAACCTCCTCATCATCAGTACATTGTCCTCGGATGGAAAGCAGGATCGTTTGCTTCTATTTGTTGATTCATTTGAGATGTGGTATGGAATGCTTAAAAGGTCAGTGCTCATCTCTTCACATTTGTGTTTGTAAATGCGCAGGACAGTCTACGAAAAGATTAAATAAACTGTGACACCCATTTTCTCCTTGTCGCGTTCATGATGAGGTTTGAAATGTTTCTGTATTGGTGTCCTCGCCAGGCATGTAAGTTATTGTTGATTTATATAGTTCCTCTATTAGACCGATGCATTCAGTGGATTCGAATAATAAGAATATTTCGTTTAAAAAATCGAACAGAATATAAACACCCGAATTGTTGTAATAAAGACAACGTGATTCTTGCTTGAAAGATTCAAGGTATTTTTTTTACCCAAAACGAGGCTTTCGAGACATTCAAGGTCGATGGTTTTAGTCGAAATGGTAATGATAAATGAGGTGTGTAAAATTAGTTTAAGAGAAGGTGGTAGATAGTGGGGATTAAGACGATAAGGAGTATACATAATGATTGATACTTGACATGAAGAGGTTAATATTGCAATGTAGAGGGTTACTGTCAAAATGGTTATGATGAATGATGAGTGTGATATGAATGAAAGAGTTGGTAAGATAGTGTAGATTATGAAGACAAGGAGGATGGATTACGATTGAACCATGACTTGAAGATATTAATATTATAGTGTAAAAGACTACTGTCAAAATGGTTATGATGAATGAGGTGTGTGATATGAAAGAATGAAAGAGGAGGTGGTAGGAAGTGAAGATTATGAGAATAAGGAGGATAGATAATGATTAACCCTTAACTTGAAGAGGTTAAAATTGTAATGAAGAGGTTTACTGTCAAAATGGTTATGATAAATGAGGTGCGTGATATAAATGAAAGAGGAGGTGATAGGTAATGAATAATATGAGGATAAAGAGGATAGATAACAATTGACCCTTGACTTGAAAAGCTTAAGATTGTAATATAGAGGGTTACTGTCAAAATGGTTATGATGAGTGAAGTATGTGATATGAATGAATGAAAGAGGAGGTAATAGGATGTGAAGATTATGAGAATAAGGAGTTCGCGGAAGTAGCATTACTAGTCGTAGCAACAAAGGTGTAGGGGCATTATTATTAATATTTGAAAATATAAAATAATAATAAGTATCATAAATAAAATAAAAGAAATAACATTTAAACTTTGTTTAAAATAAAATAAATAATTAAAACCAAAATAATAAAAGTACTCCCAGAATGCAATAGGAACTATTCCTCACTATTTACATTATTCAGACTATTTTCCTCATCTTTGTCGCCATATTTATTACAACGTTTCCATCCACCTGAAGAAGGCCGGATCGTGCAACGGCCGAAACGCTGTAATAAACATGGCGACAAAGATGAGGACAATAGTCCGAATAATGTAAATAGTGTACATAATACCTCATCTCAGAAATATTGACAGATACTGAAATACATAAATCATTTATTTTATTTGCTGAACAACATTCATATATATAGTTACATTATTTGTCAAAATAAAAATAATCTTAGCATTTGTTTCAAGTATAAATCTAAACCAAAGTAACAAAAAAAATAAAAAATAAAAAATAAAGGGAGTATTCTTTTCTTTGTTACCAAGAAAAGAATACTGAGCTGTTACGTGACATCTGTCCTTCTTTACGGCAGTGAATATTGGACGATTTCCTCAAAGATGAAGAAGACACTCGAGGCGACAGAGATATGGTTCTACAGAAGGATGCTAAGGATATCAACGAGCAACGATGAGGTTTTCGAGAGGTTGCAAACAAGGTCTGGGGGAGGTAGCAGAAGGAAGGAACTTGTTGAGAGTTGCAAGGGATAGTGGGAGGTAGAGAGCAATGATCGCCTACGTCCTGGAAGAACATGGTATATAAAAGAAAAGAAAAAAATAAATAAACCAAAAAAAGTAACGGATATGCTTATTTTTTTGTTGTTGCTGTTGTTGTTTTTTTTTTGTTTTTTTGCATAATGCTCGTTTTATTACCACAGCGCTTTAGTGGCGAATGACGTCAAATATTGTGCGTTTGTTAAATAACATATAAACTGAAATTCAAGTGTTTGAATTTAATTTTCGCGACGCCAGCGTTTCCCTTCGCGACGCCAGCGTTTCCCTTCGCGACGCCAGCGTTTCCCTTCGAGACCTCATTTGGGGTCGCGACCCATAGTTTAAGAAACGCTTCTCTATAGCATGCAACTTTTAAACACGTATAAATAAATTACACAAAACAAATAAAATTATATGATTTTAATTTACAATTTGACGTGCTTTTAGTGTTATTTTCTTATATGTTTTTATTCTTGTGAACACTAGGCTATCCCTGCTGGTATGATGTAAGTGGCCCCACAAAGACTGAACTGGTGGAACTTAAAGGAACTCTTCTGAACATTTGCCATGGAGGTAACGATAGAGTAGCGGTCGGCTTGTTATGTTGCATTTGCGAGAAGGAAGAAAAATAGACTGTCTCCGATGTTCTACCAGAGCAGGAACTAGAATTGAAGAAATTTTTGAAGAATTACTATTAAGAGGAAACATTAGTATAAGATTTTCTTTTCTTTTTTTTATCAATTCGATGTGTCATTTCAAAGAAAGCTCTCTATTAATTATCCTGCGGCGATAAACGTCAACATCAAAGAGGACATTTTATTTGTGCGTGTTAAAATCACGACCTATCAATTGAAGCAGCAAAACGTAATATTCTTCTATGTGTCTTTTCTTCTTCTTCTTCTTCTTCTTCTTCTTCTTCTTCTTTAGAACGTTGGCGATCATAACCCTCCCCAATCTCCTGTTCTTTGCAACTCCTAACATATTTTGTCTTTGTGCTACCTCTCCTAAACCCAGTTCTTCCAATCATTTACACAAGCTCTCTAGGTAGTTAAACGCTATTTTTTTTTGTCTTTCTTGCCTTCATTCTGTTCTATGAGTATCTAATTTTTCAAGCCTTCTTTCCTCATTATGTGCCCTAGAAATGTCAATTATCTATTTCTGATATTAATTATAGGTTTCCCATTTGTTTCCATTTTCTCTAAAACTTCGTCGTTGCTCACATGTTGAGCACATGTTGTAGGAGTTCTTGTAGTTTCCTTTCTATGTCTGCTATCAACACTGTCATCTGCATATCAAATATTAAGATTGATAATGAATCATGGTAGGTCTTCTAATTCTCTCAGAATAACCTCACTGTATAGGTTGATTATGTCCGATGAGCGAGTAAACAACACAAAAGTTCAGCAAAGATGTGTAAGCCCCTTCGATAGTATATTACTCCGTGAGACAAAAAGCAATCCGCATAAATTTATAAAAGGGAATATTTCCAGTGGGTTCCCTGACCCCCAAAATAATTTCCTTTGTCTGCCTTTTTCAGAGTCGAATCTCCAGGCCTGGCTGATATAGAAGCGTCTCAGTGAGGTGGGAGCGGATTGGGATTTATCTTAAGATCTTCTCTTCGCTTTCATGAAAAGGAATTCTTTACTTTTCCCTCTTGGTAGGTCCTTATATATATATATATATATACCAGTTAGCCCTACGTATGCGCATCCTAAGTTTAGCTAAGTCGGCCACCTCTTTACATGTCAAGGGTGCCACTGACAGATTGTGAGGCGCAGATCTACTCTTCTTTACAGAAACCTCGTACAGCTATTTTACATCCAGTTCTTTGACATCATTGTCGCTTTCTTTCGTAAACATGAAAATCTTCTTCCTATTTTAGTGTATCGAAAAGGGATACTAATCTAGGCTTTTCGTAGACTGGCTGCCACGCATGGCTATACAATCCAATCTGCTCCTCTCTTTAACCCATTCCTGTGTGTGTAAGAGAAGAGATGGTGCCATCCCTTCCCCAATTATATTAGTACAATATTGAACCAAGTGCTACTGTTAGAAAAGACAGAGGGAAGCCACGTCACGTCGGTGAGAAAATGACTGAAGCCGAGATGCTAGGTCAGGATCGATTACATTACAGATCCTTCTTTGAATTTTGAACCAAGAAACTGCTAGTATAGAACTTACGGTTATATCTAACCATTTGACTATAAAATGATGAGACCCTGCCACCAATATAATAGCAGGCTTAAATTCATAGTCTACGTGCTAAAGACAAAATGTTCATTAGAACAATTACCAGGAAAATGTTTATAGAAAACGCACAAGTAAGCTACGTTACGGTGGTGGGAAATTGACTGAAGTTGAGATGTTAGGTCATGACCAATAACGTTGCAGATTCTTCTTTGTATTTTATCAAGGATCTTTAAATACATAGAAGAAGTGCCAGACCAGACGTGAAAGTAATATGTAACGCATAGACGAATGGTAGATTTATAAATGTGTAAGACAGATTATGACGAAAAGAATTGTTTAGCATGTCACAGTGAACCAAATTTCCTAGCATGATTTCCAAAGGTTGAAGTCATGTTTTTAGTAAATTCAGTAAAATTTATACAAACGTGGACATTTGCTTAGAGAATTAAGTTTACTAAAGTGACATATTCGTTGGGCCCAATAGTCGTTTGTTTCAACAGTCATAAAGGGATTATCCATAATTTTCAACACTATTTTGGATAATGAAGGGATTATTAATAACTGACAACAGTATTATGGTTAATAAAGAGATTATCCATAACTGTCAACAGTATTATGGATAATGAATAGATTATCCATAGCTATCAACACTATTCTAGATAATCAGTGGATTACCTGTAGCAAGTTCTTGTTTTACAAACCATTTTTATACAACTTCAGGTAGCTGAGTTTTGACTTCAGAGTTGTCCTTTTGACTTCAGAGTTGTCCTTCTCCTAGGCTGGTTGCCAACATCAGTTCAGTCTCTCCTGATATTTTATCCAAAGCTGGATGGTGGGAGGAAGAAATGAATTCATAACTTTCCCAAGATAATTTGTGCAAAAGTGTATATAACGAACTCGACCGGAATTCGAACTCATCTCGTTAACTGCTACACTATTCACACATCCAAAACGTGGGTAGGGGTGATTATTTGAAAAATAAAATGCAAGAAATATTTTGATTGTCCACAAATGTAAAACTCTCAAACTGGATGCGAGTTTTATAAGCTTTAATTTGAAGTCAATAAAGCTGGGAATACTGTTTCAAGGCATGTTTTTTGTGCACCTCGTCCTTTCAATATTCTGATCATGAAAATTGCATTTCTTGTTCCAGTGTCTTGAATAAAGCTACATAGTTCTTGCTCTACCTCAAGTCTAATTCTTTTAAAGATCTGTTCATTAAAATGCTAATTATTAGTTTAGATATGTAGCATATCAAGCTGATTATTTGTCAGGTATCTGAGTTTTAAATTAAGAGTTGCTCTTCTCCTAGACTGGTTACTAACCACACCTAGATAGTTTAACCCAAAGCTGCGAATAAGAGATGAATTCATACCTTTCCCAAGAGTATTTGTGCGAAAGTCAATATCACATATTCGACTGAAATTCGAACTCGGCTCGCCGATTTCTATTTCTAAGACGTTAACCATTGTACTCCATGTTAAAATAAATAAAACACAAGGCTTTGAAATTATATTTCCAGCAAACCGGCATCTCCATAAATGCCTTCAACGAACTTAATTGATGTTTAGGTCAAATTACTTAAAAACAAACTTTAAAGAAAGAAATGTCTTAGGTTTTTTTGTTTGTTTTTTTTTGTTTTTAAACCACACTATAACATATTACGGCTTACATTGATACTGGTCATTTTTTGTCACATAGGAGTGTCCTCAAGACATTTACAAATTGTAATGTCACATAAAGAATCATGTACAAGGCTATGGAGGTCAACACAGAAAAGCAGAGATGTCGCATCGTCGCTCTGACTTAAAAGAAAACAAGTACTTTAAAATTATTTAAGACGGCAAATCTTCATTTATATTCTCGACTCAGCTGTAGTATAATAGAGCTTTTTTTTTTTTGGTAAAACATTATTTTTGAGTTCGATGAAGAGAGGCACAATGGAGTAATGGTTAGCGGCTCGAAATAACGAATCAGAGAGCCGAGTTCGAATTCCAGTCGATTTAATTACATTCATTTACGTGTTAATACCCTTGGGGAAGGTGAGAATCCATCTCTCCTATCCCAATCTATGGGGTAAATAGCAGGATAGACTGGGTCCTATAGCCTTGATTGGCAACCAGTCTAGGAAAAGGAAACTCTGAATCCAAACCACCTGCTGCCTTGTCATTCCTGTCTCTTTAGGCAAAATTAAATCCACCTCTAAGAGAAGGAACGGGGTAACCTCAACGTCCTCGGGGCAAAAGGAACCAACACACCATTATATTCTACCCTAACTGTCACCATGAATCACAATTATGAGATGAAGGGAAGTGGTGACGACAGCGGCGCAAAATGCGCTAAGTGGATAAAATGATGAGATGTGATGAATGTGTAGGTTGGCACAGGATTTTTTTAATCATTTCACCCAAAGCAAGGCGATAAAGACACTAAGATGCAAAGAAAGAAAATGAGAAAAGACAATAGAAGAACAGGATTCAGGAAGACAGAAGATAGCAATTTATGATTCATTTAAATTTTTGAAGATTGTAGGTGACAGGGAATCAAGAAGCCTGGAGAGATTTCCACAGGCGAGAAGCGCAAGAAAAGTAACTGTTAGCATAGAACTTATGGTTACATCTAGCCATTTGAACTGCAAAATGATGAGACCTAACTGTCAATCTAGTACTGCGCTTAAATTCATAAAGTCTAGATACCAAATTTAAACTCACGACTTCATTTTTTTTCTACATATTATAATCATTTTGCGTAAAGTTCGTATTTTCTCGATTTCAGATAAAAATTTGGAAATTTCCCAATAAATTTCAGTGAAATTTTCACTTTCGAAAATTATAGTTTATAATTATAGTTTAGATATATGGATATATATAGTTTAGATACACGGAATAAAGAAAGCGTCAGTTTAAACAGACGCCAGCGGGATATTGGTTTAACTGTGGCCATCCCTTTTTTCCATATATTGTTACTATTTCGCTTAAAGTTAGTATTTTCTTGATTTTCCAACATATTTCAGTGAAATTTTAACTTTCCAAAATTGTAATTTATTATTATAGTTTTGATATATGGAAAAAAGTAGGTGTCTGTTGAAAGTGACGCCAGGAGCATATGGGTTTAAAAAACCAGTGTTTCTCACCGGTGCTCCCCGGAACCTCGGGTTCCGCAAGAGATCGTTAGCAGTTCCGTGAGAAGCAGTGTAGCTAATGTATTTCTATGTCATTTTTATTAAATTTTAGATTCGTAATTTCACTATAAACGTACGGCATATTGAAGGAAAATTCTTGGCTATTATAATAAATCAATTTCTAATATTTTATAATCATCGGGAATGTATTTAGCAATGTCTATATGGCGTCAGGGTGAAACTACCTTCACTGGTTAGTGGACAGGACCTGTACGTGGCGGATTCGTGTATCGTTGAGTGACTCGTTCGAATACAGAACGCATACACAGTGTCCATATACTTATCACGTGAATTACGATAAATTATAAAAGCGATAGATATCAAGAATGGTATATAATGATTTTTTGCACTGGAGTTTCATGAAACCCGAAAACTATTTCAAGGGTTCCGCAATGGTAAAAAAGGTTGAGAAACGCTGGTTTAAACTAACACTGTACTTACCATCTGATCTTTCTTCTGCATATATCCCTTCAAAAAGAATCGCGCTACAAGCGAGACCCCAAAACAGAAGACGCGTAGAAAAAGACGTGAAGAGATAGTAATCCATAGTGGACGGCGTTCTTACTAGATGACACTGTTGCTTCACTAAATATTTACTCGGGAGAAACCAACTTACTGACAGCATGTCCGTCTTGATTTGTTATTTGATTAAATCAACGCGCAGCCTAGTAGCTTCTTGTCAACCTTTGTGTCATAAAGTATATAATGACGGTGTGACATGATTTTATTTTGACGTACTACGTAACGCTGTTTCCCATACGCACTTAGTTACATATACGCATGCGCACCCATGTAGATGTAGATTCATACTTGCAAAAGAATGCAGTCATTTTTTCAAGGAAAATACCTGGTTTTACGTCCATATGTGCTCATGCACATTCATCATCTTTATTTCTTTTCTCTCCTAGTATATACATATAAATCGAAAATCTCGAAAAAAAAACACGATATAAAATTCACTACTTTTTATCCATTATGTTGAATGCGTTAAATTATTAAGCTTTTAACGAGAAAAAAAATTCAACTTAATGTTAAAAATTACCGCAAAACATTGTTGATTTATTTAAGATGGAATGATCTATCATGTCAGTCGGTGCCATGCGTGATATACGCTTAGCGATCATGTATCTTTCGATATATAACAGACGAAGCAGATTTTTTTTCCACAGTAGGTTGCCATTTATTTCTACGGTAGACCAGTTGCCATCCAAGAATACAGAACCTATTTACTCATAGATGGAGGGGGTGAAGAAGAAGATTCATACCATTTTCAAAAGTATTAATATGTAAGTGAATCTAATGAATTCGACTGGAATTCGATTTCTGCTCTCCGATTCCTCAATCCGAGCCGCTATCCATTACTCCACCGTGCATCTATCATGATATGTCTCTAATTCGTATTTAGCTACATTGTATTTATTTTCAATTTTTCTAGTTGAATTGTTCATCTAAATCGCATATGATCCATTATTGTACATAATTAGGTTACAATAAAATTGGTAATTTATATGAGTTGGACCTTATCAAAATTGTTCTGTAGTCGCGTGGGTGCCTCCGTATCATAGATTGAGGAGGGGGACAGACCTGGCACCGGCCCTGATTGGGATAGTCAATAGTTCACTTTCTATGCTTTTTTTTATAAGCATTTCACCCGAAGCAAAGCGGGGGTGCCACTAGTACGTAAGGAGCTACTGAGAGTAAAATTAAGGGAAAAGACTGGGTATAGGAAGGATTGAAGAAAGGATAAAAAGGATAAAAAGAAGAACGGGGATCAAGTCATCAGAAGATGTCAATTGATATTACATTTAAATTTTTGAAGATTATAGTTATCAAAGAAGCAAGTAAAAGGAAGGGAAGTGCGAGAGAAGAAACTGTTGGAGTAGAAGAGGCGGTTACATTTAACTGTTTCGACGATAAACGAGTGGGATCGAGATAACAACCTAGTAGCACGCTTAAATTCATGCAGCCGGAACACCGGTGAAAATATCTCGTCCGTGCAGATGAAAATATTTCTAGAAAAGACAGAGGGAAGCCACATTACATCTGTGAGAATGTTACTGGAGCCGAGATCCCAAGTCATGACCAATCATATTTGTCTTTGGATTTTGTCGAGAACCTCGAGATGAACAGCGGGAGCACCAAACCATATATAGCAACAGCATGGACGAATGGTGGATTTGTAGATATGGAGGATGGACTCTGACGAGAAAAACCTTCTGGCGCGATACAGAGAACCGACTTTCCTTGCGGTAGATGCAACTGTTGATTCAATGTAGTTGTTCCACCACAGGTTAGTGGAAAATGTGAAACCAAGAAGGCGCAGTGAAGTACTCTCGTGGAGTTGAGCATCAACCATGTTGATAAGAGACAGGAAAGTTTCTCTATGGTGAGTAAATGCCAGCAGTTTCGTTTTGGGTGCATTAAAATTCACAAGCCATTTCCTGCCTCAGACAACAAAATATTGGAGGTTGTTTTCGAGACCAACGTCCAGGTTAACTTTGTCATCAATGCCGGATTTATTATTGAAACAGGAGTAAATGGTAGTGTCCTCTGCGTAAATGCCTACTTGAGACATATTCTAAATAATGCATTCGTAATGTTTTTTCTCGTAGTCTCTCTTTCTTTCTGTGTTCGCGTATCCTTTGAAAAGATTACAGTGTAGAATTCATGGATAGCAAAGAATAGATAACTGACAATATTTGATTGCAAATTTATTCGTAGATATGCGGTGGTGTAATGGTGTAAAGCAACTCGGAATGATTGATTGATTCGTTTTTTACGGTTTATCAACTCTTTGCATGTTATTTAAAACCAGAAAATAATCTTAGATTTTTTTTTAGATAATAATCGTTTAATGATACTAATTAATCCTTAGGTGGGAGAAGAGGTGGATTCATACCAAATCAGAATTTCATAAACAAGAAATTATGGTATAAAGTGGGGGATCAATTGTATATCACAATCAGTATATAAACTGATCCCTCACGTTGTGGCCGCAGTAGTTTCTATGCATTTATATCCCAGAGAATGTAAATAAAACTAAACTAAAAGACATGACGGTGTAACTAATCAGTATTCCATTGGTTGATTCGTTTTCTACGGCTTATCAACCCCTTGCGGGTTATTTAAAGCCAGAAAATAATTTTATTAGTACGTAAGTGAATGTAATGGATTCAACTGGAATTCGAACTCGGCTTTCCGATTCTTCAATTTGAGCCGCTATCCATTACTCCACCGTGGCTGCATGGTGCACCACTTTTTTTTTTTTTTAATTTCCCGTTACTTACAATGTTTAGTTATTGCGAAATATCGTATGTCAGTCGAGAAAGACACGTGGAGAAAAAAATCAACAATTGAGGGAGACTGAGAGTTGGTTCGGGGTATAGCACAAAGTAGTAGTCGGGATAGACACATACATACATGTATATTTAACTGTGGGATAAATATTCCACAAATTTCCATATTATAGTCGTCGAGAGTTACTCCCCGCTGTTTCTGGTTTTCGTCGTTAGCCGAAGGTATCGTTGTTGAAGGAAGCGCCTTGGTGTCACTGTTAATGGTCTGGTTAAGCGTGTCTGCTGTGGGAGTCCGTCTCAAATACCAGTCTGGTCGGATGTGTCTTCGTGGGTGAAATATGCGTTGATTTTATAGTGAGTCGGTAGCTCAGAAACGACTGCTGCGAAAACCGCGTGAGATTTTTTTTTCCCCGGTTGGTCAGAAAAGATGTTTTATTACGCTGGTACTTTGGGACAGTATTCCGGAAATAGGTGCGCACCGCTGGACGAAATTAAGGTCTTTTGTATCATATGAGCTGTGGATATCGAAATGAGCACTTCCGTTTGAGTTAAAGAATTGGAGTTCCGACAGGGTTCGACAGTACTCTTTTACGAAGTTTGATTTTGGTTATACACATTGCAGAAAAAAACCTTGTCCACAACGGTAAGTAGATGGGAACAGGAAGACATGCATCTGTAGGCAGGTTCTAGCCGTGAAGGTTAGACTGACGGAACCAAGGAATGTAATTTGTCTGAGCACTTTCCATGGTAGTTGCGACACAGCAGTGAGAGACTCACCACATCCCGCCTGTGAGAAAGAGGTTCAAGGGTGGAAAGTAATTCTTCAGCGACACTTTTGAATTCTATCAAGATTGGAAAGTGAGAACTGGGCAGCTCCCTCCCAAATATGGCAACAGTACTCTATTTTGGGCTTTATCTGGCTCTGTAAAAGTAGAGGATAACATGAAGAGTCGGGTACTTACTGGAACGGTACAGGGAGCTAATCATTTTATCTGCATCTTTAGCGATGGATCGCATATAAGAGTTCCCGTTGAGGTCAGGTCTGAGTTTGAGGCCCAATATTCTCTCAAGACACGGTGCCTCCTCGAGGGTGATATCCGTTCTTCGTGACTGTTCAGGGCCAAATCAGCAGTGATGGAATGAAAACAGTTTGGTTTTCGAGGCATTGAATGCAAACAGCCAGTTTTTGCCTCACTGGGTAGTTTTAGGTCGAAAAAATGGTCAGCTGCCAATCTCTGATCAGGAGTTTACGGTGAGCTCGTATAATCGACAGATATGCTTACAAATGATCGGAGTATATTCTGAGGCAGATTTATATAAATCAGAAAGAGGGTTGGTCCGAGCAGTGACCCCTGGGGGACGCCTGCGTTGAACACCAGGGCATCGGAGAACTGGCTGTTAAAAATTACCTTCAGGGTTCTACCTGTTAGGAAGGATTATATAAGAGAGTAAACCATTCAAGTGATTCCATAGCTGGCGAACTTGTGTAGCAAACCTTTGTGCCACATCTTGTCGAAGGCCTTCGAGATGTCTAATGCTATGGTCCTCGGGGTGTGTGTATCGTCAAGGGCCTCACTAAGTTGGTGTGTAATGGTACTTAGGTCGTCAGCAGTGGATCGGGCTGATCGAAATCCATACTGCTCGTCGCACAAGATGTTATTCCTATCTAGGTGCTCGACGACCTTCTTGTTGATTAAAGTGTGGGGTTAACTCCACCTACTTTCCGGAAACCGCTACTAGGGGGCGCTCTACGAACTATAAATACACTGCGATAATTTTTCGTAGCTTCTTCTTACCTTTTCCGCTAACACGTAAGTTTCCATTGGGAAACACATGAACAAACAACACACAACATAGGTACGTACGTACATTCATTCACTTCACATCCTTTGGACCAAAACGATTGTCACATTTTTTGTTACGCACACCATTGTCTTTGTCACTTGTATACCTTTCTTGTTAATACATTATCATTTGTTTGTACATGTATCGGTTCTTGTTTCTCTGCATTTATTCACGTGGATTCACATACCGAGTCCGCCATTTTTTGTTGTGGGTACTTCAAGAGACACGTGTTATTTCTCAAATCAAACACCGACGTTACTAAGCGCTCGCAACAAAAGCATCAAAAAGCTTACTGATGATTCTGAGGAGACAAATATTCATGTTTTAGGATTGATTCTTGTATTCTGCAAATGTATTTAGCAAATTGTCTAAGGATTAATCTGGGATTCATTTGAAAGATACGTCGAATGAGTTATTAAAGCGAGAATACAAAAAGCAAACATTCTATCGGAGAAAAAGACCAGAAGATTCGCGAACTTTTTATTATAAAAAGAAACGAATTCTTTTATTAATTTATCAGTGTGATTCTAAAAGGGTGTAGTTGACATATGCCTCTTTTACACAGACAATATTCTGATACAAAGACTTTTTTGTAGTCAGGCTGTAATATAAAAAAAATCGTATATAATCATTTTTATTTTGGATTTACAGTGTAACCCGGATATAAGAGAGTTGCCGGGACCGGAGAAGAATTCTCTTATATCCGGGTTTCTCTTATATTCGGGTCTCTTATATCCGAATTACACTATAACTTTAAGGCATCATTTCATTCAACCTCATCATCATCGACTTACGGCCATATCACGCTAAATAAATAACAGAGTCTCAAGATGACTACCGGCAACAGAAAGCGAATAAGATTAACATTGCAGAACAATGCTTGCACGATAAGTTTAGTCCTTGCTGGGTTCCCCGTTATTGTGGCTATTTGAAACATCCAGAAAAAAGATACACTCTCTTAAAAGCACACACTTTCTCTTTCTCTTCCTACCTCTACCTTTCTCACTCTTAAAAGAGAAAGAGACAGATTGATCTCTTTTTCTCTTTAATGTCTTCCAACCCCAACCTCTCTCTAGATCTGCACAATGAATATGTGCATTCTCTTCTCTCTAATACATTTACCCTTCTCGCTCCCCCCCTCTCTCTCTTTCTCTCCGTGCATAGATCTGAACAAAAATTGGAACGCATACCTTTTCTTTCATGCAGTCTGTCTTCTCTTTCCCCACCCTTTTCTCTCTTTTCACTCTGACTCGCTCTGTATAGATCTGCACAAAGAATATGTATGGTCTCTCTTTTCTCTCTCATGTGTTATTCCCCTCTTTCTTTATTTCTTTCTTTCTTTCTTTCTTTCTTTCTAGATCTGCACAAAGAATGTACACGTTCTCTTTCCTCTCTAATACCCTCTATCCCCCCTCTCTCTCTCTCTCTCTGTTTAGATCTGCACAAAAAAAGTATGCATGTCTTCTTTTCTCTCTTATTCATTCTATCTTCTCTTTCACTCCGTACAGTGATTTTCTAAGCGTAGTTCAAGTGTGACGCAATGGGGCACCCAGTGAGGATCCAACTCACTACTCAGTCGTAACTGCTTTAACGAGACAAGCTTGCTAACCATTATACCACATCGAAACGTCCACATGGTATGTATAGATCTGCACAAAGCATATATATGTTCTCTTTTCGCTTTCATATCTTCTATACTTTCTTTCTTCCTTTCTTTCTTGATCTGCACAAAGAATGTGATCGTTCTCTTTCGTTTCTAATGCCTTGTATCCTCTTTATTTTGTTTTCTCTTACGCTCTTATTCACTGTCCTCTTAATAGATCTTCACAAAAATGGTATACGTTCTGTCTCTTCTCTCTAATACTTTTTATTCTCTCTCTCTCATTCACTCTTTCTAACGCACACACTCTCTATATATGTATATAGATCTGCACCAAGGGTGGTGTACGTTCTTCCTTTTTCTCTTTAATGCTTTTTGCCCTCTCTTTCTCTTTCTCTCTCACTCTATCTCTCTTTATAGATCAGTACACAAAGAATGGTATACATTCCATAGTCTCTTTCTAATGCATTGTATTCTCTCTCTTTCTCTCATACATTTTTCCTCTCAAATGTACTTTCCTTTTAATGTTGCCTTTCACCCCATCTGTCTATCTGTTTCTACAGGGTAACCCGGATATAAGAGACCCGGATATAAGATAAACCCTGATATAAGAGATATTTATCTGGTCCCAAATTAGAGCCTGTGTTAATGTATATAAAATAGACCAAACCCGGATATAAGAGAAACCCGGATATAAAAGAAACCCGGATATAAGATACTTATTCTCCGGTTCCGGCAACTCTCTTATATCCGGGTTACACTGTATATATATATATATATATATATAGTATACATTCTCTTTTTTTTTCTCTAAAAACTTATATCCTCTCTCTCATTAATACTTTTTCTTTAATACCTTTTATTCTTTATCTATCTATCTATCTATCTATCTACGTCTCTTAATATCTATATATTTATATATCTCTCTTCAAACATTTTTTCATCTGCTTTTGCTCATTTACAACTAATACAATATATATTCTCTTTCACTCTATCTGTTTATCCCTGTCACATATATACTTAAGCTCAACACGAATATATATATATATATATATATATATATATATATATATATATATATATATATATATATATATAAAACAAAAACAAATATAACCTGAACTACAGATATTCATATAAAGAGGAAAAATGACAAAATGCTTTTCACAAATGATAGATCAAATATAAGGTGTAAATAAAAAGCGACAATCTCTAGTTGCAAATCGATTTTGCAAGTTCATAAAACGCCCAAGTTAACGTCTCATCAATGAGACGTTATCCATCATGTCTGATTTCTAACAAAATGGCGGCGAAAGAAATAAGAGTAAAAATGTATATGCCGAGGGTTTCAAATAGCTGGATGGGGTGTTTACTAACGAAAATGCCTTAAGGGATTTAAATAAAAAAATTACCAAAATAATAAATATGAATGAGAATATATTTCTTTCTCTCGACTTGTTTAAAAAAAAATTGATTATGTTTTTTTTTATAATAAAAGCTCAACTGATATTTTATTAGCTAACAACAGTAATATATATATATATATATATATATATACACACACACACATGGCGCGATGGGTAAATTGTCGCCATTTTATATATTAATTTCGCGCATGCGCGTTGTTTGTCTTTTATATTATCGACTCTACAATTTAGTTATGTCAGTTGAGCATCGTCTGTGACGAAAACAGAACCATGGCGCAATTCACTCCGCCAGAAATTTGGAAACGGCATCCTGTACTACTTGGCATTCGCACCGGAAGCTCCAATAGGAACACATCAGATTGTTTGAGCGTCAATCTGAGGACAGCGCAGAGCATTCGGAAAGAATTGGATGAGGAATTGGATGAGTCTAATGGTGATAATGTAATCATGCCACATAAACAGGAGAACCCAGTCATGGCTATCATACAATTTCTGCGGCAACATCACTCATTACCACTGGTCACCTAACTCACCAGACTACAACTCCCTTGCTTATTGCGTGTAGGGCGCAGTTGAGCGAGAGATAAAAAAAAACTCCTTTTAACACCAAAGATGACTTGAAAAGTAAGGATTATGGCAGCATAAGCAAGGAGACTGTCTAGAAGAGTTGCAGAAGATTTCGAAGTCGTTTGGAGACTCGGGTTGAAGCCAATGGCGATTTTATTAAATTTACTCTTTAGTATTTCAAGAAATTCTTGTGTAATTTTGGTAAATATACCCGTTAAAATGAGATGTCAATGTTATTTTCATTTTTGCGCAATTTAGACGTCAATTTATCCATTGCACCATATATATATATATATATATATATATATATATATATATATATACAGGCTACTAATAGATTAAATTTAATATTTCCAGTAAGCAAAATACTTTTTCTGTATTTCAAAACTAATTTAAATTAATTGCAATGAGTTTTCGTCTTGAAATCAATAACATCGATTTTTAGCCCCCCGTCATTGTAATAAATTTAAAAAAATCTTTCAAAAATATAGTATACTTTTCTGAAACTTTATTTGAGGATTATTAGCTGATTTAATGTTTATTTAACCTGATTTGAAATAAATATTAATTAAGTTTAAATATCGCAGAAATGCATTTTTAACGCGGCGGTAGCTGTTTAGTTAAAGTGTTGACAGATTGAATGACAGATGGAAGTTTATCTAATATTTTTCTGTGGTGGATATATCTGTAAAATTAACCCGAGGAATATAAAGGGAGTGCTTTTTTATATAATTTCCAACTACTCAGTAATCTTAAAAATTTAGGAAAATATTCTCCGTAATCTGTTTTATTAAATTTAAATAATTATTAAAATTTTAAATATTTTAATAATTTTAATATAATAATGATTTTAAATTATTAAATTTTAAAAATATTTTAATAATTGTAATATAATAATAATTTTAATTAAACTTTAAAATTATTAGATTGACTATAGTTATCGATCTTATTTTCTGATAATATCGTGTATGGACATCAGTATTTAAAAAAATCGTTCAAAAAACCGGGGAGTAATGTGATCCGGACAATAGGCGAACCTGTCTACTCCGATTGGTGGGGAAAAAAAGTAAAATAAAATAAATAATTAGTGAATAAAGTTTCAGACTTCAGTTGCAGACGTTAGGAGTACGGAGCTGAAGTAGATTTTAGAAGTAACTGGAAACTCAATACTAAACATGAAAAACGGGATGAACCTCTCTACTCCTGTTCAAAAGACCGGGGAGGGTGTGATATTAGATTCTTGTAGCAATAAATATTTTTTTTTTTATCTCTTGTGATCATTTTCATTAAAAATAACATTTTGCTAATTCGAACAGGAAGGGCAAGGTTGAGTTGCTATTTTCTCCGCTTTAGAGTTTCGCAATAAATCATGTTTTTTATTACCAATGATGATTTTCTTAAAAATGACATTTTCCTAAGTCGAACAGGAAGAAAAGTTTCAAGTCGCGATTTTCTTCGTTTTAGTCAAACGTAATAAATAATTTTTTAATCAACAGTTAACATTTTTTTAAGAAAATGATCATTATTGATTTTAAAAAAAATGGGGGCATTTCATACTTCAAACAGGAAAGGAATATGCTATTAGGTCTGCCCGATATTCGGTTCTAAACTTTATTTGAATAACATTTCCATAGATTTAAAGTTATATATATATATATATATATATATATATATATATATATATATATATATATATATATATATAGTGTGTGTGTGTGTGTGCGTGCGCGATGGACAAATTGTCGTCTAAATTACGCAAAAATGAAAATAACACATTTCATTTTAACAGGTATATATTTGTTAAAATCACCAAAATTACACAATAATATCTTGAAATACTAAAGAGGAAATTTATTCAATAAAACCGCCATTGACTTCAACCACGGCTTCGGAATCTCCTGCACCTCTTACGGGCTGTCTCCTTGTTGATGAATGCTGCCGTAATCCTTACGTTAAGTTCAACTTTGGTGTTGCACGGAATTTTTTTGTCTCCCGCTCAACTGTGCCCCATACACAATAATCAAGGGAGTTGCAGTCTGGGGAGTTAGGTGGCCAGATTTAATGTGTGATGTGGTCGCAGAAATTGTCTGACAGCCATAACTGGGTTCTCCTGCTTGTGTGACATGGTTCTGTTGCTAGGCATAGGGTCTTCCAGCAGCCATCCTCTTGACCGAGGGCAGCACCCAAACACTCTGAAAGTTTCCGGAGCGAATGCCAAGCAGTACAGCATGCCGTTTCTAAATTTCTGGTGGAGTGAATTGCGTTATGGTGCTCTTTTTTTCATAGACGGTGCCCAACTGCAGTCGGTAAAATAAAAAACAATGCGCATGAACAAAATTAAAAATATAAAATGGCGATAATTTACCATCTCACCCTGTGTGTATATATATATATATATATATATATATATATATATATATATATATATATATATATATACTTAAAAATATACATAATACCTTACATTAATTGCATAACTTTGAGTTTCATGCCAACGCAATTTACAAGTGCTGATATTTTTTCTGGATTAACATGGGATTTTTAATATATTTGTGGCTATCACGAGATATTTCATTGTTGGGCTGGATTATTATTCTTGTCAAATTATTTAAATCAATTGTAGTTTACAGATCAGATTGACATTTTGACTGCTCGCTCGTACATTTATCTATATTTATTTATTCGATTACACACACACACACAAAACACACACACAAAACACACACACACATATATATATATATATAATTTATTAATATTAATATTATATTATATATAATTTTTAAGTAAAAAAAATCAGGTGAGTCACTTTTATCGAACATCACTATATATATATATATATATATATATATATATATATATATATATACCTGATTTTTTTTACTTAAAAATTTATTCGCCTATTGTTTTGGGGGTCAAACTAATTTTTAATCTTACTAATATAAAGACTCCTTCCTGACCACCTAGTAAAAAAGTTTACTCACCCTAAGGTATTCTATTGATAATTATAATTTTGGATATAAATGAGATTTAGGGAAAAACTCTGTGCAAAAAAAGTGACTCACTTATTTCCTGCAACTAGTAATCAATAGAAACATAACCGAACAGCTTTAAATAAAGAATAATAGAGGTATAATTTATTTATAATAGGTAATATAGTTCGAAATATTTAATAATCTATGGGTCCTTCTTTATTTTGAACAATCTTTTCAACCCTTTTTGGCATTGACATGATTAGGTTCTGTCAAATCTCATTTCCAAGCATTGAATTCCATTCGGATATGAAATTCACAATCAAATCGTCTTTGTTGCTCAACTGCTTTCTCGAGAGCCTGTACTTTATAATGCCCCATAAGTTTTCTATGCGGTTGAGGTCAGGAGATTGGGGCGCCCATGTCATAACACTCACCTGCTTCTCATCAAAGTATTCCTTCATCAATTTTGATTTGTGACAGGGAGCATTATCTGGCATAAAAATGACCTTGGTGGGGTCGATTTGCACCGTTTCAGCAGGAGGGAGCAGACAAAACACTAAAATTCTCTTGTACTGCCCGCTCCTGAGGGTCTTTTCAAGAAGAAAAGCATCCCCAGAACATTATACTGAACGGATTCTTGACAGTACTTACTGCTAAATTCAAAGAGCTTTCAAAGCTTCTTCTTTGGATTTTAGATCGCTTATCCTTTGAATTTAGCTCAACTTTCATTTCATCGGAGAAGAGAACATTTAGTAAAAAAAAATCAGGTGAGTCATATATATATATATATCGACAAACCTGTCATCAATGGACTAATATGGGTGGGGATAGGTAGTCCGTTAAAGCCGATTGTCCGTAGATGTGAACTAATTATTTTTGAGTTATAAAACCACTATAGTAACTACCAGTAGTTATGATCATGATGCAAATATTATAAAGATGCATATTGGCATAAATAAATATATCCTTAATAGATCTATTAATCAAAATTACAAAAGTAAGAGATTTCTCACAGCTACTTTCTCACGCACGCGCTAATGTATTGTACTTTATATACTGTACACCCGTCTTTGTAAGGCCCGCCACTCCCGCCAAGGGGTCACTTTGAGAACTAATACGACTCGTTCCGTTAATCCCGCAAATTTTCAAATAAATCACTGACGATTTGGAAGTTTTTTTCCTGCATAACTTTTTTTTATTTTGCCTGCTATTTTGTCCGTTGCATGCGAAGTCCGTTGATGCGGGGTCCGTAGATGAGAAATTTGTTTGTGTGTGTGTATATGTATATATATATATATATATATATATATATATATATATATATATATATATATATATATATATAACTCCCAGACCATACATATATATACATATATGCATGGTCTGGGAGTTTACGCACGAGACCATCTCCCACTGGTTAGAGAACTTTTCCTTGAATCTCCAGACCATTCATACATGTGTCTGTCTATCTCTCCTCAAATCTATAGGCTATCACTTCTTTCTCTATCGCTCTCCATCCTCCCAAGACTGTGGTGTACTCAATTGCATTTCCGATAATATAGACAAGGCTATCTCTCTACATCCATCTGCAAACATATTTGTGTTTGGTGACTTCAATGCCCACCATACCAAGTGGCTTAAACACTCTGTAACTGGCCTTCCTGGCATACAAACACTTAACTTTTCAATCACTCAATCTCTCACGCAAGTGGTTGACTTTCCTACGCGTTTCCCCAATAACCATAATGGTAAGGCTTCCCTTCTTGATCTCTGTTTTACCTCCATCCCCGAGTCTTGTCGTGCTATGCAGCTCTACCCTCTTGGCAACTCTGATAATGCCGCCCTGTCTGTTAACATCTCCTTCTACTCCTCCCCCGGTAAAGAACCTCCTTCCAACAGAACATCTTTCTATTATGAACGAGTAGATTAGGACTCATTCCATGATTTCCTTCGCGATATACCCTGGAATACTGTTTTAAGATCCCCGTCCAAAAATGTACATCTGAGCTGGAATCGATGCTTTTATCCCTGCAAGAAAATATAAAGTGAAATTGCGTTCATCCCCTCGGTTCTAAGCTTTTTGCTCAGCAACTATTGCCCACAGGAATCACTACTTCCGTCTGTACCGTAGAGACATGTCTGATTGCAACAGACGTCTCCTTGTCACTGTCCGTAACGACTACAAGCGTGTCCTCAATGAAGCAAAGTTACTCTTTGCCGAAAGAATGAAATAACGTATTGCGTCTCGCAAGTTTGGTTCTAAAGTTTATTGGCGGCGCTGCAAAAGCATGCTGAAAAACAGCAAACTCACAATACCCTCTTTATTCAATCAATTTGAGATCCTGACCTCAGCTGATAAAGTTGAATGCTTTGCTTGTAAATTCTCATTCAATTCAACGCTAGACTCATCTGGTCTACCCACGTCTGATTTTACCTTAGAACTGAGGCTCTACTGAGTGAGATGCACATAACGCCAACTATGGTATTGGGTATCATCTCTAATAGGCCAGTGTTGGGGAACGGGATACCGGCCATTGTCCTGAAGAATTGTGCTACTGAATTGGCCCCTGTCCTCTCTAAACTTTACAACTACTGCCTCACTGGCTCTTACTTTCCAGCCTGTTTGAAGTCCTCATCTGTTGTGCCTGTCTTTAAGAACTGTGGCGGCCCTTCTGACCCGTCTAACGATCGTTCTATCAGTCTCCTACCACTCTTCGGTAAAGTCTTCGAGGCTTTAATCAACGCCGAAGTGGTTAAGCACCTTACTTCACATAATCTACTCTCCGACAAGCAATATGATTTCCGCTTTGCTCGATCTACCGCTGACGTGCTCACGGCCATCACTGAATTTCTATACCAAGCACTGAACAATATGCAGAAGCTCGAGCCGTGGCTCTAGACATCTCTAAAGCGTTTGATAGGGTTTGGCATGCTGGCCTTCGTAAGCTTCAGGGATACAGTATTACAGGACGATTATTTGACTTAATACAACCATTCCTGTCAAACCGTGAAATGAATGTCGTCCTAAACGGGTTCTCTTCCGGCTTCTTTATCACGAACGCTGGTGTTCCCCAAGGTTCTATCTTGGGCCGTACACTTTTCCTGGTCTTCATCAATGAACTTCTCAATGATATCAGTTCCCAAGTAGGAATCTACACGTACGACGCCACTATTTACTCCTGCCTCAGTAGTAAATCTGGTATGGTTAACAAAACTAACCTGGCTGTTGATGACAAGAACCTCCAACCTGGTTGACTGGGGCAGGAAATGGCTTGTAAACTTTAATACCTCCAAAACGAAACTGCTCTTCTTTATCCACCACAGAGAACCCTACCTGCCTACCATCAAAATGGCTGATTCCCAACTCCTAGAGAGCGCCTCGTTACGCCTGCTTGGTCTCACGCTGTCCACTAACATGTGGAATAAATACATTGAATAAATAGCTTCATCTACCGTAAGGAAAGTTGGTTCTCTGTGTCGTGCCAGAAAGTTTTTCTCGTCTGAGTCCGTCCTTCAAATCTATAAATCAACGATCCATCCTTGCATGGAGTATCGCTGTCATATATGGACTGGTGCTCCCGCTGTACGTCTCGAAATCCTCGACAAAATTTAAAGACGAATATTATTGTGAGACTGTAACATATCTACAACATGGACTCTTCCAGCACTATATAAAGTATGCGACATAACACTCGAGAGAGAAGAAGAAGAGGTGGAGAGAGAGTATTCTAATACCGTAGTATCAGCCGCGTACGACTACCAATATTGGACACTAGCACATAGTAAGCTCCGCTTACACTTACACTATCTTTGTAACCTTTTGTTTAATATATCTTTCTTACCTCTAATCCGTGTTCCGTGTTTTCCTTCCGTGGTCCCGACTTTGGCCCCACATCAAATATGCAATGTGATAGGTCCTGATCTGGCATCTAGTTTACAATCGCTTTCCCATAAACGTGCCGTGACTTTCCTCTGTCTCTTCTACAAGTATTTTCACTGCAACTGTTCTGACGAGCTACATTCGCTGGTTGAATTTAAGCGAGCTACCAGGTTGGCATCCCGTCCCACCCTTTCACTGTCAAAACAGTGAAATGTAACCGTCTCTACTCGAACAGCGTCTTCTCTCTTACTTCCCGTTTGTGAAACTCTCTTCCCTTTACTTGCTTCCATTATAATCTTCAAATATTCACGTGTATTGTGAATCGATATCTGAGACCCTGAGCTTGTTCCCTGACCTTCTCTTTCCTTTCCTCAAACACGCCTCTTTACTCTTGTTCTCAATCCTCTGTAACCCTTTGCGTGCTACTGCCTTGCTTGAAGTGAATTGCTTTATATATATATATATATATATATATATATATATATATATATATATATATATATAATATGCTTGGAAATACCAGTTGCTGTTAATTGGTGTTATAATGGAAATTGACTTGGAATTGTTAATCGTAGAGCCGAGTTCTAATTCCAGTTGGGTTCGTTATATTCACTGATGCGTAGATACTCTTGGAAAAGATATGAATCCAAATTTTCTCCTCCCAGCTATGAGTTAATTAGTAGAATTTGAATTACTAAACCATTATTATCTCAAAAAAAAAATTCTTACAATCTAAAAATATTTTCTGGCTTTAAATAACCTGCAAATGACTGATAAGCCGTTGAAAACGAATCAATCAGCGTTTTGTTAAGCTTTATTGTTTTTATGTGCCGTCTCTCTTCAAGATATAAGTAATCTCTTTGCAATGTTTGTCTTTTTACTGTCCATCCCATTCCCTGTTCTGCCCTCCACTTACACAAGCCCTTTACGTAGGTTGATCATAGCTCTCCACGACCTCCTATAATTTTTATTTCTTTGTTATGATGTCTTTTTACAATCCATCCTATTCTCTGTTCTGTAATCCATTTACACAAGCTCGTAAGATAGGGTGATCATGGCTCTCCACTACTTAATTTAATTTCTATCTTTTAGCAATGTCTTTTTTACTATCCATCCCATTCCATGTTCTGCCATCGATTTAAGCGTTCGTTAAGTAGGTTGATGATGGCACTCCACTACTTCCTATAATCTCTATATTTTTGTAATGTTTCTATTTTTATTATCCTTCCTATTCACCGTTCAGCCATTCACTTGCACAACCTCGTTAGGGAGGTTGATCAAAGCTCTCCACTACTTCCAATCTGTCGTATCTCTTTGCAATATTTATCTTTTTATTATACTTACCTTTCTCTGTTCTGACATCCACTTACACAAACTCGTTAGGTAGGCTGATCATGGCTTTCCACTATTTCCTATAGCTCTTTGCAATCTTTGTCTTTTTGCTATCCATCCCATTCACTGTTCTACCATCCACCTACACACGCTCGTCAGGTACATTGATCATAGCTCTCCACTATTTCATATCCTTTATCTTTTTGCAATGTTTGTCTTTTTACTATCCATCTTATTCCCTGTTTTCCCATCTACTTACACAAACTCATTAGGTAATTTGATCATGTCTCTCCACTTCTTCCTATCATTTATATCTCTTTGCAATGTGTGTCTTTTTAGTATCCATCCCACATGGCTCACCACTTCTCCCTAACATTTATAACTCTTTGCAATGTTTGTATTTTTATTATCCATCCTATTCCCTGCACTGCCATTCATTTACACAAATTCGTAAGGTAGGTTGATCATGGCTCTCCACTACTTCCTATCATGTATATCTCTTTGCAATGTTTGCCTTTTTACAAAGAGTTTTGTGTTCTGGTCACAGCAGAGGGAACAAAAACTTGGAGACTTGAGCTACTCAAGGGCGTTATCTGAAAC
Source organism: Acanthosepion lycidas (assembly GCA_963932145.1). Classification (NCBI taxonomy): domain Eukaryota; kingdom Metazoa; phylum Mollusca; class Cephalopoda; order Sepiida; family Sepiidae; genus Acanthosepion; species Acanthosepion lycidas. The sequence continues at coordinate 58,473,096 of OZ010609.1, read as the reverse complement.
TGAGACATCCCCCCCAAAAAAGGCATGGCACGTGAAATTAGAACAATCTATCACCGTAGACTAAATAAAGCGTTCGGTTCGAAATTCCAACGTACATCACCTGACGAAGGTCGGAGCGTACAACGCCCGAAATGTCGTGAATATGTCAATACAGATGAGGACAATAGTCCGGACGATGTAAATAATGAAATTTTAATCAATATAATTCTCCTTCAAAAGTTATTCATTATTATTTATTTTTGTTTTATTTTTTCCGTCACATTGTCTACAGCAAATTTAATGACAACAACTTTTTTCTTTCACTTAAAATCAATTTATTTCACTACGTTATCAAGAGCGATATTAAAAAACACATCTTTAATGAAAATATGAAATTTAAATATTTAATTTCTGCTAATTTGCGTTACATATTCACAGATAGGCGTAAAGGCATTTTAAATTATTTAGTAAGTTGCAATTTCATCTGTGTTGGCTGGATTTATCTCCCTTTTCAAATAAGTCACCGCTGTGGTATTCGTTTTCTTTTCAATTGTCATCTGAATAAGAAAGGAAAGATTAAACAGAAATAATGCTTATGTGTCTAAAATAGAATACAAAATACAGACAAATGGAAACCCATTTCATTGAAACTAAATTACGCGTTTCGCCCTTCTAGGTTTCATCAGACCAAAAACTAAAGAAAGAAATAGGTCTATGTGTATGTTTAACTAATAAATCGTTAGTACTATTTCAGCTAAGCTGGAGTTTCTGGTGATGAAAGAAAAGATTGAAATTTTGCAACTTTTGTAAAAAAAAAAAAAAAAGGGCCGTTAATATTTATTCTGCATTACTTTTTTTTTTTTTTTTTTTTTTTACAATTTTCTTGTTCTTGTTGAAATAGTGTTTAATGAAATGATAAAAGGTGATGTGAGGAATTTCTGTCTGAATTTCTGGGAGCTAGCATTATTTACACTATGCGCATGCGGATTATTGTCCTCGTCTTCCTTGTTATCATCACAACGTTTCGGCCGTTGTACCCTCCGGCTTTCATCAGGTATATATCGATTCGGGTAATCTACAGGGTATTTCGAACTGAACCCTTTATTTTATCTACAGGATAAAAAGCACGAAGACAACAATAGCCCTCATGCAAATAAAAGAAATAATGGCAACTCGTTCCAGAAATTCAGACAGAAAATTATTCGCATCATCACACCTTTGGGAAAGGTATGGATCCTCCCTTTCTCTTCAGCTTTAGGTTAAATCGCAAAGCCCTCTTGCTTTGAGGCGGCAAACAACGTAAGAGAGGGAAAACTCTGAATTCAGAATAAACCTAAAGAAAGATAGGGCCCCGTGAAGCTATCTTGCTTTGGAGACATCATCGCTGCTTTGGCTGCAGTACATATGATAAGCCTGGACCCTTATCGGTTACGGAATTCCTGACATGACTTAAATATTAATCTTGGGGTTCCCTAAAAACATTGCACCATATTAAAATATTATTACAACATTGAAATATTCACTCACCTGATGAGACACACTCTGTTAAAATGAAGGTGGCTTCGCAGCCTTTGCTTACCCACCAGTGGGTGCTATTGTATCCAAAGCCATTTCCAAGTTCACACATGTAGAAAGAATGACGTTGGGTAAGCGATATGTTGTTAATGGAGAATCCCGCGGGAACAGGGTAAACAACTTTGAATATATTTGGAGCTTTGGCTGTTATTTCCTTTGTGATACAGTCTGAAAAAAAAAAAAGAAGAAATTCCAAAACAATAAAAGATATATGTGTCTATATTTCTGAGATGAGATATTGTACCTATTTACATGGTTCGGACATTTGTCTTCATCTTTATTGCCATGTTCCAGACGTTTCGGTCGTTGTACGCTCCGACATTCTTCATGGGATATATATTGGAATTTCGAACCGTATATTACCTGAAGAAGGTCAGAGAGTACAACGGCCGAAACGTCGTGAATGTGGCAATAAAAATGAAGACAACCGTCCGGATAATGTAAATAGTGTATATAATTAAGCAACAAACCCGTATTAATGAATTCCTTTTTTTGTTGTTGGTGCTATCAGGGCCATTCGGTTAATCCATAATTTAAGTGTACTGCCCTTGTTAAAGAAATAAGGGAGGTGTTTTGTTGTCACGGTCATATAAACTAGAAGTCGGTTCCAAACACAGAAAGAACCAAAATAATAAATAAAGGAGGAGAAATAACAAAGAGGGAACACCGCTGGAAAGTGAAAAGATTGATGGGAACGGCAGATATTACGTTTACGAACAAATATAATTTAGGCCGGTGTAGAATTGAATTCTTTGCTAAGCAATGAACAGATCTGAAATTGTCACAGTGCGTAAGAAGATTATGGAACCGCATGCTTTGTACGGGTTGCTGAGAATAGAACAGCCCGTATAAACTAAGTTTCTGGAATGTATTGACCTGATTAGTATATCTGTTAACATTACTTCTTTTTTCTGTTTGCAATCATATTCATTGCTAGGTGGGCACTATGATGTGGTGTAATTGTTAACTTGGAAATCTTGTCTCGCTAAAACAGTTACGACTGAGTAGTGAGTTCGATCCTCACTGGATGTCCTACGCTTTCGGCCTTGTGCCACACCTAAACTATGGTTATAAAATTATTTAGGGCACCGCGATATGGTGTAATGGTTAACAAGCTTGTCTCGCTGAAACAATTACGACTACGTAATGAGTTCGATCCTAAATAGATGCCCTACCCTTTTGGCCTTGTACCACATGAAAGATAAGCTTACAAAATCATCATATAATTTTTTTTTAATGGGCACTTCGACGTGACGTAACGATTAGCAAGCTTGTTTCGCTGGATAAAATACGACTTAGTAGTGAGTTCGATTCTCACTAGATCTCCAAAATTTCGGCCTTGTGCCACAACTAAGCTACGCTTAGCAAATCACTATATCAATTGCTAGGTCTGCTGTTAAAAAGGTTGGTTTATTGTGTCGTGCTAGAAAACTTTTCTCGCCAGAATCCATCTTGCACATGAAAAATCTACCATTCGTCCGTACATTGAATATTGCTGCCATATCTGGCTATACCGAGTGTAACAGCAAAATTGTCCAAATCGTATAACAGCATAAATGTCCATCTCACAAAATGTTTAATATCTAAAAGCCCACTAAACTAGTTGAATTTCTTTTTTTCCATGTTTTCAAATAAGACGTTTCGCCATCTTGTCACCATTTGTCGTATGAATCACTGAAAAACACTTTGAGTTATTCAGCTAGAAAGAGAACACTTAAAATCGTTTTGCGTCAAGGACGCTATGTCTTCCCAAGTGAGCAAGGGTGAGAGGAAAAGGATCATCCAGGCCTTCAGTAATGGTACTAACATTCATACTCTGGTTTCCATTTTTAAAGTCCATTCAAGAACCAAGTGAATGATGAATAAGTTTAAAGAAGTGGGAACATTAGAGAGGAAACTGCATCAGCAGGTCACAAAAGGAAGAGGACCATAATTTCAACTTACAGCTAAAAAGATCAATTAGAAAAGATCCAACTCAATCCATAAGACGTTTGACACATGAGAGAGGAATTTCAGCTATGACAGTCCAAAGAGCAGTGAAAAAGATTTAAAAATGAAATCGCACGTAAAACCTGTGAAGCACTTAGTTACTACAGGAAAGAAAGTTAGAAGGTTAGAGAGGACGAAGATCACCTTGAATAAGTTGAAAAATGATCCTGGAATAATAAATATATATTTGAACTTTATTTCAATAGTTCATGAGCTTCCGATCCTTAGCTAGGATTAACTAATGATGAACATGTCATTTTCGTTTATAATCGATTTCATCACGACTCTTCTGTTAATTTTGGAGAATAATTATACATACTTATTGCTCAGTCAAATAATGTTATAAAAACCTCTGAGAATTCCAATAATATATATTTAATCATTTCTAAGATACAACAGTTCAAAGCTTAATCTAACAAATAGACAATTTTGCTTTTACACTATATGGACAATTTTGCTGTTACACCCGGTATCTCTCGAGATTCTCGACAAATTCCTAAGAAGAGTCTGTAATGTTATTAATCCCGACCTGACAACTTAACTTCAGTCACTTTCCTTTCCACCATGATGTGGCTTCCCTCCGTCTTTTCTATAAATATTTTCATGTTAGTTATTTTAATGAGTTCTTGGTACCTCGGCTGCATGAATTTAAGATTGGCTAATATGTCTCATCGTTTTACTTTTGAAACATTAGACATTAGTGGCAATGGTATCTTCATCTAGCTAATGTCTTACCATTATGTGGGAGGTATATCTGGGAGGTTTTTCTGTCGCGTCCTGTAGCTAGATGAAACGGTAAGTTCTATTTTAATGGTTTCTTTTCTTGCACTTCTCACCCGTGGAACTCACTTCGGATTTCTTGCTTTCCTGTTATCTACAATTTTCAAATGTTGGTCGTTATTTTAAAAAGTACGTGGTACAAATGAAAAAATTTGAAATTGATAACTTTTCCATTTTACTGAAACAGACGTTAGACTCTTTTCCTTTCTGTCTTTTTTCAATGAAACCAAGTAGCGTTTCGGATATATCTTTTCCGTCTTTCCACGCGATCAAAATGAAATAGTCCATTATTTACTAGGTATCAGCAATCGTTAAAAAACTTCTATCTATCTATCTTTCTTTCTGTCATTTTCTCACTGAAACCAAGTAACGTCTCTGATGACTTTTTCTTCTTGCCTCTCAATCAATTTATGATGTATTGGCAGGGCTTAATGGACGCGCTAACTAAACGAGGGTTAAGCAGAATTATAATAAGATTTTTATTGTATTTTATTTATTTGTTTTTTTCTATTTTTCATTTATTATTTTCTTCATTTTTTATACACTATCTTCGTTTCTAAAATTTGGTATTTCTTTTAAAAGAATGTTTATGAGTTATTAGTTGTATAGACTTTGGAGACGTCATATGGTTGTAGGTACCGTAATGGGAATTTGTTTACGTGCGTATATTTGGAAATAAGTTCTTTTTTACTGTTTTTTTTTTAGGGGGGATTTCGAGGAGTTATTATTTTCTCTTCTAGGCAAAGGTGCATAGCCTTCACATTCCTGGGTCGCTCAGTAAAGTCACTGAGAATCTGTTCCATTTTCTCCACCTACCGCTTGCAAATATTGTGACAAGTTCTTTACCCACAGCTTTTTGTTTCGCTGCCGTTCAGAGACAAGAACTGATATTCTAATACAAAAGCCGTCAAGTATGCGAGGGTTATATGTCAGCGCATTTCAGGAAATAAACATGGGAAGAACGTCTACACAAACTTCATTGAACCGATCTTCAGAAACAGCACTAACATACAGATTGACTATTCTGAATTCGGTTCGAAATTCAAACAAATATCTCCTGAAGAAGATCGGAGCGTACAATGACCGAAACCTTGCGTTATCAATATGGCAATAAAGATGAGGACAACAGCCCGAATATATATATATATATATATATATATATATATATATATATATATATATATATAAAGGAGAGATCATAGTTGTTCCAACGTGAAAACAATGTATATTTTAAAGATAGAAGAATCTGCAAACATTTTTTTTTATTATATGCGGATACTTTTTATATACTTTATTCTCTATATTTTTTGCTACGCGTGTCTCGGGTCTTGTGAACTTTATTAGGTGAAGAATGGTTATTTTCACATGTTATTTAAAGTAATTATTTTTTTCTTCTTCCTATTTTAAGTTTTTTAACCATTGTCTTTTGTGTGTAGTAATATTTTGAACTCAGTCCAAAATGAGTTCAGATTACTACTACACACAGGAAGGATTTTATAATGAAGAAAACCATTCCAGTGATTCCATAGCTGTCGAGCTTGTGTAGCAAACCTTTGTGCTACATCTTGTCGATGGCCTTCGAGATATCTAATGCCATGTGCCTTGCGGTATGTGTGTCGTCGTGGGCCTCACTAATTCTGTGTGTAATGGTAGTTAGGATGTCAGCAGTGGACCGGGCAGATCGAAACCGATACTTCTCATTGCACAAGTTGTTGCTATTCAGTACCTCGACGAACTTCTTGTTGATTAAGGCCTCAAAAAAGAGGATAGTGAGGAGACTAATGGGTCTATACTGTGAGGGGTATCGGCCGCCCGCGTTCTTGAAAACCGGGTTTTCCCCCTTCCATATACTTGGGAAAGATTTCTTCTTCAAGCAGCGGTTAAATAACTTTGCTAGAATCGGAGATAATTATGGGTTAATATTCTTAAGGATGACCATTGGAATTTTGTTTGAGCCAGTGACTTTTTTGAAGTCGAGGCTTTTGATAAGTCTAGAGACTTCTCTTGCTGAAATGTGTATATTACAGAGACTGTACTCAGTGAGACGTGAGAAGTTGGAGAGGGGATAGCCCTTGACATCTAACGTTGTTTGAAGCAAAGAGCTTTGCTTTGTCTGCTGAAGAGAATATGACCTTCGGGCCATTTATAATAGCAGGCACAGCCGCTTTTCCTCGGTTCATAATTTGGTTGGTGATCTTCCAGAATTCGCAAGATTCAATTTGTTTCTTTTCAATCTTGGTCTAGACAGATCACCCATAGCTGTACTAGTTTTCTAGGACAGTTCTGAAAGAAGTAAGATCAGACTACACCGCTCCTTGTGATAGGTTTTGAAGTAATGTCAAATGACATTTCTTCTGTGCTCTTCTTTAGCCAATATTAACTTCATATATATATATATATATATATATATATATATGGGGGCTGGGGTCGAGGATTTAGAACGTTCGCTTTCTGTCCATGAGACTTGGTTTGGAATCTTTGTCAGGAAGGAGACTTCTTGATATTATCGGTCTCGGGGAGGCTATCCCAGCATGCTGCACTTTTGGAAAGTGCCTGAAAACCATATCATGGTTTGACACAAGCCATGTGAGTAAAATTGGGTAGACGTAACTCGTAGAAGAGCAGTCAATGGTTGCGCTAGCACAAAGTCACAAGCCATCGTGACCGAAGGTTTGAGCGAGCTGACCTTGTTCAGACCGTTGATCACGCCAGATAACGCGCTCTTTTCCAGAAACTGTAACTAAGGTCATAATTGCGGTATAAACCGCAGGTGGGCTTCGTAGGTGTTGTCTGAGCAGGCATCTGCAACAGGGATTGGCCAGTTGATGGGCACCTTCAGATACGATTGGCCAGTCATATATATATATATGTGTGTGTGTGTGTGTGTGTGTGTGTGGTATCCTCCAAAATTAACATAATTTTATAATCTAATAACATAGCCAGTTATCGCTCAAATTTTAACAAAATGTGTTAAAACTAACTACGTTGACTGTATGATCTTATCTCAATGAGAATCTACCAGAAAGATGGATCGCACTCGCCAGTGATAATGACAATGTTCTGCTGAAATGGAACCACATTCACCTGACTTGTCACCTTAGGATTTAGCTGAAAGGACAGGTCTATATTCCCTTACAAGCCTAGAGAAACTTAAGCAGAGAATCACTGAAGCGCTGGAGAATGTCACACAAAACATGCTACAGCGTGTTTGGCAGAAGCTGGACTACCAACTTGACGTGTGTCGTGTCACAGGCAGTGTGCATATTGAACATTTATGAAGCTTTGTGAAATCGGTTATAAAATCTTCATTCGTTTGAAGATCTTGTTCGAATTTTGATAAATCATTTATTGATGAAGCCTTATTAATTTCGTTTTCCTGATACATGTATATACAGGTCCATCCAAAGTTTCATGAAAAATGAGCATACCATGACGAAAAAATGACTCAGTCTTAATAAAACAAAGTTTTATCGTCAAAATATTTTTGTTATCATTAAGAGGAAAGAATTTTCCTTACTAAATTACATTTTTTTTATCCTCTTTAGAAACTTTGGTTAAAAAATTCGTTTTTCTTGTGTTAGCGGTTGAATATAAATTAATATGGGAAATTTTGCTCTCTGTTATTTAGAAATTCTTACAATAATTAGATAATAGTCGAATTTCAATTAAATTTTCAGGACTTATTTACAAATGGATTAAATTATTTTTAAATGTTTCTTTTTTAGAAAATCTTTGTAAAAATATTTTTTCATATCTGTTCACCCCGTCACTCATTTAATTTTATGAAATTTTTAGAAATTATTTATTGTAGCGCTTAAAGTTTATATTAGATATAAAAGCGAGTCCATGAATAATCTAATCATGTATTATTTTATTTTTTATTTTTTGGGTCAAACAGGACCCCCAGTTACAGAAAATCTTCTTTGAATTGTAAAGTAAAAAATGCAACAAAACTAAGATATTATTTAATGAGAAAAGTTGTTAATTGCTTTTCTAAATAAAATTTATTATGTATACCAATGTCTTAAGAAAATATTTTTTCGATGAATAATGAATTTTTGCAATAATTATTTTCATTTTTTTAATTTTAATTAGAATAATTTAAAAACCTTCAAATCTTTTAAAATCCCGTATTAAATTGTAGTGGTCAAGTTTTTAAAAAAAATAAAATCCATATTTACTAATCATAAATGGAAAAGCTCACTACAATTCAACGACCTCAATTATTTTATTTAAAATTTGAATTCATTTTGTGTGTATAAACGTGTCGATTTTTGTAAAGACTGATGTCCAAACGAGACATTATCAAAAAAAACAAGAGAGGTAACTACAGTAAGGTTAAAATCTATTGGTAATTTTCTAACATTTCTTCAACAAACGTCTTCGTAATTTAGATTATAAAGCCAAAGTATCTAAAATTCAACAAAATACCAAACTTCTTAGAATATTTTCTTAAATTTTTAAGATTACTGGATAGTTAAAAAATATTTATATAAAAGGCGTTCACGTTATATTTGTCTAGTAATTGTTACAGTTATGAAACCCTTAAAAAAATTCTCATAAGCTTACTGAGTTGTCAACACCTCATAGAAACACTCACCTCCGTGTCAAGAAATGCTTTTCTAAAATATTTTAAACAAACAGTAATATTTGTTTCAAATCAAATGAATTAAACTTTAAATCAGTTCATCTTTCTCAGATGAATATTCAGAAAAATATATTTTAATTTGAAAGATTGTTTAATAAAGAGAATTACGTTGTTGTCAATACGGGCGGTTTTAGCATTTTTACTGATAATAAAATAAAAAAAGAATATTTCAATCAATTTAACTTCAGTTTGAAATACAGCAAAGTATTTTACTTATTGGAAATATTAAATTTAATCTATCAGCTTGAAAGTAAAATGCATTTTAAATCTTAGGTATCGCTTTTCTTTGGCGGTACACACACACACACACACACACATATATAAGATTCAAACCAGGTTCTCATGACCTGAAAGCGAGCGTACTAACCATTCGTTATATATATATATGTGTGTGTGTGTGTTCGCCGATTATGCACTATTTTTAGCAGGATTGAGCTCTCTAGCTGCTGGTCTAGCGTTTATATGCATCACTTATATAATACGTAAATGCATCGATAGATGACTGATGCCAAGTCGGTCGAGTTTCGATCCCAGCTTGAAGCAATCGGATGTCTAGCCACACTGATGAGCTGTGAAACAGTGAATCAGTCTATCTGTGGATGGTTTATATATATATATATATATATATATATTATATATATATATATATATATATATATATATATATATATATATATATATATATATAAATTGCTATGAAAAACTTTTGAAGTAGAAGTGGCGCACGCATTTAGCTATTTCAACAGTAAAAGTGTGGGACCGAGATGCCAAGATATTAAAATATATCTAGCGCCGGATCGTATACATTTTCTGTCCTCCTGATGCAATGACGACTATTTTGGCTTCGCCTCGTCCGCCACACGCGGTATGGACACATCCTGTACAGGGAGCTCGCCAGAAAGTATCGGCCAACAGGGCACTGTCCACTGCGATACAATGACATCTGTAAACGTGACCTGAAGTTCGCTAATATCAATGAAGATATAGTTGCAAATCACTGCGATTGGTGGTAGATTGTTACGTGCCTACACGTACAAACTACCACCATGCACTGCAAAGCAGAAATGAACCTGACTGTGGTTGGACAAAAAGGAAAGAAAAGCTGCGGTAGAGAACACCCGGGTGCAGGAAATGGTTACTGAAAAATCAATTTGTCCAGTCACGATCGACGCTGTTCCGCGTATAATTAAATCTTTAATGGATGGAACTGTTATCAAATGGAGTTAAAATGCATTAACTGGCTCGTATGTTTTGTGTATTCATAGACTGTCAAAGTCCTTAGATATGAGAACCAACATGTATCACATGCTACACCGCACTCACATGAAACACATTTTAACTGAATGTACTCATTTACCTCCTGTAAGACATAAATAGTCGTCGTCGTCGTCGGTTTTATCTTGTATCCAAGAATTTAATTTCTTCTTTGCTGATCGCTTCCTTTATGATGATGGTGTTGATTACTACATTCACCGCCAACTTGCAGGTTCAGGACTAGAAGCTTCCAGTTTCACTAAAACCTGTTCCCGTCATCCATTCTGTATCACCGTTTGGCTTTACAAGAGTTGCTTGAAGGTGAAAGAAAATCTGAGTAGAAGAAAATGCCGATGGCGTGAATTTATTTGAAGTGGATCTCAACCTGCCAAGAAGTGATCCACACACTTGATTTCATGACCTTCCTCTGCGGCACGTATGAAATGAGACATTCAGTATCTGATTATGAAACAGCAACTGACTGTTATAATTTCGAGTGGCGCCTTCTGTAGCATGTCCATCATGCGTAGCCTCCTTCATCCGGTAGTTCAACCGTTGAGATCTGTTGTAATCATCATTCGCTGGTTCCCACGTTGGTATTTTTGGATTTGGTCGCGCTTAGTTTGGGCCCTCGTCTTCGACCTTGCTGCCAAGGGTAACCCTACCAGGAGTTTAGAACTCCCGATGGCATCGTTGTCAGAGTCCTTGAACCAAGCAGCCCATTCACCATGACAAGGAGAGACCATAAGAGATATGCACATAGAAATATACATAGACATAATATATATATACTAGCAGTATAGCCCCATATCGACTGGGCGTTTTATTACTGGAAATTTTTACCTTTAAAAGGGCCGTTTTTTGCGTTCTCAATCTTGCAAGGAAGGAACTTCTTCCATGGACCGTCATAATAATAATATACGATAATTTTTATTTATAATATAACTTTTTATAATTCTAATAATCTTTTGCGTTAGATTTCAACTCTCTAAATTGATTTTTACAGGCATTAAATTTTGCCTTTGATTTTTGCGCAAAGTGTAAAAAATCAGTTTTTTCGATTTTTCACCTTCAAGGTTGTAATTTTTCCAGCCATTTTGGACTCAAAACCGGCACTAAAGAAATATCTATCAAACAAAAAAAATCATCGAAATCGGATGAAAACTGTGGCAACGCATAAACAACATCCGATAACACCCACGCACACACACATACATACACACACTTTCTGAGAATTATAGATATAGATACTACAAGGAAAACTATTTGAAAAAGTTGAAACCGTCAGCATAATGTCCTAACTTAAAGAAATAGGTTTATAACAAAACATAACAACACCTGTAATAGATCAGCTATAAATTATATATCTATAAAACATATATTTACCCTGAAAGTATAATTTTTTGTACAAAATATCTGTTGTAGAAGACATGAAAATGAGTTCAAAATATCTGTAGTTGAAGCTATAAAATTGCGTATAAAATATTTAGATTTCGGCATTAAATAACCCACAGTGGTAGATATGACGCTAAACTAAACGATATGACGAAAAATTATGGAAGAGAATTCTACAGACAATGAGGGAGTTCAAGAGAAGAAACTATTAAAATAGAACTTACGGTTACATTTAGACGTTAAAGAGACATGTAGAAAAAAATGTCGCATGATGTATCTGTTATCTATTTTATAGTAAAATTACCAACAATACCATTTTTATAGTAAAATTACCAACAATAAATTTTATCTAAAAACTATATATATATATATATATATATATATATATATATATATATATATATATATATATATATATAAACATACGCTTGCCCATAAAGTATAAAATTATGTAACAAAAGAGTTGTAGTTGAAGGCATAAAATTGCGTGTAAAATATTTAGATTTCGGCATTAAATAACCCATAAAGGTTGTTACACCGTTAAATTAAAAAAAATCTTCGTTATGATAAATACTGCTTGTATTATATACAAAAGGACAGAAGTTCATTGCCTTTTCCATACTAGCTGGATACCTACCCTACAGACAGAGAAAGGTAAATTGTAATAGAAGTTCTTTTCTTCTGTGTGTCGAGTCTCTTCATGATACTTGTGACCATGGCTCTCCACAATTTCCTGTTCTTTGTAGCCCTTAATAAATTTTGTGTTTTTGTTATATCTTCTAAACGTTGTTTCACAATCCATAAATTTTGGTATAACAAAAAACATTCAGCGAAACATCTTTTTTTCTGAAGATCTTTGTGTCATTTATGCTAAGTTCACTTGGATTTCCTATTTTGGACATAGCTACATCGAGCTGATCACGAGAGAAACATTTGAATAAAAGAATAAAGTTTCATTAAACAGATTATTTTGACATCTAGATCGTCTTCTTATCGAGTCGCTACATTACACCCATCCAGTATTGCACACTACAGAAACTATCTCACTCGTGTGGCGTGTGTGGTGGGGGGTCTTACTTACTTTGCTCAAGTCAGCAGTAGCAGCAACGGAGGTAATCAGCAGGGTACAACCGGGAATCACAGAAATCATAAAAACGTTGGCAGAACCTTATTCGGCCTCTACCTTCACGGCCAACTCTCTTTTCTACTTTTCTTTTACAGCGGCCGCAACCTTCAAGCCTTGCTCGAAGGGGGCTACTCAACCCTTGCTGCAGAAGACGAGGTCTGTCCTGGCAGATTGAATTCAGATTTCTCGTTACATCCTTGGAAAGAGGAAGAGAAATCTCCCTTCGAAACAGCTGTCCAAAAGAAAAAAAATTACTGCAAAAGACTCGTACCAGTCCTAGCAGATTCACATTTAGATTTCTCGTTTCTCCCGTGGGTTCTAGCGGAAAAATCTCTCTTTAAGAAACATCTACTCGAGGATTTTGCTAACTGGGAAAATACCGCTTTTTTTCCTGCGAAATATTACTATATTACACTCTTCTTTCAACCACGAAATAAAAGCTGTTAAACAGTTATTTTTAACCTTGGGATTTGTTCATTCCACTGTCACTGCCGAGCACATACACACACGCACACTAACACACGCAACCAGAAAAAATTCCTACAACACAGGTATGTTAAAGTTTCAAGGTCGTTAATTGTGCATGAATATTCAAGATTGGGGAAAACGAGATATTCGATAGTTTGTGATTGCCCGCATTGACAGTTGGGATCATCATCAGTGGCATATTCCCATTTCAGAAGGTTGACTCTACAGTGATCAACAGCTGTTCGGGGGCGATTCAGGCAACACCAGAAGGACCAGGTATCACCGAAGCCAGGAGGGGATTCTGTAGGTCTGAGAGCGAGACCCTGTTCCACGTTATTAAGGTGGCTGCACCAGAGGAACAGACGTTGACAATGAGCTATGTTGTTGTCTGTTTCGACTAAATGTAGAAAGCTGTGCCTTGACTTGATCCTCTTTATCATTGGTTCACAGCCGTGACGTGGATGAAGAGGGTCAGTTTTCTGATTCAACTTCTCAAGATAAGTGTGAACTGTCCTTGATGTAAGCGGAATGACAATGCTCCTAAGCAAGTAGAAGTCATCCACTTTGGTTGGCATGAGATACCCAGTGATTGATCTGTAAGAAGCTTTGAAAGCAGAGACGTTTTTTACAGCACTAAGAGAGGTGAGGTTGGTCCCATATTGACGCTAAAGTGACAGTGGTCTCGGGAACTAGCTAAGTCTTGTCCTTAGTCTATATGTATATGCTTGGACACTCCACATAAAAAGGATCTTGGGTCACATCCCGCAGTAATAGAGAGGTCAGGTAAATTCCATCTCGTCATTTTAGATGGGAGAAGGAGCCTGATCTCGGGGACCCCACGACAGTAACCTCCCTATAGCCTTAAGAGAGGTGGAGTCGGTATAATATCGAAACTAGTGTGACAGGTGGCATGAACTGTCCAATTTTTGTCATTAGTGTGCGTATGATATCCCCTTATAAAAAGAACCGTGTGCCACATTCAGCCTTATTGTAGAGGTTCGTGTAAATAAGATCATGGTCTCTCCATCGCTTTTCAATGAAAATATCTGTTAAACCCTTTCTGTCCATTTTTATGAGACCTGATGAGCAATTTATAATGTAAATATCTGCTAAACTGGACCGTTACTTTGTGTCCGTTTTTTTTATCACACTTCATGTTTTATTTATGATGTAAATATCTGATTAGCTGTACTTTTACTTTGTGTCCATTTTTTTATAACACTTCATGTTTTATTTCTGATGTAAATATCTGCTAAACTGGACAGTTACTTTGTGTCCGTTTTATATGACACTTCATGTTTTATTTATGATGTAAATATCTTCTAAATTGGACTCTTATATTGTTAATTGATCACCCAATTTTGAACAATTCACTCGCTTCCCTTGTAAAGTTATATTTTCAGAAAGACGAAACGAGTGTTCGATTCACTCAAAGCAGTTCAAACTACACAAGAAAAAAATATATAAGAACGACAATGATTTAGAGCGATGCTTACGGAAGCTTTAGTGAATTACAGCATGGTCGCCGTGTAGACGTCTTTTATAGTCATAAGTGTAGAAAAGTTAAAATAGAAAAGGGAGGTAATTCGCACGGATTTTATCAATGCCGTCATGTTATTTTAAAGAATCAAGACCGTTCTTATTTATTTTATCACTAAACGATAAAATCCAAAGAAGAATCAGCAATATTATTGGTCCTAATCTGGATTCTCGTCTTCAGTCATTTTTCCACCGCCGTAAGGTTGCCTCTCTGTTCCTTTTCTATAAATACATGGTAATTGTTCGGATGAGCTCTTCGCTTTTTGAATTTAAGCGTAGTACTAGACTGGCGTTGAGATCTCATCAATTTACAGTTGAGTTGGCTAGATGCAGCCGTAAGTTATATGCTAACAGTTTCTTTTCTCGCACTTCTCGCTTGTGTACTCCTTCCATTTCCATGTTTTCCAACCAACTTTAATCTTCAAAAATTTAAATGCAATACCAATTGCTATCTACTGTCCTCCGGATTAATCTTTTTGTTCTTGCTCATTAGTAATGTTTCTGTTTCTAATTCTTCACCACCCACTAATCTCTTGCTTGGTGAGAACTCGATTAAAAAAATAGTTCTTCCATATTTTCTTTGTGCTTTGCGAAAAAATATACTCGACACTGGCATGCAAAATTTTGGGACACTTTGGTAAATTAATTACTTTTGTTAATCGAGAGTGATTTTCTCAGTCCATTTTGTGATCTTTGAAAACAAGTTTCCACCTTTTCGTTGCTGCTGTACAGTGGATGATAGAGCATCTTAAATATACTGAAGTTCTATTATCCACCATACCATGTGAGAATTTCAATATGCTGACGACAGTGCAACTGCGAACCAGACTGCCATTAACCTCCAGAGATCAGTAAACCTGTATAACGAGACTTACAAACGCTTCGGGGTGTAGGTCAATGTAAAAAAAGACGAAGATCTTGATCCAGCTGGCCAAGCAACATCGGGCGTCGGCATCAGCAGCCGGTAGAAATCGTCCATGAATTTCCCTACTTTGGCAGCATTATCTCGAATAATGTCACCTGCTAAAGACCTTGTGTCTTTAGCAATATCAAGCGGTTCATACCGCGCGCGGAACGCTCTCACACAGCAATCACGGCCTCACCATAAGAACCAAAATAATAGTAAGGATGATAGTTCATCTTAAGTATACTCCTAAGCAATCTTAAATTAAACTAATTACAACGAGGTTTTGGAGAAAATGGAAACAAAAAGGATACTTAACATCAGACAGAAACGTTTGAGGTTTCTGGGAAACATACTAAGGAAGGAGAACTTGGAATACCCACGGGACAGATACTCACGGGACAAATTGGGATAAAACGGGACATAGGAAAGCAGCGCGTAACATATTTGAAGAGCTTGAGCAAATGGATAGCAGAACAGAAATTGGAAGAAACAAAAAAAAAGACAAAACCTATTAAGAACTACAAGATTTGGAGAGCCATAATCGCCAACGTCCTGAAGAGACACGACACATAAAAGAAGAAGAAAGGTGTCAAATTATTTTATGTAGTTGGTTCAGAACTTTTGCATGTCACTGTATATACTAAGAGCGCCACGATTCTAAAAAGCTTGTAAATCATAGTAGTAGATCATTGACTCCTTGAAGCTATTTCTGTTCTCTCCTCAAGACCGTCCTGGGTAAGACGTTAAACTACATCCGCGTCCCGGGTAAGACGTTAAACTACATCCACGTCCTGGGTAAGACGTTAAACTACGTCCAGCAGCAAGGCCTCTGATCAAAAGGTTTTGAGGAGCGTGGAACCACCTCTTAATTGCTGGTGTTGCCAGGTCCACCCTGACCCGGGGTGGTAGTACATGTTAGGGTTCCAGCTATGGGCAAATAGTTAACTATTACCAGCAATACTTTTTTTTTTTTTAAATTATTACCAGCAATACAATTTTGAAGGAAATATATTACCAGAAACAGATTTTTGACAAAACAAAATATTACCAGCAGTAAAAAAAATTGTCAGCATTAAATAACCCATTGAGATTGATATGCCGTAAAACAAAATAAACCAAACCAATCTATACCAAAGAATACATATTCTATTCATACGAATCTATCCTAAAAATGTTGTCGGCATTAAATAATCCACTGAGGTTGATATTCCGTAAAATAAAATAAACCAAACCAATCTAAACCAAAGAATACATATTCTATTCATACGAATCTATCCTAGAAATGTTGTCTGCATTAAATAACCCATTGAGGTTGATATGCCGTAAAACAAAATAAACCAAACCAAACCTCCTCAAGAGAATTTTTTTTCTATTTTTCAGTCTGTCTACTTGAAACTATGATGTGGTCAAATATAAAAAAGACTGTCTCATAAACGCGCAAAGCCATCTGTTCAATGCAGCAACGAAATGTTTAAGCACGTAAAAATATAATAGTTTTTGCTTTTTTTTTTTTTGCCGCGATACAATTTATCTTCTAACAAATGACCTTTTCACTTCTTAAAAGGTTCTCTTAATTGCGAAGTTTTGATAGGCCGATTGAAAAACAGTGGAAACAATTGTTTTTAATTAATAAGTCTAGAGAACTAGGCGGAGTAGTATTATTGTTTTTTGGGTTTTTTAGGGTTTAATAAATATTGAATATACTAATTGTGAGATCGTTATTCTACGACCGCTAAAATACATAGCCTTCATTGTCTTCATTTCGAACATTTATTCAACAGCTGTAAAATGGCGATGCATTGGTAAATAATTTAAAAATGTACCGTCAATGATTTTACTGTAAAAAATACGGCAGACGTGAAATAACGGTTTTGAAACAGCGTTTTTTGAAACAATTTGAAACACCGTTTTGTTTTTTGTTTGTTTTTGTTTTTTGTTTTGTTTTTTTTTTGTTTTGTTTTTTTGTTTTTGTTTTTTTGTGGACTTTACCGCTATTATTTTAACTACGTTCACTCCCTCGGCAATGTTTATTTACACGATTATAAAAAATTATTTACTTTTTATAAAGAGTTATTATTTGACATTTTATAAAGAAATAAATGTGAAAAGAAATGTTTTTCTTAAAAAAATTTAAAAAATTGATTTGCATTTTAAGAATATTGTAAATATAAAATTATTTGGGGAAATAAACAATGTAATAAATCAAATGGTGTTTATGTTGTAAATTTTCAAAGAACGAAGGAAAAGTATAAATTCATTTTAGTTGGTTGGTTGATTTTGTTTAACGGCATATCAATATCTCTATGGGTTATTTAATGCTGAAATCTAAATATTTTATACGTAATTTTATGTTTCAACTACAGATATTTTGCACATAATTTTACTTTCTGGATAAAGGTATTTTTACATATATAGGTTGTATATAAAACCTATTATTGCTCATTTTACTACAAATATTTATTTTATTTTTATATATTTTTTTTAATGCTGCATTGATTGCTATTTCGCTATAAAAATGTATTGTTGCTCATTTTGTTATAAAAATGTACTGTTGAATTTTGTTTGCGGCTTCAATATTTGCCCATATATAGGAACCTAACAGGTTCCCATATATGGGCAAATATGGAAGATATCGGTAGATATGGTCGTTGTTCGCAGGTCTACTTTGGATCAGGGTGGACCTGCGAACAACGTTCCTCAAAAACTCCAATCAGAAGCTTTGCTGCCAGAGTTTATCGTCATACTCAGGACGAATATAAATTCGATTTCATATGTTTGGTTTTTATTAAAATTCTAATCATCGCTTTTAAAAAAAACAAAAAACAATTCCGATGGAGTGAGGGTAGGTAAAACTGGCAGTTAGTCGATGTTTTTAAATTCATTGTATATTTTTTATATATTTTGATAATTTTGTAATTTTTTATCCCTATATTTCCAATAGTTTGTGTGTGTGTGTGTGTGTGTGTGTGTGTGTGTGTGTGTGTGTGTGCCGTTAACACAGTGACATTTTTACGTATCCTATGTTAAAATTGTGTCAGTCAATAATAGACACTGGTAGAAATTCTAATCCTCTTATGATCACTTCGCTGTAAAAATGATTTTAATTTTAACACTTCCAAAACGAAACTGCTCTCGTTTGGAAGAAGCGTCTTTGCCTTCCATCAGTATGGCTGATGCTAACCCTCAAGCTAATATTTTCCAATGACATGAATCGGAACGATTATATTGAATCAATTGCAATGTCTGCTGCTAGGAAAGTTGATTCATTGTGTCGTGCAAAACACCTTTTCCCTCCAGAATCTATCTTACATATTTATAGGTCTACAAATCGTCCATGCATTGGATATTGCTGCAACATCTATTCTGGTGCTTCTGCTATGCATTAAGAGATTCTTGATAAAATATAAAGAAAGATCTGCAATTGGTCCTGACTTGGTATCTTGGTTTCAGTCACTTTCCCACTATCATAATATAGATTCCATGTGCATTTTCTATAAATATTTTCATGATAATTGTGATGAGACTTACATTTTGGTACCTCAACTTTACAAATTTAATTGCAGTACTAGATTGGCAGCTAGGTCTCGTCATTTTACTATTGAAATGGTTGGCTGTAACTATAGCTTCTATGTTAACAGTTTATTCTTTCTTGCTTGATAGTGTTTTCTATTATTTATAAGTCTACCGTTCTTCCATACATTGGATATTGCTGCCATATCTGATCTGGTGCTTCTGTTATGTATTCAAAAATCCTAGATAAAACTCAAAGAAGAATTTACAATGTTATTGGTTCTGACCTGGCATCTCGGCTTCAGTTACTTTCCCACTGACATATCGAAGCTTCCCTGGGCCTTTACCATAAATATTTTCATGGTAATTCTTCTGCTGAACTTTCCTCTTTGGTCCCGCATTGATTTCGGCCAGTGAACTGATATTTCTGCCACATTTAGTGATTATGGGGGTTTTATTACTAATATTATTTTCTTTAGTTTCTCGTAGTTTTGTATTCATATTTGTAAATACTCATTGGGGCTAGTTTTTAGTATTGTTGTTTTTATTCCCCTCCCCCCACAGACAATGAATTGTAAATATGGGGACGAGTTAGTATATCCATAGAGACAATGAGGTATTATGGTGGATGTAGTAAGAAAGGTACGTATTAATGTGTTGTTTTGGTGTAAGGAATATTGTTTGTACGATTGGGTCAGCGTTTGCGGCTAGCTAAGTTATAGTTAAGACAGAAGAAGACCGTCCTTTTCCCAATCCCCCTTCGACCATGTGCTACATTTCTGTATTAAACAGAATAAATATCACTTTCCTCTTTGGTCTTTTTATTGCCCTCCTACACACGGTCAAAGTGTACATATGGGAACGAGTTAGGACTACATAGAGACTTTACGGCTGTAGTAAAAATCGTAAGAAGAAGCTGTTAGCATAGAACTTACGGTTACATCTAGCCATTTCAATAGTAAAATCATAAGACCGTGCCGCTTAAATTCATAAAGACTGGGTACAAAAAAGGAAAGTAATATTTATTTTGATATAATACAAAAATGTGGCACAAGGCCAAAAGGGGGGGATAGAGGAAACTTGTCTTTAATCTGTCTTATCTTAAACGTAGTAGCCACGATTACTGACCGAAACATACCAAAGTATTCCTTACACCAAAACAACACATTCTTAATTACCATTCATCCTCAGTCAGTTATGTGCCATGCGTGATACTCGCTTAGACGATCATGTATCGATACATGACTGACGAGGCAGATTTTTTACCGCTGTAGGTTGCCATTTCTTTCTGCGGTTGCCATCCAAGGTTATAGAACCCGGTCTGTCCTGCTATTTACCCATAGTTGGGGGAAAAGATGAGAATTTCCCAATGGTATTAGCACGTAAGTGAATGTAATGGATTCGACTGCAATTCGAACTCGGCTCCCCGATTCTTCAATGCGAGCCGCTATCCATTCCACCACAGCCACCATAATACTTCAAGTCTCTATGTAGTCCAAACTACACTATTTACATTATTCGGACTATTGTCCTCATCTTTGTTGCCATATTTATTACAACGTTTCGGCCGTTGTACGTTCCGGCCTTCTTCAGGTAGTTGGAATTTCGAACTAAACCCTTTATTTCGCTCACTGGGGTAGACTGCTCTAGTTCCACGTACCATGTTCAATGGATGACAGTTGTCAGTTATCTCCTGTTAATTCCCCTCTCCAAGTTCTCCACTGCCTTAACCGGGTATTGAACTCACACTCTTTGGGTCCTGTCACTGGATCTAACTTGAGGACACATAGCACAGTGGATAAAGGTGTTAGTTAGATCTAGTGACAGGACCCAACCTGAAGAAGGCCGGAGCATACAACAAAACGAAACGTTGTAATAAATATGGCGACAAAAATGAGGATAATAGTCCGAATAATGTAAATAGTGTACATAATACCTCATCTTAGAAATATAGACAGATAGTCCAAACTAGTCCTCATATGTAGAATTTGTCTGTGGTAAGTGGGAATAAAATTAACAACATTTTAAAATGAAGCCCCAATGAATATTTATAATTAAATCAATTTAATACAAAAAACTAAATAAAATAGTTTTAATAATAAAACCCCACAATCTTTAATTCTAGCAGAAAAATCAATTAATTGGACAAAATTAATGCGGGACTAAATAATTAAGAACAATCATAAGGAAGAAAGTCCATCAGAAGAATTGCCATGAAAATATTTGTAGAAAAGACATAGGGGAACATTGTCACGTCGGTGAGAAAGCAACTGATGTCGAGATGCCAGTTCAGGATGAATTACATTACAGACCCTTCTTTGTATCTCGAGGTATTAGGAGCACCAAACCAGATATGGTAGCAATATTCAATGCACAGCTGAATGGTAAATTCTAGTGCTTAAAGATGATATTACTCTACAGATGGATGATATTGCAAAACCAGACAAGACTTACCTTCATCTGCTGAGACCAAAAACAAGTAAACAAATACGAATGTCAATGAAAACATGTTGAAACGAAGTGTCGCCATTTTTCTGTGATTTGATTCAAGTCCCGGCAAATTCACCGTCAGTCTAGAAAGAAGTAGAGATGTAACTTTTACCTTCAACAAGATAATTAATTTAAAATCGCTAAATGATTCATTGATATGTTTTGTTTTTACAGCTTATCAACCCTTTTCACAATTTCGTTCCCAATGTACATCTTCATATATATATATATATATATATATATACACACACACACATACACACAAGTATATAATTGGTGTATACGGAATGAATTCCAATAACCAACAATTACTATTCTTAAAAGTGTGCTCAATACAGAGTAGAGCAGATATAATTATTTATTTAAAAAAATTATATTATAATTTTTTTAAAATAAATAATTATATATATATATATATATATATATATATATATATAATGTAAAAGGCTCCAACACTAATATTACATGATTATAATTTATTACATTGGAATCATAATCACGATCCAATTAAAAAAGAAATCTGAAAATATAAAAAAACAAAATTTTAGTGAGAGTGTATGCGTGGGAGTGGGAAACAAGTGTGAGAGGGAGATGTATGAAAGCTCTAGAGAGAGGTGTAACAGAAGAAAGAAGAACAGGAAGGCCTTAAGGTGAAGGTGGGGATTAAAATTTAACAGGGAGAAGTTTTAAAGGGAGGAGTTAAATAACGGTTTAAATGAGTCAGATACAGATAAATATGATTCGCTGACCTAAAATTAAAATTAAAAACAGACACGGGAAATGTGTGGATACATTTGTGGTGACACTACGCACAATAAAAAACGATATGATCTAAACTTAAAATCCAGCCAATTCATACTGCCGAAGTATATGTGAAAATTTTCCGTCCTGGACATTGAGTTCTACCTGGATTTTATCCACTTGGGAATATATATATATATATATATATATATATATATATATATATATATATATATATATATACACAAGTGGATAGGTTAATTTCAATGTCCAAACATACTTTTTTAAAAATGCTAATATAGAGTAGTGTTCAATACAGAGCAGAGCTTTATAATATTTATTAACAATTATAACAAAAACATGTTATAAACCGCTACACACGTTTCAGCATTTTAGGTGCATCCTCAGGCGGTGGTGATTAACTGGAGAATAAACGACCATTCTATGGTGTGAAATCAGCAATACTCTAACAGAAAGTAGGGGAGGGGAAAAACTAAATTTCTAACATGCTAGGGAGCGACCTCGATTAACCAATCAGATGTCGGACCTATGATGAGTTTGAAGTTAACTTCCGTATTTGGTTCCTGTTGGTTGTACAAGTTATCTAATATAATCATATATATATATATATATATATATATATATTAATTTAAAGAAAAACAGAGCATTTGTTATAATTCATTTCACCAGAGAATTTTATTTTTCTCTGGATCTTCAGACTTCACTTTCAAAGGTGAAACGAAAAATGAATTTAAAATTCACACTTTTGACGGGCAGTATTAATCTTATATAAGTTGACATAGAAGTGGTGAGGAATAGTGTGAGAAACATGGTCGTGTTTAGAGAGGGAAGGGAGAGTTTCAAAATTTATTTTGATTTTTACTACAATACTTAACATTGTGGAAGGAGGGAGTAAGGTTCAGACATTGAACTATTTAATCAGTCAACTCAACAGAAATGATATGGGGGGAGGAAAAAAGGGAAGAAAGGGGGGAAAAAACGGGGAGGGAAATAAAGGGATAAGATATAAGAGATGTACGTA
Organism: Acanthosepion lycidas; assembly: GCA_963932145.1. Classification (NCBI taxonomy): domain Eukaryota; kingdom Metazoa; phylum Mollusca; class Cephalopoda; order Sepiida; family Sepiidae; genus Acanthosepion; species Acanthosepion lycidas. Next base: position 58,449,653 of record OZ010609.1, on the reverse strand, counting down.
GGAATTTTGGAGGATGACAAAACGATATATAAATTGTTATATATGATTTTAATTTTTCCAGAATAATTTTAGGAGGAAAAAAAACTAGGACAAAGAGGAAAATGTTTTCGTGGGGCGCGTTTCGTCCTTTAGGACTTCATTGGACTGGAGAGGTGTTTAAACTGCACGTACGCACGAAGGAAAGGGCACGCTGAGGATTTAATTTTTTTCCCTTATATATATATTAGGTTGGTTCAAAAATAATGTCGTTTTCTCACATATGTTAATACGTCAAAAAACGACATTATTTTTGCACCAAACTAATATATATATATATATATATATATATATATATATATATATATATATATATTCAAAATCGCTGAAGCTGCTCATATTCATTGATTCATCCATTTACAACGTCTTATCAACCTTTTGCAGTTTATTTAAAACCAGAAAATAAGTTTAGATTGTAAGAATTTTTTTTAGATAATAACGATTTAGTAACACAAATTTTACTAATTAACCCATAACTGGGAGAGGAAAGGAGATGGATTCATGCCTATTTAGAATTTCATAAACAAACAAGAAATTATAATGTGAACATAAAGTGGGGGTTCAATTTTATTTTACAGTCAATATATAACCTGAGCCATCATTTTGTGCCCACGGTAGTTTCTATACATTTATATTCAAGAGAATGTAAATAAATCTAAAAGACATGCCTGTGTAGCTAGTATTTGATTGACTGATTTGTTTTCTACGGCTTATCAACCCTTTGCAGGTTATTTAAGGCCAGAAAATATTTTTACATTGTAAGAATTTTTTTCTTTTGATAAAAATGGTTTAGTGCTACAAGTCTTACTATTTAACTCATAGCTGGGGGAGAAGAGGTGGATTCATAACTTTCCTAAGGGTATTTGCACGTAAGTGAATATAACGAACCAGACTGGAATTGGAACTCGGCTCTCTGATTAACAATTCCGAGCCATTGTCCATTACTCCACCCGCACATCCAAGCTTACGACATTTGACATTCCCAAGTGGTCACCCATTTAGGTACTAATCAGGCTCGAGATTGCTTAATTTCGGTGATCATATGGGAACCGGTGTTTCAATGTGATATGGCTGTTAGCCCATTGCACCAACCGCATATCCAAGCTTACAACTGGTATTCCTAAGCGGTCGCCCTTCTAGGTACTGACCAGGCTCGAGGTTGTTTAATTTCGGTGATCATATGGGAACTGGTGTTTCTAATGTTTGCGGTCGTAAACCAAAGCTGTTTACAAAATTTGGTAAGTGGAATGAAATGAAACAATATCAGACCGTACTACTCTAAACTGGTTTTACAGTGTCTTAATTATGGTAACTTGTCCCTTGAAATAAAGCCCAGAAGTGAACGGCATTCAATTGCCGATTATAATGCTTTAAAATGCAAAGCTGAAGAGGACCTGACCACCAGCAATCGAATATTTTCAAGCTAGGAAATGTTAGGATCAAATACACCACAGGAGAACTTTCAACGTGGTTCTTCTTCTATGTGCCGTATCTCTTCAGGACGTTGGAGATCATGACTGTCAATAAATTTTATCTTTTTTATTTCTCCTAAACCATGTTCCACCATTCATTCGCTTAAGCTGGGTTTTCCTCGTCTATATGCCATGTCCTTACAGGACGTTGGCGATCATGGCTCTGTAACACCCACCGGTGGTCGCAGTCCAGCGCCAATATGTGACGTTCTCTGGTCGCGACCCCAATATGTGACACTGCGCTGTCGACCCGTGATCAACTCCCAGTTGCGAGGCGAAGCTGTAAGGTTTCTTCCACCAGCGTTTTGGGGTTGACTCTTTGTCGCTGCCACCAGCCTGTGTCCCGGCCGATCAGGTCGTTCCCGGTTCGATACCAACTTTGTCGTTCCCAACTCACTTCCAACGTCTGGTTACCGAAGTAACTACTTTGATCTCGAGTCTAACCTACCCATGTTGTGACCTTGATCTTAGGTAGATGAAATCAATCAGGCGTCGGGCCGTAGTGTAAGCTGAATCCAGGGTAAAGGTGATATCGCACAAGCGTAAGTAAAAGAAGCAATAAAACAAACTCAAGAGGTTCAAATATGTTGAGAAATAACAAATTATCTTTATCCGTCTGTTGAATACAGGAGTGTGTTTCTCTCCCAGACCGTTTCTATGGATTCGTGACACTTGCGTTTCTTAAGCGAGTTTTGGTATCTTAAGTCGTTCGTCAATATATTTTTTATATAGTTTTTAGTAGGAAGGCTTAATCGGAAGGACGTGGAATTTCTCGGTCAGCTTCTGCGAGGCAACGGTCTGACTGCAACTGCGAATCAACTGCTGGAACTCCTGGAATTAACTACCTCATCAGTTGCCTCGAGGCGTTCGTTTATATGGATACTGACCAAAACTCGGTGTGGGGACCTGACGTGGTTTGGGTTCCCAATAATTCTCGATTCCCAGCAAGAATTCTTTGTTCTTAGACCAGGAAAATTAATTACTTCTCATTTTTGGAAGATTAATCACTTTCCATTTCGTGGGTTTCTTTCTCGTCCGCGAGAGAAAGTCGGAGGAGATTTATCCTCCTAGACGCTTCCTCTCTCACATTGGTATCTCATACCAATCCCCTCAGTGGGTGTTAACAACTTCTCTGTCTTTCTCATACATTCACCTCCGCCTATCACCCATGCTACCACTTGACCAATGATCTCTCGGCAGTGTGGGTGTGGCTAGACTGGCCCTCTTGAAATTATTATCCAGAATCCGTTTTTCTTTCTTTTTTTTTTTTCCTTCGGCCAAAACATTTACAAATCCCAGATTGCCAAATAATTCTTATCACATCTTTCTTTTGGGAACACCCAAAATTCACTTAGTCGGGTCTCTCTACCGACTCATCAATCACTGTCAAAACCCGACATCTGGTTTCTTCTGCTAAGTCAACTTTTAGCTGGAAGGTCCATATTTTACCTGAGAATCAAATTCGTCATTTTTTTTCATGCCTTAAAATCCTCTTATCACCAAATGCCCATTTTCGACGACGCTGTGTCTGACGTCAACCGTTTGAATAAGCAATAATAATACGATTTTCTTCCTCATGCCAAAATTCTAACACACCGGATGGCTCCCTTCATTGGACCCAGAAATTAAAATTAAATGAAAGATAACTAATATCTATTCTCCGTGGTGGTCTCAAGCCGAAATTTTTTATGGCCGCATGTGTCGGTTGGCTTTGTTTTTCTTTCTGAATTCTGTTTCCGTTGGTGCGTCACTCTCTTATCATGACATTAATCAGTTTTGGCAGAATCTCATATCTCGCTTTTTCTTACGGATTTTCTGTCTCGTGCGAAAAGTATCTTTCTTCGTAAATAAAAATAAAATCTTTTTTTTAACGTCGATCAGTCTATCTTTCGATATAACTCTTTCTCGCCTTAAGACTTTCCTGTTTTTAATTTCTATGGTTAATTAGTTAGACAATTACCATAGCTAAATAGTGTCACAGCTCTCCACAATTTCCTTTCCTTTGTAATTCTTAATATTTTTCTTTTTGTTATCTCTCCTAAACCATGTTCCGCCATCTATTTACTCAAGCTCGCTAGGTAGGTTATACATTGTTTTCCTCTGTCCCGCTGACCTTCAATCTGTTCTGTGAGTATCAGATGTTCCAATCTCTCTTTCTTTATTATGTGCCAAAGGAATGTTAATTGTTTTTTGTTTTTTTTCCTAATGCTAAGTATAAATGTCCTTATTGTTTCCATTTTCTATAGAACTTCATCATTGTTCGCATGTTCGGGCCATGGTATTCGCTGATATCCTTCTGTAGAACCATATTTGCTTCAAGTCTCTTCATCTGTGGGGAAAATTTCCAGCATTCGCTGCCATATAGGAGGACTGATATTACATCATAGTTCAGTACTCTTTGATTTCTTTGTTTCTGTTTTGATATCCTCCCTCTAAAGAGTCTATGTTGGACTCTTCCGCCTACTATAAGATTAGTAGAGGAGAAGGCCTTGGGGGAACAGACGAATAGATTGAACGCTGGGTCAACCGACACACACTCACTAGTCGTGTACTACTCTTCTGTCGTAGATACTGTTTAATATATATCTGCAACACTAGTTTTGTTATTTATTTAACCATTGACTTGTTCACAACAGTTTCTAACAAAACTTTCCTGTTTCTTGATACTTTGCTTAGGGTTTGGAAGGTATCTTTCTCTATTCCAATTCCCTTTCGGATATCGATGTTGCACTTTCCGTCCTCTGTTAAAACACTTCCCAGATATTTAAATTATTGTACTTGTTTGATTTTAGTATTTCCAATTTTAATTTGCATGTTATGCTGTTCCTTTTGCTGACAGCCATACATTCTGTTTAGTCCTTTCTTCTTGCTTTCCTTTATTATCTTCTGTGAGAGTTCCTGTAGTTTCCTTTGTGTATCTCTTATAGCTTATATTAAGATTTTGGCCGTCAATAATGAATTCTGGTATAACTTCAAATTATTTCAGAATCACCTAACTTTATAGGTTGAATAAGTCCGGTGAGAAGACACATCCTTGTCTTACACAACTTTCTATTTTTGTATATTTACTGAATTCATTTTACATCCATATGTAAGCTTCCTTGCTGCCAGTATCGGTTCTGGATTATTTTAATATCCTTCCCAAAAATGTCAAGTTTAATGACAAAATGAAAATACTTTTGATAAGTCCCAATAATATTCATTAGAAATTATTAAGGAGGTTAGCTTGTTAACCGTCATCGGACGACATGTTTCTTAAAGTGACATTTGTCAGATGTAAGTATTCATTAATCTTAGTTTAAATCAACTAATTGCTAAATTAATTTACTCGTAGGTGCTTAATAGAGGTGGGGTTAATAATTGACGTTCGGAATTTAATTAAACGGAGTGTAAAAGAAATTTCTTTTTGAGTAAAGAAACTTTTTTGTCTTGTTTTTTAAGATATTAAATTTATCAAATAGTGGAACATATTATTTCTGGAAATAATTTAAAAAACGCACAATGGAAAGCTAGTTTTAAAACAATGCAGTTATGGAAGCGTACGAGTAAAAACCTGAATCAATTATCATAATTACAGTAGACACTTCGACTTAATCGAATTTATCCCAAGCAAGGCAGTAAAGCCACTAAGATACAAAGGGTTACTGGGTGCGAAAGAATTAGAAAACAGAAATATTATTAAAGAGCGAGAACAATAGAAGAGTAATCAGGAAGATAACTGTCATGGCTCCTTTCCTATAACTACAGAATGAACTCTTCCTAACACTATGTATACTACGCCTCTCAAGAGAGAGGGATGAATCGAGTCGAGCTGATAGTAGTTGACTCCAAACCAGACTGACAGTCATACTAACACCTTCCACATCTTGTATTATTATTTCGTGTAATATACCTTCGTTATTTCTATTCTTGTGTTCGTGTTGTTCTTCCTTAGTCCTAACATGGACCATAACAATAACGATTGACATTGTATTTAAATTTTTGAAGATCAAAGTTGTCCGGAAAGCATGGAACCGAAAAATAGTTCCACAAGCGAGATGTGCGAGAAAAGAAACTCTTAGCATACAACTTACGGTTAAATCTAACCAACTTAACTGTAGATTGATGAAACCTCATTGCCAATCTATTACTGTGTTTAGATTCATAAAGCCTTGGTACTATAAGGAGGAGCTCGTCCAAACAATTACCATGAGAGTATTTATAGAAAAGACGCAGGGACGCAGGGTGGCGGGAAAGTGACTGAAGCTGGGACACCAGGTTAGGATTAATAATATTGCTGATTTTTCTTTGGACTTTATCAAGAAAGTCTAAATATATAGCAGTAGCACCGCACCATATATGGTAGCAATATTCTAAGCATGGAAGAATGGTAGGCTTATAGATATGTAAGATAAATTCTGGAGAGAAAAATTGTCTAACACGATACAGTGATCCAATTTCCTTAGCAGCTGACCTAGCAATTGATTCAATATAATATTTCCACTTCTTGTCAGCCGAGAATATTAACCTGAAAAAGCACAACGAGTCACTCCTCGAGAGGTTAGCATCAGCCATGCTAATGGAAGGTAGGGAGTGCTCTCTCAGGTAACAGATGACCTGTAATGGTTAGCATGATTGTCTCGCCAGACCAATTATGACTGAGTAGTGAGTTCGATCTTCCCTGAATGAGCTGATGGAACTAAAGATTGGAGCTCGTCAGAACATTTTCCATGGAAATCACGATAGAATAACCAGAGGTTCGCGATGTTTCGTCTATGGAAAAAATGTTTGTAGATTGGAAATTATTCATCACGCACAAGGCTGCGTTGACGATTTTGAACTCTGTCAAGGCTGGAAAGTGAGGACCAGGTGGCTCCAGGTGGCTCCAGGTTGGGTATGGCAGAAGTACGCCATTTTTGGTTTAATATCACTTTTGGAAAGATAGAGTATAGTTTAAATTAAACTGCTACAAAGACAATAGTGTGTTATTTTGTGTGAGTGTATTTTTTTAATCATTTCAACCCCTAGGACGCAGTGGTGGGTACAGGGTGTAAAAAAGAATGAGAAGACTTTAGTGAGGAAAGGATAATAGAGAACAGGGTTTCGGAAGATAGGCGATGGAGATTAGCATTGCATTTTAATTTTTTAAGTCTGTAGGTGGCAGGGATGCAAGAATTTGGAAGCGTGTTCCAAAGGTGATACGTGCGAGAAAAGTAAATATATCAGAAACGACGGTTACATCTAGCTAGTTCAACAGTAAAACGGTGAGACCTAATTGCTAATCTAGTAGCACGTTTGAAACGGGCATTGAAGATGGGACTCTAGAGAAGTAAAGATTTATAGGACTCGTTTACTAAGCAATGCTTGACAATAAGGTACCTAGGGTACTTATACTAAATTTTACTTAGCTTAACATTAATAGTGTAACGGTTATAGACACAGTAATTGGAATTGGTGTTCCAAGTCTCAACTTTCAATTGATTCTGTTTCGTTCACTTCATGGCAATGCCATTGAAAAATGCATGAGTTCATTTTCCTCCATTTATGAGTTAAATAACAAGGTAGACAGGACTTGAGTACGACAGCCAAAAAGGTCATATACTTAGAATCAGAAAGAAATAGTTAAAACATCTGGGACACATAATGAGAAAAAAGGCCACTTAAGATTAGCGCATAAATTTTCATAACTGAATCAATAAGCTGGCAGATACTCATACGTCGAAACCGACGGGAGAGTCCATTATATATATATATATATATATATATATATATATATATCCAAGTGGATAGGTTAATTCCAATGTCCAAACATTATATTTTTAGAAAGTGCTAATATAGAGTAGTGCTCAATACAGAGCAGAGCTTTCTAATATTTATTAACAATTATAACAAAAACATGTTATAAACCGCTACACACGTTTCAGCACTTTAGGTGCATCTTCATGGCAGAAGTACGCCATTTTTGGTTTAATATCACTTTTAACTAATCTTATATTTCTAATTAAGTACTAACCTTTCCGTCTTGTTAGCCAAATGTAAAACTCACATAGAATCAGCTTCTTTCTCTCTTTTGCACTGTTTTGTTATTTATCACGTTAAGTTGGAGATATTTAATCTCGTTTCTAAAAACGGTTTACTTAGAATCAGAAAGAAATAGTTAAAAACATCTGGGACACATAATGAGAAAAAGGCTTGGAAAAATGAACACTCACAGGTCATATCGAATGCAAAAGGGACAGGGTAAACAGCGAGTAACCTAACTAATGGGCTTGCATAAATGGAAGGCAACACAAGGAGAAGAATAGTAAGGGGGCAAACATTGCTTAGAGTTGCAAAGAATAGAAAGTTGTGGAGAGCATTGATCTCCCACATCCTGAAGAAACAAGGTGCATAGAAGAAGAGCAACAAACCTAGACGAGGGAAAATTCTGAATTCAAATTATTTTAAATAGGAGGTCTTTCGTCTTTTTGTTTTAATCAATTTATCGCAAGCAAGACGATAATTTAAGTTAAACGCAAGGTGCTATTGGGAGTGATAACAAATTTAAATTGACTGGAACGATTTTTTTTCTAAAATAGCTGATTAGCGCCATTTTGAGCAGTCTTTCATTGCAGTGTAATTGTCTTTATTAAAAAATCTTCCAAAAATAAAATGTACCTTTCTGAAACGTTATTTGAGGAATATTAACTGATTTAAAATATAATTAATTTGAAACAAGTTTTAAAATATCGCAATATTTAACATGTCGGTAACTGTTTATTTAATCTGTTGATGTGCTGATAGCTTGATGACAGATTGATGTTTATCTAATATAGTTCTACGGTGTATATATCTGTAAAAATTACTTGAGGAATATAACGTGAGTGCCTTTTATATACAATCTTTAAGTACTCAGTAATCTTAAAAATTTAGGAAAATATTCTCTGTAATCTACTGTTATATTTAATTTTAGAAAATTTCGCTTTAAATTTACTATAATTATCGCTCTTATTTTCTGATAATGTCGTGTATGAACAACCGTATCTACAAAAATCAGCACATTTATACACAAACAAAAACAATTTAAAATTATTTTTAATATACTGGGTGACCTTAGATTGTAATACGCTTTTCGATTTATGACTAATCTTTACCTCATTGAAACTGAATTTTAAAAGATTTTAAAAAATTATGAATTTTTCTAATTAAAATTGTAAAAAAAAATGAAAACAGTTCTTGTAAAGATTAATTATACATCGAAAAAAATTTTCTTACTACATTAGTGTCCTTAATATATCTTATTCATAAAAACAATTGAGACTTTTCTAATTAAAATTAAATAATGTGTTCGTTTTATAGCGCTTTTTTTTGTTTTGTTTTGTTTTTTTACGATTCAGAGGAGATTTTCGGTAAGACGGGGTCCAATTTGACAAAAAAAAAAAAAAAAAAAATGATGATTTAAATTCTCCAAGGAGTTTTGCTCTTAATTAATTAAGTCACTAAACATTATCTCAATGAATTTCTCAAGTTCTCATAAAATTAAGTTGGGTGAAACAAATGCAAATAAGAAACAAAAACAAAAAAAAAAAGCAATTTATCAAGATTTTCTAAAAAGATTAAAAAAATAATTTCATCCATTTGTGAATAAGTCCTGAAAGTTTCATTAAAATCCGACAATGATTTGATTTTTGCAAGAATTTCCAAATCAATATATCTTTCACTGTGAAGAAGACGTTAAAATTTGCTGTGTTAATTTATTTTATAATCCATCCGCTGACGCAAGATTTTTAACTAAACTTTCGAATGTTCTAAAAAGGATTTAAAAATATAATTAGATAATCAAAAAATGCTTTGGTCTTTCCTCGTAACAAAGATTTTGCCGATAAAAACTTTATTATTTAAATTACCAGTTTTTATTCTGTCAATTCATTCTTCGCCACCTTAAGTCGTTATCTTCCTTCAGGATTGTATGCCCGTTCAACATAGTCAAGCCAAACATTAAGTAAATATTCAAAGTTATAAATCAAAAGTTGAAAAACGTGAAAAAAAAAAAAATGTTGCAAATATATGTTGTAGAATTTTCTAGGTGACAAAGCAAAGATATGCAAATAAACTCGCATTTTCAATTTCGTTTTCTTGAGATTTTTCTTTTAAAAGAATGAAAATGAAAGGCGAAATACAATTTACGAGAGAAAAGTACTAACCTTTCCGTCTTCTTAGCCAAATGTAAAACTCACATAGAATCAGCTTCTTTCTCTCTTTTGCACTGTTTTGTTATTTATCACGTTAAGTTGGAGACATTTAATCTCGTTTCTAAAAACGGTTTACTCTCTAATGAGTCACGTTCTTTTCAGATGTCACCTTAATCATTTGGTGACTTGTGGCATTGGGACGAAATGTTGATTCACCAAGTTTAGAAAAATGTTCAACCACAAACTGTGTGCCAATGTCAAGCCGGGATTGTCTGTATCTCACATTCTTCTATAAAGCAAGCCACTATTTTGTCATGGATTAAAATAAGGCAGTTTTATAATAGATACCCCCACGTCTACTTACTGCGCAGGTGGTGTAATGGATAGAGACTTAGAACAAGAATTCTGGTCGAAATTTAAAATATTTTGGAGCGAGCGAAGAGAGAACGTCACATCTCTTGTCCCGTGTATTGTGAAAGGTACAAACGAAAAAATATAAACTCTTACTCGGATGTGAAATTGAAAAGAAATTTATTAAATGACAAAAAAAAAGCAAAAAAAAAAACAGAATCCAAGTTTGCACAACGTGTTCCTTTGTGTGCCTTACAGTTAGGCAAGATAAGTTCTAAAATTACAATATGTCAGGCTCATAAAAAGTAAAAACAGTTATAGTTTTTCACAAAAAAATATTCACTTACTTTCATACATCCAACAGACGAAAATCTTTGAGAATGATGGCAAATTCACAAGCGTCGCTGGGTAACTTAAACAATAGTTCAATATTGAGATAAATCTCGTTTTGGTCAATTAAAAATTAAAATCAGAGTTAATAATAGCTCTAATTTCGTGAATTTACTTGGGTCTTCTTTATACTTTATTTCAGCTTTTTATTTTCTATTTTGGTTTATTGTCGACAGCGTAATCGGCTTTTAGTTTTTCTCTGTTCTTTTACTTCCTTTTCGTCGTAGTAGTAGTCGTTGGCTAATACAGAAGCTCTTCAGGTTTTTTCTCCCCTAACAGCTGCTAGTGACTTTCGCGTATGAAAGCCAATATCCTTCTAATTTCTGCTTTCCAGGAGCTAGTCGGCAAAATTCTCATGTGAAAGCTAAGTCCTTTCTACCGGAATTCCTGATCAGACTTTTTTTTTTAAATAGCCACAAATTGACTCCAGGTTGAATCAGAAATTTGATACCTTGAGTTAGTAATTTAATTTCCCCATTGGTTAAAAAATTCTCAGAATATATATCTTAAACCACGTTTTTTTTTGTTTTTTTTTTTTGCAAGCTTTATTTAAGCCGGTTTTGAGACCTCAAGCATTTAACAAATTTTAAAAACAAATTATATATATATATATATATATATATATATATATATATACACGCTCTATCTCTGATATTGAGCACTTTATCCCATAAATATAGCACACCTTAAGACTATATTTCTTCATATATATATATATATATATATATATATATATATATATTAAAAACCGTCGGGCTGCATTTTAGCCGTATTGATAACATCAGATCTGAGCCTTACACAAACCAAGTTTTACGCATCTAATTTATAAAAACTTTTTTTTTTTTATTATTAAGTACCTGTCTGGCTTTCTTTTTATAATTATTTTTAAAAATTACCCTCAAAAGAAAGCGCAAGAAATAAACCCAGACTGAATTATTTTGGTGGTTCTTTGCGGACCATTTCAAAATATAGAAACTTTTACAGACAAATGTGAAACATTAAATATATTTTGGCAAACATAGATTTACGTGCTCGCAATAAGACGGAATATCAAAAGGTTAATTTTTGCCATGACACCGCTTCTTTTTTTTTTTTTTTTAACTATCTGTGAAAAATCAATACCCTTCTTCTTTCTGTCTCTCAGCAGCCAACTGACTTCCTTTAGCGTCAAATCTACCCCTGTCTTCTTAGAGTTATCTATGCTTTGTTTTTATTTACAAATGTAAAAAAAAAACAGCAGTGCTAATTGCGTACGATAACTGAAACAGTGCTAACTGCGCATGTTGTCCTTTTTCGCAATAATATTTTTCGATTGACAAATGTAGTTCAGTGTAACCCGGATATAAGAGAGTTGTCGGGACCGGAGAAGAAGTCTCTTATATCCGGATTTCTCTTATATCCGGGTTTGGTCTATTTTGTTTAAAGTATGGCTCTAATTTGGGATCAGAGAAAATCTCTCTTATATCTGGGTTTCTCTTATATCCGGGTCTCTTATATCCAGGTTACACCGTAATTATAAAACGCCAATTCCTCCGCTACCAACACCACCACCACCAGACACATAATACTTAGATCTGTCTAGGGGTCCTAGGCGACTAAATCACCAGGGTTCACTATCGCTCTCAATGGCCCTAGTACCCCCCATCACTCTTCATGAACAAGGTTTTCAGTTTATTTTTTATCTGGTTCAAAGAAAAGTGGAGGTACTGGGGGGACGGTTAACTGCTTGGAAAATGGAGTCGGTGAGTCGATTTCGAGATTCAGTTTAGGCATTTTGGTTCACTTCGAACTAATGTCCTTGGGAAAACATGAATCCATTTCTTCTCTCGCCAGCGATGGGTTAAAGGGAAGAGTATGCTTTCTAACCTTGTTTGGCATCCAGTCAAGGAGAAAAATTATGAATTACAATTCATGAAGAAGTCAAGAGAAAATCACTACTATCATTCCTAAGAACAATCAGAGAAATGTGCAGTTTATAGATATTAAAGAAAAAGGAAGCTGTGGAGTGACACAATCGCCTATGTTATGAAGAGGCATGAGAAAAGGAAGTCCAAAGACTAAGACAAGCCTCATAGCAAATAACATCGAACGGAAATTAGATAAATTTACTTGACCACTTAGCTATATTAGTAAATACTTTTTTTTTATTTTACAAGGCATGAGACTGTCAATAACAAGGATACTTTGCGTAATCTGTAATCAATTATTTTTCAGAAGAATGCATGCGTACATCCCGCAATATATTGTAAAGTCAAAGTTGGAAACAACATATATTTTGCAATCGGAACAGAAGAAATTAAAACAAGATGGGATCTCTTCAAGTTAGTCTTGAATTCAGAATTGTCATTCTTCTAAAGTGTTTTCCCTACGAAGTGAAAATTGTTTGGTTTAGTTTGGATTGTTTTTAGGGAATATCAATCTTTTTCAGGCCATTTAATGAAAATTTCTATCATTTTTATAAACAGCAGAATGTTAGACAGAGGTTTGACATGTGCAAGAGTTCAAAAAGTAGACATGAGTTTGGCTTCCACCATAATCAGAAAGGTAGACACACGTTTGACATGCATGAGAGTTATAAAGGGAGACACACGTTTGACATGCATGAGAGTTATAAAGGTAGACACAGGTTTGGCATGCACGAGAGTTAAAAAGTAGACACAGGTTTGGCTTACACGAGAGTCAAAATGGTAGACACAGTTTTGGCTTGCATGAGAGTCAAACAGATATTCACTTATAGTAGACATGTAGGTCCTTTTCATATTGTCCCTTTCCAAGGGGAAGCAGTTGGCGTATTAATGACCCCAACAGACAAGACGCCGATGATAAAAAAAAATCCAGTCTGCTCTATTATTTTATAGATAGTTAATGAAAGAAAAGATGCATTTGTCTTTCCCAAAAGCATAAGTGCAAAGTGAATATAAACCAGGCTCAGTTAGAATTCGAACTTGACTCAGCTGTGCTTACAACCATTGTATTAAACGTAACCTACCTTTTGGCATCTATTATTACCAGTGCGTTCAATGTTTCTTGGGCGTTTGGTATATGTGGTCAAATTTATTAGGGTTCTGTAAGTATCTAATTTTCATAAAGCGCTTCACAATAAAGACTTTTGTTTCCGAGGAGTAGGTACTGAAAAGTTCTCGGCTCTACCAAGGAGAGATTCAAAAAAAAATTCTGATATTTTGTCAGACATGGGTCTCTCCCAGAACTTTTCAGTTGACTTGGCATGAAAATAGGAAATGATTTTATTATGAAAATATATTGGAAATGATTTTATTATAAAAAAAAAAATATATTGGAAATGATTTTACTGCGAAAGTATGTTGGAAATGACTTTATTTCGAAAATATCTTGGAAATGTTTTAATATGAAAATATAGTGGAAAATAGTTCCATGATGAAAATTTGTTGTAAATGGTTTTATTATAAAAATATGTTTTATTATAAAAATAAATTAGAAATGATTTTATAAAAAAATATATTGGAAACGATTTTATTATAAAAAATATATTACAAATAATTTTAAATGATTTTAATACGAAAATATATTGAAATGATTTTATTGTAAAAATATATTAAAATGGTTTTATTATAAAAATATATTAGAAATACTTTTATCATAAAAATATATTGGAAATGATTTTATTTCGAAAATATGTTGGAAATGATTTTATTTTAAAAAAATATGTTGAAAATGTTTTTGTTATAAAAATAAATTAGAAATAATTTTATCAAAAAATATATATTGGAAACGATTTTATTACGAAAATAAGTTAGAAATGATTTTATTGTAAAAATATATTAAAATGGTTTTATTATAAAAAATATATTACAAACGATTTTATTATAAAATATATTGGAAACGATTTTATTATAAAAATAGAAACTAAAAAATATATTATTATTTTATTATAAAAATGGAAACTAAAAAATATATTATTTTATTATAAAAATAAAAAATAAAAAATATAATGAAAATGATTTTACCATAAAAATGCATTGCAAATAATTTTATCACGAAATTTTGTTTTTCTTAAATTCAAAGCAATCGCTTACCTTTACATATTTCAGTCAATGGCGCGAAAAGAAAAAAAGAAAATAAATCCTATTCAAAGTTCTACTACTTGAAATTCATAAAATCTTTCTTTTGAAACAATTTTTTACGAGAATAGCTTTCTAAAATCAAGTAACTGTTATTGCTCTTTCCAGTATTTATAGGATTTTCCTTCCTAACCTTTTGTTTGAAGTCGTGTAGAACGTCAACATTTTGGTTATCTCATTATCTTCACTTCATATACAACCCGAGCAACATTCGTCACCCCTTTCTCCTAATGGGTCTTTTAGAGCTTGCTTTTGTACCCTAGGTCTTTGGCTGGTACGATGTTTCGGACTCAAGGAGGAGTCCTGTTGCCCTGACCTCTAGTCGGACGAGACACGTACACTCGAATCTTTCTTGGGGTATTTGTCCCCACATTAAACGTGATGAAGGTAAACGTTTTGGGAGTTTGGGCGTTATTCGCCTGATAGTCAGTGATCCGAACATTCGAGTAACTTCGAAGGAGGCTGTCCTATCAGCAGGTGTATAATATTGGGTCTATTGTACTGCCGTTTTGGGGATAGTTTCTGGACCACGCAGTCTTCGGTGGGGCTTCTTGATGCCATGATGATGGGTTCTGTTACGGCAGTATCTCCGGGCGAGTCAACCCAGGTTATTTATGCGTGCATATCCAATAGGTATCTGTTTCACTACCTACTAGCCATTCTCCAAACACCCCAAAACAAACAGGAAAGCAATTAAATTGAAAAGGAGCAAACCCAACCTCAAAAAAATTAGACCCCAGTCAGAACATCTCTTACACCAATGTAAAAGGTGTACATTCCAACTTTCCAGAAATGGAACTCCATCTTCTTCAATCACAACTTGATCTCCTGTTCCTGTCTGAAACGGGTATCAACGCCTCAATCCCATTGCAGGAGCTCACAATCCCGGGCTACTCACCCATTATAACAAAATATGACCATCTAAGTCGCCACGTCACGGGATCGGTGCCTACATCAAGAATGGGTTTCCTTGTGACAGGGACACAAAAAAACGAGGACCATGATCTCCTGTATACCTGTTTCCGCATGCCACTTATCCATAGTACTACATTCGTCTTTGCCCTGTATCGTCCTCAGGATGAAGAGTCGGTAAGCTTCGATTGAATATCAGAGAAGATTGACAATATACTCACCGAACATCCCTCGCCCAACTTTCACATATGCAGTGACTTCAATGTTCACCACAAAGAGTAGTTAGTCCACTCTAACAAAACCGATGAGTAAGACAGATAATGCAGAGACTTCTCCGTCGAATATGAACTAACCCAGATCATTAAAGGACCCACCCGAGTCGCGGATACGACGGGATAGCAAGCAAACCTCCTCAACCTTTTTCTAACATTCTGCCCTGACAAATGCCCAGCAGAAATTTTCATCCCTATTGACACGTCAAATCATTCCCTAATCAGTGTCCTGACTCACTCCAAACTAATGACATCCTCTGATTTACCGCTCCCATAGAACGGTGTTTCGCTATGCGGAGGCAGATTCGGGCAGCTTTTGGTACTATATGACGGAAGCTCCTCTCCCAAACTTCTTCAAACATACTGCCCTCAAAACTGCTGACTTAACCTCCGAATGGATCATTTTTGGAATGGAGTGTTTTATACTCAAAAAAAAAAAAAAATCCAGCAAAAAACAGTCAAACCTGGTTCATCCCTCAATGTGCTGCAGCCATAGCTCAGCGGAACCACTACTTCAAAATTTATCGCAAGGAGCGGTGTAGTCTGACCATTCTTTCAGAACCTCTTGCAATCGCTGTAAGAGAGTCTTGGAAAACGCAAAGTGCAGCTACGCGTGATCTGTCCAGGACAATGTTGACAATGTTGAAAAGAAGCTGATTGGATTTCGCGAATTCTGGAAGATCATCAATTAAAATAAGAACAATATCTATTTATAGTAGAATTACTAACAGTACTTTTTATAGCAAAATGATCAACAATACATTTTATCTGTAATTGAAGGCATACAGTTGCGTTCAAAATGTATTTAGTTGAAGCCATAAAATTGGGTTCAAAATATTTAAATATCGGTATTAAATAACCCATAGATGTTGGTATGCCACTAAACCAAATCAACCAACCAACTGACCAAAGATTTGCGCAAAAGCTGAGTATTATCTATCATGTGTTCAATTGTGAAAGCAGAATAACATCAT
The DNA here is from genome assembly GCA_963932145.1 of Acanthosepion lycidas. NCBI lineage: Eukaryota > Metazoa > Mollusca > Cephalopoda > Sepiida > Sepiidae > Acanthosepion > Acanthosepion lycidas. The sequence goes on along the minus strand of OZ010609.1, from coordinate 58,432,996 downwards.
ATTTGTATTGCTTCAAAGCTCATAAGGAAATTAAATTTCGGCATTAATTGACCCATAAAGGAGTTGATATGCCGTTAAACAAACAAATTCATTAATCAAAACTGTTGATGGTATCATTCTTCCTAAACTCATGTTTGAAGTAGTGTAGAATGTCAATATGTTGATTATATTATTATTTTCTCTTCGAGTTACATGTATTATCCATTTTAGTTGTTGCTGCTGTTGAAAGTCCGCAAGTGATATGGTTTTGCTGTTTAGTACAGATTTTCTGGTCATTACATTTTCTGAGCTACAAATTTAACTTCAAATTAAATTTAGTAAAGTGTTTGTTTTCTTCCTATTTATGAGTACTTATTATAATAATCCAGAACCAATATTGGCAGCAAACCGCCTCTATGTGGATAGAAAATGAATTCAGTTAATATTTGAATAGAAAGGTGTGTAAGACAACGATGTATCTTCTTGCCGGACTTATACAACATATAATGTGAGGCGATACTGACAGAATTAGAAGTCCTACCGGGATTCATTATTGGCAGCCACACCCTTAACATAAGATATGCAGGAGACACAGAGTACTGAAGGAAACGGAGAAGGAAGGACTAAACATAATTAAACATAAATTATAAGAATGCATGGTTTTTAGCAAAAAGAACGGCCTTATATGCAAATTACAAATTGGAGATACCAAAATCAAGCAAGTACAAGAGTTTAAATATAACTGGGAAGTATTTTAACAGAGGATGGAATGTCCAAAGGTGAATTGGGACAGCGAAAGATACCTTCCAAAAGTTAAACAAAATATTACAAAACACGAAAATTTTCTTAGGAACAAAGAAAAGAATACTGATATGTTATGTAATATCAGTCCTCTTATATGGCAGTGAATGCTAGAAAGTCTGCTCACAGATGAAGAAGAGACTTGAAGCAACAAAGTAAAGAGTACTGAACTGTTATGTAATATCAGTTCTCCTATATTGCAGTGAATGCTGGAAAGTCAACTCACAGATAAAGAAGAGACTTGAAGCAAATATGGTTCTACAGAAGGATTCATTAAATATGCAAAAACAGAAAGGGCTGTAAGACCAATAAATGTCTTCTCATCTGAGTTATTCAACTTTCTAAAAATTAAGCAAAATATTAAGAAACAAGAAAATTTTGTTATAAACAAAGTGAAGTGTATTGAACTGTTATGTAATATCAGTCCTCCCATATAGCAGTGAATGTTGAACAATCTCCTCTAAGATGAAGATGAAACTTCAAGCAACTGAAATGTGGCTCTACAGAAAGATGCTGAGAATGTTATGGACCGAACGTGAGCAATGACAAAGTTTTAGTGAAAATGGAAACAAAAAGGAGACTTATACGTAAAATCAAGAAGAGATAGTTGAAATTTCTATAGCACATAATGAAAAAAGAGGGCTTGGAAAATTTGATACTCACAAGACATATTGAAGGGAAGAGGGACAGAGGAAAACAACGCATGACCTACCAAGCTTGAGTAAATGGATAGCGGAGCAATATTTAGGGAAGATAACAAAAAGTCAAAATTTATTAAGAGCTACAAAAGACAGGAAAGTGTGGAGAGTCATGATCGTCAATGTCTTAGGTGTGGTTGCTGTTATTCAGTACAGTTAAAAAAAATAAGATGGTTTTGTATTTCTTTCTGATGTTTGAGCCCAGATAACAGCCATAATTACAAATGCTGGATTTTGAAGAGAGTTAATCAACAAATATCACTTGGAAGATTGAGACAACACATTCGTTTCACCTCCACACGAAACTTAAGTTCACTGGATTTTCTGGTTATTGGATTCTCTTAGCTACATACACTTTAAGTTAAAACTAAGTTAAACTTAGTAAAATTCATAGTCTTTTAGATATTTACGATTATTATTTGTTAGTTTGATGCAGGCCAGAGTTGACCTTGGCTAAGCTGAGTAAATGTGTCACAGCATTGGTAATTAATCATTGTCACGATTAATCTAGTAAACAAAGTAATAATTGAGGTAACATTTAAAACTGAAATTTCTTTACCTTTTTTCAACGAAGCTTTTACATGTACAGGTGCGTTCATTTTTGTGGGTGTATCTTTTCATAGTAAACAGTCATATTTTAAATATTCAGAAAAACAGGCAAGTGTCTGATATAGAAAAAACATCATACATTTTAGTAAATGTCATTACTCACAGTTTACAGAAGAAAAAGAAACTATATGCCTGTTGGCTTAGAGTATCTGCATGTAGTTTCGGTTGTTGCTGAGACTTTTGTTTAGCCAGTTCATTTTCTTCTTGACATAGATGTCCGTAGAAGAGCTGGTATTGTTGAATTGACTGACTACAACCTGTTGCAAAGTCTCGTATTTATCTGTTTTCAAGGGAAACAAACGGGAATTTCTTCAAAACTAACAGCGATTGGTTCAAAATTCCAATTTTATAAGTTGAGATTATTTTCTATGTCAAAATTTTAATTACCGTATTTGTCAGCAGCATCATATATGAGAGGGTCATGAAGACCTCAAACAAAGTGGGATTCACCAGGAATCAGTGCATGCATAGAGCTTAGCTCTGAAGCTACGACTTCTGGAAGTGAACAAACATGATATCAATAAAAACATACCTGAAAAATTCACACGGGAAAAAGAAATTAAGACATTCATGGAAGTGCGCAATATTTTGCTGCTTGCTTTGTAAAAAGAGCAGATTTTACAGAAATATTTGCCTTGACTCGTATATTGTTGCTTGTTTTGTCTGTGTTTTTGTTGATATACAAGTACATACTGGAATTTTATTTTCTGCATGTACTTCATTTACCAACAAGTACCATATTTTTTTTTTGGGGGGGGTACCTATTACCATATACACTCGTGTTCATTGATACCAGTAGATTTCTTTGTAGCTATTATGAATCTACTATATGTGCAGATGTTGCTCCCTGAAAAACAACTAAAACAATATTCAATAAATGGATGATGAAATGTACTAAAATTCTTCTTTTTCAAAAAATATCCTGGTAATTAAACCTTACCCCATTCCTATTAGAAAATACCAGTAGATAATTTGTGCAAATACTGTAAGTGTTTCTTCATGGTTAGTGAGAATGTCACATAAAAATAAGGTTAGAATTTTTATTTTGGGGGATGAGATGTGTGCATTTTTTTCCTAAATATTCCATGTCAAAATATGGGTGTGCCAATGTGCAGGTGTGTCCAATAGGCCGGCAAATATTATACATTTTGGATTTTAACTTTGGTACCTTTTTTCTGGAGCATGGTGTTTTGATATATATATATATATATATATATATATATATATATATATATAGTTGGACTGATGTGAGTTTGTAACCCTGGGTTTCACGCTTTTGCGATCGTCAGACAAACTGATTCCCTCTTCCATAAAAACACCAATACACGCAACCCTACATAAATCCAAATTTTAAAAAAATTAATCAGTTTGTCTGACGACCGCAAAAGCGTGAAACCCAGGGTCACAAACTCACATCAATCCAACTAAATATGTTAGTTCTATCACTGATATTGAGCGCTTTCCAATAAGTACCGCGCATATAATATATAAATTATATAATATATTGCACACACACACATACACACACATACATACATATACATATATATATATATATATATATATATATATATATATATATATATATATATATATATATATATATATAATCTTTAATGTATTATCTTGGATTAATTACAATTGGATTAATCGGGTTAATAATATTATTAATATATTTTATTTTATTTCTACTTTACTGGTAATCTTTAATAGTTTATATATTAATTATAAATTAAGTGTCACCATGATATACCTACATATGATAACTCAGATTCCTTCTTCCTCCCCCACCCCCATCGCCTGTTTAACACTTTCTCTCTTCTTTCTTCTTCCTCTTTCCCCCTCCTCTGCTTTACAATTTGTCTTCTTTTTTCTTCTTTTCTTTCCCTGTCTAAAAATTATTTAAAAGGTCAAATTGTCTGGCCTCTTGACTGAGTACATTTAAACCTGCGTAACTTATTAAAGATGGTTTAAACACAACCCTATCCCTACCTTCCATTTCTAATTTAGACCATTCTCCTCTCCGTGCTACCCCCTCTGTCAGCTTATATCAATCTAAAACTATCTCTCAAAAACTTGTATTAAAAATAAAAGAAATCAAATTCCTTTGTAACTAGTTGTGACCTTATGAAGCAGGAAAAATATATTTTCTGGGGAAATAATAGTCATGTGACCTTAAGGTTGTCTCTTTCTTAATTATTTAATATATATATATATATATATATATATATATATATATATATATATATATATATATATATATATATGCACTATTGACTACCCAATACAAGGCTTAAGAGCCACTCAAGGTAGTGGGTTACTGAGTGAGGTTGTTATAAGGCATACAGCAAGGAAGTAAAACGTGTATGTTATGGAGATATGTAAGATAATGGCTGACCCAAGACATGTAGAGGTTAAGTTCGTAGTGATTCAGGAAGCATCTTTTCAAGAGTCTACTCCACAAAGTAAGAATTCTGGGAAATAAGTTGTCTAAATGGAACTTCCTTCTTACAAATGGAATTCGAGGGAAATGGAGATGGGTTCTTTCCGTATAAATGGCATGACGGGTGTTAGATTTAAATGTTAGAACTTTTCTCCCTAATCTTGTAAGATAAACCTGATTTCTACCTTTGTCCATCGCGTGTTGGTGATTTGTTCTCCGTGTAGACTCGATCAAGAATTAGAGAACATTCATCGTATTTTTTGTGACAACGGATACTGTGCGAATGGCATTAATCGCGTTGTTCGGCGTAGGATTAAACGGTAGTTTTCAGTCCCGGCCTTTGTCCTGTTTATTTAAAATTACCGTGACTAGGTGGGAAAAATCAAACGCTGGCTGACAGAGTGTCAGTTTGTGTTAGATCAGGTTTTTCTACTGCTAGGTTGCGTGTTGTTTTTCGGGACTAATTCGCTGTTTCCCTTAATTGTCAAAGATGGTTTGTCTTATTTTCAGAGTAGTTCTATCGTATATAAGCTGAATACGTAGGACGAACCAATCAGAGATTTGAAACCCAAATTAGTCAGCACGTTCCTGTCAATATAAGAGTTGTATGCGTCACTCTTTGAGAGTAACTTAGTCTGCGCATGATTAAGCCATTGGCCAGCACTTGCTTGATAACCTAGACTGTGCTAACAAATATGTGAACAATTATGAAAGTATTTATTTTTTTAACAAATTAAAATTTATTGAAACAAAACAATTACAGTTGACCACTGACGACAATTCCAGAACAACGTAAAAATAAACAATTTTTTCTAACCTCTGCCAGCCGCAATGATGGGGAAAGCATTACCTCGAACCATCGCCAGTGAGACACGCTGCAAGAGCCACTCCGTTTCGCGAGGCTCGTTCCTTAATCGAGACTCAATCGCGCCAATCCTCCGAAGGAACGCCATCGAACGAGGGCCAATAACCCCTGAAGTCTCCACTGCCACAGGAGTAAAAAAAAATCTATCAGCAAGAGAAGAATATTTAACTATTTTTTTCATCTCTGGGTCCCGGGCGACGGATCCTGGCTCAACCGCGGAACTGATCAAATTACCGACCGAAAATGTATCCGCACAGGTCGCATCCCAAATCAACGACTTCCCCATTTCAAAAAGGGAAAATGGTAATGCCATCCGGTCGCTTTCCATCACCGCGGTCGAGGCCTACGGGTTCGATTTGGGAAGGGAACCCAGCTGCATCCAAACCTCTTTTGATGATGTAATTAATGGCAGCATGCCGTAGAAAGCAGCCGGCACTATATATTCTTTCACAGTTTTGCACAGAGCCCAATCCGCTCACTATTTAGTCCTTGAAGCGATTCACATTAAGTTACATAAAACGTCTCTGTGCAAACAGAAGGAGCATTTCATTCACTCCCTCATTCTTTTAGGAGGTTCGTGATTCCTATTTTCGATTTTATACTCACTTGGAACTATTTATTTTTTATCCGTCAATTATTTTACCAATAAATATATTTTAATCGTGTTCCATAATTTTCCGTCCAGACCTCTTTTTACTGAGTGAATTATCCATTTTTTGTTCTTGTCATTAATTACGCCAACGTTTTCCTTCCGACGAAATCTGATGACTAGAGCACACAAGAGAATTAGATCTGAAATAGGACAAAAACAGTGCGGGTTCGTTAAATGAACAAACAATACGTTATTTATGGTCAGAATGATATCAGAAAGAGTAATAGAAATGGAAAATGATGTATACCTATATTTTATACATTATACAATATCGTTTGATAAAGTATGTCCCAAAGAACTGTTGGAAGTACTAAGTAAACGTGATATATTTGTGAATGATATCCTGAACCTATACTGGCAGCAAACCATCTGCATAAGGATAGAAAATGATTTCGGTAAATATATAAAAACAGAAAAAGGTAGTAAGATAAGGATGTGTCGTCTCACCGGACTTATTCAACAGTAAGGAGACTCTGAGAGAACTAGAAGTCCTACCAGGATTCATTATTGGCGTTCAGAATTTTAATAACAAAAGATATGCAAATGACACTGTGTTTGTAACAGACACAGAAAGGAAACTACAAGAACTATTACAGAAGGTATTGGAGGAAAGCGAAAAGGAAGGATTAAACATCAATTGCAAGAAGACAGATTGTTTATTTCTTAGCAAAAAGAAGAGCCTAATATGCAAATTAAAAATTGGAGTACAACAATTTAAATATGTCTGTGCCGTGTTTTAACTAAAGGCGGAAATCCGAAGGCACGATAAGATAACGAAAGTGGCATTTCAAAAGCTAAGCAAAGTATTAAGAAACAGGAAAATTTCATTAAAAACGAAAAAATGAGTAGTGAATTTTTGCATAATATCAGTTCTTCTATATGGCAGTGGGTGTTGGACAATCTCTTCACAGCCGAAGAAGCGACTTGAAGCTAAATAAATGTGGTTCTACAGAAAGATGATGAATGGACTGAATATGCGAGCAACGGTGAAATTTTAGAGAAAATGGGAATAAAAAGGACACTTATACTTAGAATCAGGAAGAGACAGTTGAAATTACTAGGGCACATAATGAGGAGAGATGGCTTGGAACATTTGATACTCACAGGACTAATTCAAGGCAAGAAAGCGAGAGTAAAACAACGCATAATCTACCTAAAGTGTTTGTGCAAGTGAACGACCGCCCTGTTTAAAATGACTCGGCCACTAATAAAAAAATACAAGAAAATATTTTTGGTAAATCATTTTTGTAGCTTAACATTCTTTACTCATTCCTTAGACAGCGACACTTGACAAAATCGATAAATATTGATTTGTTATAACTCCATAAAAATCAGGAATCGATTTGACATTGTATCTATATTATAAACAGCAACCACTTCTAAATCGATAACAAATCAATATTTTTCGATTCTGACAAGTGTCTGAGCCCAAGGAAGATCTAAAAATAAGTTATTCTACAAAGAATATTATTGTAACCAAGAAAGAGTTACTGAATGAGGAATAATCAAAACGGAGGTTAGAAATGAAATGGTAATCTTTATAACATCAACAAAATACAATACTCGCCAGCGGCGTGAAGTAGGTAAACCACTGCTAGTGGTGCACTACTGAGAAAGCATATTTGTATTTATTGTACATACATACAATTATGGCATGAGGCCTAAAAGGGGAAAGGGGTTTAGAGCTGGTCTTCACTAACTATCTTATACCTAGCTATTCCGAACTGAGAAAGCATATTATCCCAACTTGCAATAGTGTCCAACGTATTTATGAGGATTGGGGCATACCCTTTAGTGTTCATAGGTACGGTATATAACAATATTTACCAAAAACATTTTTTACGAGTGAACCTCTATTTAAATTGTGACCAAGAAACATTCAACATTCATTGAGATAACAATTTGCGATAATATGGGTTGAATTTAAACAAATCTTTTTCATAGAAATATTTCTCTGTGAATTAGTTTCCTCATGCCTACTAATTGCCATTACTTTTTCTGGTATTGTTGGGAGTTTCCTTCCCAACTTTTCGTTTAAGATTGTGTAGAATATCAACACCTTAATTCTATCATTATGTTCCGTTTTAGTTTGGTCAAATAGTTTCTCCCTATTCTCTTTCATAACATTGTAAATATTCCACCACGCTCACAAATGATTTATTATTAGAAAAAATGTTTAAAGTACATATATATCCAGAAACTTTTACCATCATGAGTGTATTATTAGTTCCTCTGTCAAAATGCGGTATTTTTGGTACAAATTCGAACTGAATGGAGAGAGACAAGTTCTAGTAGTGATTGTGTCAATTGTTAGAATGAATGTACGATATACCTCTCCCTACGGCCTTGTGCCACAAGCAAATGTAATTTTTCTAACACTTCTAGATACATGACATGGCGTCTCGGCTTCAGTTACTTTCCCACTGCCATAATGGAGCTTCCCTATGCCTTTTCTATAAATCATTTCATGGTAATTGTTCGGATGAACTTTTCTCTATCGTACCAAAACTTTATGAATTTAAGCACACTACTAGATTAGTGGCAGTGTCTCATCATTTTACAGTTAAAATGGCTTGATGCAACCGTAAGTTCTATGCTGACAGTCTCTTCTCTTGCACTTCTCGTTTTTGGAACACTCTCTGATTTCATGTCTCCCAGTCGCCTTTGATCTTCAAAAATTTAAATGCTATGTCAATCATTGCAAATTGTCTTCTTAATTCTTGTTCTTTTATTCTTCTACTTAATAGTATTTTTTCTCTCATATCCTCTTACATTCCTTAACATTTTGCATCGAAGTGGTTTAATTTTCTTGCTTGGGGTAAAATAATTAAAAAAGTGTATTGAATATCTTACAAAATCAAATTTGTCTCTCGGCAGATCCATTTATAGCATTAACGTTTCTAGTGTTTCTCGCCATAAGAAATGATACTTGCAAAACTATCCATCAATTACTTAAACGTTCGGGTAACATTTATTTGATTGGATGATTTGTATTTTACACTTTATCAACCTTTTGCTGGTTATTTAAAGCCAGAAAATACTTTTAGATTTTTAAAAACTATCTATTAATTACTTAAACATTCGGGTATTTCTTTTCTTTTTTTAATGAATTCTTTGTTGTTGTTTTTTACAGTTTAGCAACCTTTTTCAGGTTATTTAAAGCCAGGAAATATTTTTATATTTTAAAAGACGTTTTGGGGATATTAATGATTTATGATACAAGTCCAACTAATTAACCCATAGCTGGAGAGGGAAAAGATAGATTCATACCTTTCCAAGCGTATATATACGTAAGTGAATATAATGAACCCGACTGGAATTAGAAATCGGATTTCCAAAATCGGAGTTATTAATCATTATATTATCCGCACATCCAAGCTTATAACACCAGGCATTCCAAAGCAGTTACTCCTCCAGGTACTGACAATGATCGACGTTGATCGTACGGGAATCTGTGCTTAAACGTACTATAGCCATAAGCCAACATTCGAACAAGAAGACAATGCTAGCAGATATTGACTTCGAAATGTCCCAATGAGAGATGTGCCTTTCTTAAAAAACAGTAATAGTACTTTGCCTTGTTGTAGGCGTCTCTGTAGCTGAAACTGTAAAAGTATACTTTATACAAGTTGTTTCCTATAGGTAGAATTGAAAAGGAATGTTTAGTATTTACATTATGTGGACTATTGTCCTCATCTTTGTCGCCATATTTGTCACAACGTTTCGGCCGTTGTACGCTCCGGCCTTCTTCAGGTGGTTGGAATTTCGAACTGAACTCTTTATTTCGATCCCTGGAGTAGACTGTTTTAGTTCCACGTACTATGTTTGATGTCAGTTATCAGTTATCTCCTGCTAATTTTCCCTCTGAAAGTTCTCCACTGCCTTAACCGGGTATTGAACTCACACTCTTTTGGCTCTGTTACTGGATCTAACCAACGCCTTTATCCAGTGTGCCATGTGTCCTTGAGGACATCTGGGTATGAATGTCTGGGTATTATAAACCTAATGTTTTCAGCAATCATTTTTACCAGTGCTCATATTGCAATTTTATTAAGTTTATAATACCCAGAAACAGAACAGTCTACCCCAGGGATCGAAATAAAGGGTTCAGTTCGAAATTCCAACCACCTGAAGAAGGCCGGAGTGTACAACGGCCGAAACGTTGTGACAAATATGGCGACAAAGATGAGGACAATAGTCCGCATAATGTAAATACTGTACATAATACCTCATCTCAGAAATATAGACAGACTCTGAAGGAATGTTTAATGTTTTTAAATCCTTGTCCTTTTTCTTTAACCAGTGATTCTGGAATTACTATCAATAATATTACTGGAATTGCAAAAGAATATTATTATATGACAAAGAGTTTATTTTTAATATTTTATTAAATAATAAAAAAAGAGAAGGCCTTTAAAATTAGATTCTACCAATGTTGATTGGTAGAATCAAAGGTAACAGGTTTGAAAGGTCATTAGATCAAATCCCGATCCAGAGTCTTGTCACTCATTGGAAGAACACATCAATAATTGTCCATGGCTTCAATGATGTAACCGTACTGACTTCGCTTAGATATATGCGGGTGGATGATGCTTTTTAAGCCATAGTTCAGAGTAATACTCTTCTTCTCTTTCAAACGGTCGGATGAGAGGTGGATACATAAATTTCTCAAGAATATTTTCATGTAAGTGAATGATGTGTTTGTAGGATATATCATAGTATCCGAAACAAAAGTGAAGATGATTAGACAAAGTCAAAAATTTATAAACGGTGAATAAAAACATTTTGAATTGAAAAACAGTACTACGCTTACAAAGAACTCTCACCAATTAACAGTTAAGTTGACAACATGTTATAGATGTAACCGTATGTTCTTTGCTAACAGTTTCTTTTCCCGCATTTTTCGGTTGTGGAACTCTCTTAAGGCCTTATGTATTCCTGCCAACTTTACAAATTTAAATGCAATGCCAATCGCTTTCTACTGTCCCCTTGATTGCACTTTATTCTTGCTCCTTAGTACTGACTACGCTTAATTATTTGTGGGTGGATGATGTTTTTTAACCCCTAGTTCAGAGTAATTCTCTTCTTCTCCTAGCCATCCAAGGGTAGAGGACCAAGTCCGTCCTGCTCTTTACTCACAAACGGTCGGAGGAAAGGTGGATACATAAATTTTTCAAGAATATTTTCATATAAGTGAATGTCTGTTTATAGGATATATCATAGTATCTGAAACAAAAATGAAGATGATTAGACAAAGTCGAAAATTTATAAAAGAGGCGTTTTGCCAAGAGAGTCTGCTCTTTTCAGGGTAGAATGGTAGACAAAATTGTTTGTGACGAAAATGTTATGATATCACGCAGAATAAAAGGGGAAATGAATAAAATTAGGTTACCTTATCACATCCACAAGAGAGTGTATGACCGCTTGTTATATATATATATATATATATATATATATATATAAGACCCATTAGGTTTCTGTTGCATTTTAAATCAGTCAACCGGAATTAGACAGTGTTTTTATCTATATACTTGCATATATATGTACATAGATAACACCTACCCACGCATATATATATATTAGAGTTTTTTTGTGTTTACTGGTAAATACCCTTATATATATATATACATACTCATTTATATGTTTGTGTTTCCATATATATATATATATATATATATATATATATATATATATATATACACAAATACATGCATATAAACATTATAGAACATTTTTATATATGAATATTGTACACATACATTCATACATACATTTCTGATATATATACCTGTAGAGACATATGCATATATTGATTTTCCAAGCGTAGCTTAGACGCGGCGCGGAATTAGGGGGCACCCAGTGAGGATCGAACTCACTACTCAGTCGTAATTGTTTTAGCGAGTCAAGCTTGCTAACCATTACACCGCCTCGAGATATATATGTGCTCCTCATATATATCTGTGAACATACGCACACACACACATCAATATATAATAAATACGACCTCTCATAGATCTTTTTACGCTAATGTAGGTGGCCCTCAGGGCTCTATCCTTGCTGCTACTTTGTTTTTCTTTTATATATTAACGATCTTCTCAATGTTATCAGCTATTTTTCCTGTCTCGATATTAAGTCTGTTCGGTCCGATTAAGTCAAATTGACGGCTGTGGTCAAAAAGAAACTTTAGTCTATTGTTAACTGGAGCAATGGATGGCTTCTTAATTTTATCCCCTCCAAAGCTAAACTGCGCTCTATTAATTATCTGAGAGATTTCTTTCTCTCTTACATCGACAGGGCTGAAGCTAACCTCCAGGAGAGTGACTCAATGCTTTTTCCCAGGCTAATATTTACAGCTGACAAGAAGTGAAAAGACTATAAATACATAGGTTAGCTGCTAAAAAAAATGGTTCACTGTGTCATGCTAGACAATTTTTCTCTCCAGAATCTATCTTAAAATCTACAAGTTTACCATTCGTCCATGCTTAGACTAATGCTGCGACATATGGACAGGTGCTTCCGCTATATATAGTGATCCTTGATAAAACCCAAAGAAGAATCAGCAATATTATTGATCCTAACCTGACGTCTCGGCTTCATTCAATATCCCATCATCATATAGTTTACTCTCTGTGCCTATTCTATAAATACTTTCATGGCAACTGTTCACTATGGCACCTAGACATTTTGAATTGAGACGCGGTACTAGACTAGCGACGAATTCTCATCAATTTAGAGTGGAGTTGGCAAGATGCAATAGATGTATTGTAACCGTATGCTCTAGTTTATTTCCCCACACTTCTCGCTTGTGGAAATCTCTTAAGGCATGGAGCTTTCCATCTAACTTTACAAATTCGAGTGAAAGCAGTAAAAAGGCCAAAAAGTTATGATTGCGCTACGAAAAAGATCCGCAGTGAATCTAATTACACAAAAAAGCCGGTAATGGTGGTCGAATGACCGCGATTAATACCGATTTTTTCTGGTCGATAACTCATAATTGTAATTGTTAAATAATTCGAGTTCAGCATACGGAAATATGACGATTTCTAAAAATATTAATATATTTAGCTTGGGGATTGAAAAGCAAATTTACCGAAAAAATTTTGTAGTGGGTTGTTGCGATTAATGAATGTTTGTCAGTTAAATTTAAAAAATATGCCAATATTTGCATTGGACAGACAAGAAGTTGGGTTAAAAACCATATTATTTTTCTTTTTTTAACACACACACATGCAGATACACACACACACACATTGTGACATGCTCCTTTGGGCCGTCTTGGAAAAGAGAAAAAAATAATAAAACAATAACCTGGAATCAAATCCATTTCAGTTCTCTCTCTGTAACCCCACTCTCTCACTGAGCGTACACCCTCTCCTCTATCTTTCTCCAACTCCACTCTCTCATTAAATATACGCTCGCCTGTCCATCTCTCGGGTGATCCCCTCACATGATAAAGTCTAGAGACAGATAAGTAGCCTAAAAGACAATAGCAGTCGTGTGAGCAATAACTAATATAAAAAAAAAGAAAAAAAAGAGGAAGACGATATGTCCAAATAAGGAAGTTGCACGAGCGCGCCGAATGATCGCCCAAATTGACGCTCACGTGACCAACCCAGACTGTGCACGCGGGAAATTTAACGGCGGTCTCCGTTTGGGAATTGAGTAGGTGACGGCACCTTATACAGAACCTTACCTGAGATTTAGACATCTTTAATGTAAGAAATTCGAAGCAGAGTGAAATGAATGCTTGCATTGAGCTTTTCAACACTTGATAAAGCTTCAACCGATCCGGAACGCGACAGAAGCAGTTTATGGGAGACACCAATCCTCTGCTGAAGATATGATTATTATTCTGACACGAAGTCAAGAAAGAATTTTAATTCACCTGTTGCGGAGACAACTGTCTCCGAAAGAAAGAAAAGGCCTTGCGCCTAAATTGATTCATACACTGGACATGAGAGAGTTTATATAACTCGGTGTTCGAGTTAAATCGGAAGAAATTTGTCAAATGATGAACTATAATGCAAAAAGAAAAGAAATATGGAAGACTGAAGAGATTCGTGAAAAAAAAAAAAAAAAAGAGACAACGAGAAAAGACGAGTTGGAGTTAATATAAAAAAATGGGGGGGGGAAGGAAGAGAATTTTTCATTTTTTTTTTTTTTTTTTTTTTTTTTATTTCAATTGACGACATCCAGTTCTTCCGTCATTATGGAAATCACGTACGTAATTCCGCATACATGCCCACATACACTTTTTACAAAAAAAACACTGTTTATTTCAACTTCATCCTATCGTTCATTTTTGTGTCAAAATTTTTTTTTTTTTTTCTTTTCTCCTCTCTCTAAAAAGCCTTGTTTGTTGTCTGTCTATCTTATTGCCACTTGTATAGATATTCCGGTCTTTTCTTTTTTAACTACGAGGTATTACTTTCTTGATCCCATTTACTGTTTTGGTTTTAGTGGTGTAATAAGTCGCCGGCTATTCGTTAACAATATATTTGTCGGAGGACGCATATTTTCTATGAAAATTTCTCGGACATTCAGGCCGTTAAATGTTGTTTAACACTGTTTATTATAAACAGCATTTACTTAAATATTTGTATCTATAAAAAGAATGTATAAACTAAACATGAAATACAAAAAAAGGATAATGATCATAATTGAATCTAGGCCACTAAACAGTAGTATTAAAAAAGTGCTTAATACACGTCCGGGTGAAAAAATATAAAAGTAAAGCTAAAAAACATGTGTAGAGTTTGAAAATTTTTATTTAAATTTAGAATGTTAAGTTAATAATAGTGAGACATCTTTTCAATAGCTTCAGTAATAAAATATTTGATTTATTGATATTTTGGACGATACGCATCCGATGGCAAAAACAGACGATTTTTTTTTTTTTTTTTTTTTTTTTTTTTTTCCGCTCTTTTTTCGGAATTGGAAGCTGCAGACGACGACTTCATATTTATCCTCTGTCAGAATTTTTTTTTTTTTTTTTTAATCGACCAAGAAAAAATTATAGAATATATAAGAACTACCGTCAGGTTTCTTTTTTAGCGGATCTAATATTTTCATCGTTACTAAGTATCACATCAACTACTCTGTAACTCTACCTAACGATCAATAGGGTCCAGAGATATTTAGCTGGGTTTTTGATGAGAAAGAACATTAACTTTTTATAATATTCCTGAAATCTTTCTTGTATAATTCTCGTGATTGTTCTCTTAAACTCACAAGTAATCCTCATGCCACAATTTGTGGAATCTATCAAGATCTCTTTTACAGACTATTCAATAGATTTCTGTTAGGTACATCAAATGCTAGGAAATTTGTCCCGGCTTTCCCGCATCAAAGGGTTGAGGTTAAAAATAGGGTTGAAGTTTTAAAAAAATGCGTCAAAACGCGAGTAAAACGGCAAGATTAGAGCGGACAAACTCTTTTAGGCGCGTACGAATAAAGAAAAAAAAAACTCCTGGTCGGTGAGTAACAACAAAAGAAAGTGTTTAATTTATTTACAACATATACAGAAAAAAAAATGGTAAAAGGGAAAAAGACGATTAGTAGAGAAAGAAAGGGAAAAGAGAAAATGTTCTTAAAAAAAGCTTGCTCAAAAGTCAAAATATTTCTCTGAGCGCCTAAAGAGTTCTTTAAGCGATTAGATATTATTGTTAAGGTTCAGATAGATACATTCACAGTTCTTGTAGAGTTGGAAAATTGTTCGCAGATGAAGGAATCCTGCAGCTGAGTGAGTTTTTAGGTCGATCACAAAAGTCCAGTGGGCTTGTCAGAAGGAGTGATGAAGAGATGCAGCTTTGGATTGGTCTTGAATAGTGGACCGACGTTCGTTTTTGACGGCCATTTTTAGTAGTTCTTCTTTGGAGGTTCTGGAGCTCTCTAATGTCGACCTCACAGACGGTGGGCAGAAATCTCACTGTTGAAATAGACAAGATTCTCCAAATTTATGGTGTTTTGGTAGGCTCCGATGGATCGGGGACTTTTGCCTCCAAAATCGTTGTACAAATTTCCTGGCCCCTCTATTGATCAGAAAACATTCTTATCTCTAAGAATCAGGGCCCTGGGAGCCGGTTTCGAAGGTACTGAAAACAAGTTGAAGTGAAGAAGCTGTGAGGTTTCTCCCAGACTTTATGGCACCGTGGAAAGTATAATGGTGGTGGAATTCCTTTTTATTTTCCAGCTCTCTCGTTAGTTAGAAAATATATTCTTATCTCTGATAAGAATCAAGGCATTGGAAGCCGGTCTTGAAATTAAAAAAAGAGGTTGGAGTGAGGATAGAAAAAATAGCGAGAATGTGAACTTGTTCTCAAATTAAATTCCAACACAATGTCAAAAAAATTCTTTAACATTTAAGAACACAGTTGTTATAATGGGGATAAAGAAAAGCATTAGGACAAATAAGATCAAGTTCATAATCCCCTGAACATTTAGCAGACGAGAATTAACAGAATTTTGTATGTCAGATAACACAGAGTAAAGCAATTCAAAGTAAGATAGCCTCTCACGTCCTACTAATTTATACAAACAGCCTTTCATTGTCTTGATAAGTCGCTCCCCAATACTACCAAACCATGCAGATTACAAAGGTATCGTTAAATGTTTAAATATTATAAGAGCTAAAAAAAACCTTCCCTTCAAATTCATCAGAAATAAATATTGAGCAAGAAAAAATTTCTGACTGGTTAAAACTAAAAGGAGTCGTCTGCAGCTTCCAATTCCGAAAAAAAAAATGTAGTGGATCTAGGAAGGCTGCGATTTAAGATTTGTGCTGCAAATAAAATATGCAATATCCACAAACATAAACTATAAGAAATGGCCAAATGTTAACGATATTCAATCACGACAAAAAGTACATGTTTGAAACAAATTAAAAATTTTATACAGTGATTCCTCGTTTATCGCGGTAGATTGATTCCGAGACCGGCCGCGATAACTGAATTTCCGCGAAGTAGGGCCGCCATTTACAGTATTTATTTATTTAGCGTGTATTTGGACTTTTAAACCCCTCCCTGTACTATTAACAACCCACCTATTACAATATTCTATTAATAACAAGGACAACTGTTAAGCAATAACACTTTAGATTAAAAAATAAAGATTGTTACTGTATTCAAGACGAAAGAAGTTGAAGTAGAATTTGTTGAATGATGATTATGAAACTGATAATGACTTCTAGTGTGCAGCCGATAATTGTATTTTACGTCTCTTCGGACGGCGGTGCCCTTTCTATTGCTATAACGCTTCTTTTGTTGTTCCTTGACCAGGAAATAATATTTATTAATATTTTAATGGGTTTCAATGAAAAAAATTTAGGTGTTCATATATCGCGATTTTTCTAGAATTTTCCAGAAACTCCGCGATGGTAGAACCGCGAATTAGCGAGGGATCACTGTGTATACACAATTTACAATTTCTTTGTAATGTGTGCAAAAGTATATTTAAAAGAAAAAAAATCTTTGCTGTTTCGGAAATGTTCAATGTTGAAAAGTTGTTTAAAAGATTGAATTTACTTAGACAAAAGTTGTTTGTTTTTTTTTTTTTATGAAAGATATCGAGTGAAAAAGTTTCTTGTGTAAATTTTTCTTATGTCTCTCATAAAGGAAGTTTGTTTCTTTGGCGGCTGACACATAATTCGCGTGTGTAAATCTCAGATTTATTTATTGTAAAGCATACAATTATGGCACAAGGCCAAGGTGGGGGCTGAGGCTGGTCCACACTGACTATCCTATACCTAGTTAATCTGATTCACGACCCATTCACTCGTTAGAATTTTCACATTAACCACAAGAACTCGTACGTCACCAATCAATCCTCTATTCACCATAATACCGCATGCTCTTGGGGGACCTACAGAAAACGCGCCCCATGGCTTAACAATTTGATGATAATAGTAGTTAGGTACGTCCACTATTTCGGCATAAATTTTCTGTATTTAAGTTTAAAATGAATTTTTTACAAAGAAAAAACATTTTTGAAGATTTTATTTTAGCTTCGTTAAATTTATTATTTCCATTAATTAAACAATTCTGGTCTATTTCAGATAGAAACTATAATACATTTGATTGTCAAATTTAATTTTAAATTTTCTTAAAATCGGCCATTTTCTTAATTTTAAGAAATTTGTAAACAAACAAATTTATCGATTTTAAAAAAATTTCTGAAACGTTATTTTATTAAAATTTAAAAAGTAATCTTGGGTACCTCCACGAAATCGCTAAAAAAAAGAGTATAGCATGAAAAGAATGGCCTTAAATTTGATGTAAAAAATTTTTATCGGCTTAAGTATATCATTCTTAAGAATAAACACCAAAGTATTTTTTTCCAATTTTGTAAACTAAGTTAAAATCCTCGTTTAGAATTATTCCAAAAATCAATTCTGTTTTTCGAAATTTATTTGACGAAAATTAGCAAATTTAAAGATTATTTAAAATATTTTGAAAGAAGCTTTTACTTACTTTCTTCGAAGAAAAAAAAAAAATTGTTCGAATCAGCTTATGTACTACCCCGTAATTATTAATTAATAAAATAAAAAAAAAAAATAGCATTCCAATTTCTTTTATTTTATTACTGTAGCTTAAACCATAACTTTGTTGATATTATCTGTAGAGATAATAAATACTATAAATAAATTAAAATACAAGTGCTGCACAGCTTTTTGAGGGCAACTATAGCCCCCAAAGTCAATAATACAGATTTGATTTCATAAAACATTTCTATCCCAATTAAACATAATCACAAACATATCAAGTTTTTATTCGTTTTCGTTTTTTGTTTTTTTTCCACACTACAGCCTATTTGCTCTGGGGAAAAAAAATTGAATAATGACTTTTGTCATCATCTGAACAAAATATCAAGGAAACTTGATCTGCATCCCATGAAACTAGTTATTTCTGAAAGCAAAGAATGCACTTACCTTTCTAAGTGAAATTGGTTGGTATATAAAATTAAATGATTATAAATGTTTCTGGGGATAATATATGAAAAAATAATTGCTATTCCTGAACACTAGAAACCAGGAATTTTTTTTTTTTTTTTTTTTAACAAATCAGCAATAAAGAAAACGGTGATGAAAATAAGCCAAAATTCACTTTGACATTGCTGGGTCAAAGGCCAGCCAGCTAACAATCCCCAGCTGCCATCAACTTGTAAAAAAAAATCTTTTTTTTTTTTTCTTAAGATTATGTTTGACCAATGGCTTGATGTATTTTTCTTTTCTTTTTCTTTTTTTTTTTTTTTTTTCTTTAACACCTGAGCAGGGTGAAGACAACACAAAACTTAAGGAATGATTATGAGCTGTCAGTCAGTGTGAATTATTTTTCTGACTAACTGTTAAACGTGTCAGAATTTTGTGACGAAATTCTCACAATAGTATGTAGTAAACTTGATAAGAACAGAAAACAGTTTGTTTGAATTAAGGAATTCACATAAAATTCAGTTTAAGTTTACTTTGAAGACACTTGGAATGTTTGGGACGGGCAGATTTTTTCTTTTATTTTTAGTCGACAACTTCTTTGGTTTTTTTCATTGATTGAGTGGCAGGAATGATTGAGCTGCAGGCAGAATGGACAAAGGACTCAGAGGGAATACTGGAAATTTGTTCACGATCAACATGAAGCAACATAGCCATGTGTAGGAAATATTTTGAATACAGTGATCAGTTAGGCAGAATTTTATTTTTATTTTAGTCTGTACCAAATATGGCAGAAGTGAATGCCCGTAAGTTCAATTTCGTAATTGGTTTTGTTTTGTAAATAAATCCGCCATATTATTTCCCGATTGAACATATTCAGATTGTACTGTTTTCTTTTGTACTTGGTACCTAACAATTTGATATCGATCTGCTTTGATGTATTATTGTATTTCTGGCCAAAGCAATACTGGCCTGATTGTTGCAGTAAATAATTATTGGCTCAGTTATTACCAGTGTTGTAATTGTTTTTATTAGTAATTTAAGAAAAATAGCCTCTTGTGTTGCTTTTGTTTTGACAATGCAATATATTCTACTTCACAAGAAGTAGAAAGCGAAATCATTCCCTGTTTCTTCGATTTCCAGCTGATTATTGGGTTACCGTCTTCTAAAGCAATAGCCTCAGAAAATCATATAGGCTGGACTTGTCTCGTCATACCCAATAAATATGCCCCTTTCACATTTTGGATCCAGTTTTGCCCTGTGGTCGAAATATGTATAATAAACTGTACCAAAAATATGCATACCACTTACATTGGGTTTGTAGTTCGTATAAGCTTTGTAAGGAGTCTTTTTTAATGTGACTATAGCAACGGTTTCTTATATATACGGCTGTATTTAACACATAAACACGGAGTTTTGGGTAACTTAGATTCTATTAGCAAACATCTAGCCATTACAAAAAGCGTCCTCCAATTACGTTCAGCAACTCCGTTCTGGTGTGAAGAACAAGTTTTCTCATGTTTAATGTCCTTCATTTATTAGGTTTTCGTAAGCATCAGAGGTAAATTCTCCACAATTATCTGTCCGAATTATTTTTACTTTTCCATACGGGGAGAAACCGGATAAATAGATTTTTTTTGTAACTTGTAGGGTATCAGATTTGTTTTTCAGAAAATATATCGGAATAATAAGTCCTGAATATTCATCAACAAAGTTTAATACATATGAATAGGTGTCGATACCCATTGGGGAAATTGGACATGCTAAGTCGCAATAAACTCCGAACAGTATATCTGTTGATTTTGGGAACCGACCCCGATTTCTATATTTCGTCATTTTCCCTTTAATACACATTTCACAATATTGTAAGCCCTTTGGAAATGTAATTTTCATTCCAGTTACGTGTTCTTGCAATCTTTTAACATCCGAATTATTACAGTGGCCTAATATTTTATGCCAAGTCCTCAAGTCGTGCGTGGCCGTCTTTTCAGACTTAATACTTTTCAAATAATACAAACGTCCATTTTGCTGTATATTAAATTCAGTTCCGTCTGGATATATTAACTTTGAATTGTCTCGATGAAAATTGACGGTAACACCAATTTTAACCGCAGATTGTACCGAAAGAATATTGTTTAAATTTACGGCATAAGAATTAATGTGGCTTGTTTCCATAAATTTGGCAATTTTCCAGTAGTCCAAATATCATTTAGCTTTTCATTAAGTTTGACTGACATTGCAATATTTATTTTGAAGAAGTAGTTAGAATTCATAATGATCACTGGCAAAGTTGGATAGTGCTTTACATGATTTTATTTTCCTGCTCAGTATGTAGTTGTAGTTTATTGCATATAATTCTAACTTGGTTCTACCTCATGCATTATATAATCTGTAGCCAAATCTATTTTTGACAGTTCATAATTGTCGTTATCTTCTTCATAGAATATGTTGTAGTATGGATCACAAAATCCATGTATCCATCCTGCAAATATTTTTTCATAAGAATTAACCTCCCACACATGCTTAATTCTTTGATTGACAAAATCCCCATTCAGTATTTTGATAATTTTTTCCGCATCTGCATTGCTTAATTGAAGATCAGGGAATTCTGCTTTAATTGAAGAGGTATTGTGACTTATCCTTCTTAGCCTTTTATGAATTTTGGTCTTTTGTTGTTGATTACTTTTCCTTTTTTTTTTCTTTTTCTTTTTTTTTTTTTTTTTTTTTCTTCTAATCGCTTCATAATTTCCTCATCTACAACTTCACGGAATGATTTTCGTTCCAAAACTACATTGATGCCATGCTTTACTGCCAAATCCATGTATTTTAGAAATGTATTGTCATCCAGCTTATTTATGAAATCCCAAACATTATTTCTTTTAGCCTTTATTATATTACTTAGGCTGGAGACATATGCATTTCGTGATATTCTTTTTTTTTTTTTTTTCGCAGTATTCCCCAATTACACTCTCAATTTCCATAGTGTGATTACGTACAGAAGATAATATTGTTTCCGGAGTAGTCTCGACTGTGTCAAATGATTTCCTGTACTGCCTTTCAAGTACTTCTATTGTCCCTTTTATAGAAGCAGTCATCATTTCATGAAATAATGAAGAATTAGGTGGTGCAACCATGAATTTTACATCTTCAGATAACCTCTTTCCAAAGAAGTCCCTGCCAGATTGTAATATAGTTTCTGCGTCCACAAATTTTTTTAGCTCATTAATTACGCCCTTAACTATTTGTATGGTGTCCTTTGGGCTTGGTGCTTTGGCTAAATTTGTATAAAATGTGGACATCCATGGTCCAGAAAATATCTTGCCTATTAATCCTAGAACTTTTAGTTCTGCTTCATCGTTAATTAAAGTTTTAAGTTTTATTATAATTTTATTGGTTGTCTTCAGGTTAGAAATATTTTTAAATTATTGTACATACTGAAGTAAATACCGCCTAATTCAAAAATGATGTGCATACAGTTCCTCAGGAATTTTGGTATGGCAGACAGTGAGAGTCCTGTGTCCATAAATAATTTTTTCATTGCTCGTACCTGATGATACTTTTCGCTATATCTCAGTGAATTTAAGGCAACAATAATTTGCCATGCCACACATTCACTTGAACCTGCCCTCTGTTCACATGCATGCAGTTCCTTCTTTATTCTAGGAGAAACTGCTTCCAGGGGATGCACATTGCAGTTTAATTCCTTTAAAACAGTATTCCACTCTTTTTTCCAGTAAGTATACAGTCAAGTGGTTGACTGGAGCCCGATCAGTCAAACAGCACTTTATTTTGGAAATTAATTTCTTATACACTTCTATAACAGTCAAACTTGATACTGCCTATTGTACCTCTGCCAATTTCATTATACTGTCAGAGATATGCTTCCTGTAATCTTCTGTGGTCCCACCAGGCAGTTGCTCAATTGACACAAGATGAGATGTTGGTGTGGTGATCATCACACAATTAACATGAATCCCATCTTGTGTAGTTGCATCAAAGATTATGCTGCAGCTATCTGATGAAAGAACAGACGTACTAGTCTTTAAGTCAGAATAGAATCCAAGCTCAGCCACCATTCTGCCAACTGGTTTCCGATTTTATGAGAAAACTTTCATCAGGAATAATGTTGAAAAATTTTGTCAAAAGTTCCGACACATTCTTTGATGCAACTCCACTCAATAAAGTGGCATAATGGATTTTTTGTTTTAACATGCCTATTATTTTCTTTTGCCTATGTACTCTCATTCTCAATTCCTTATTTTTTTGATAAGCGTTTCATTTCCAACTTTTGTTGCTTCAGTGGGGTTTGAAATGCTCCCAATTGGGTTTGAAATGCTCTCATTTGGGATTGAAACACTCTCTTTTGGGATTGAATGTGCCAATTCCACACAGATTTTTGGAAATTTCTGCCCTTATGCCTGATTTTATAGATATTTTATAGGTTTAAAATTCTTGACTTTGTCACTATAGGAAAATTATTATTGGCATTTTCGTTTGCTGCCCAGGCCTCTATGCGCTTCAGCGCTACATTTTCTAATAATTTATGAAAAATATGTCCACATCGGACAGGCTGCCCATATTCCACGGCACGATAATTCAATAACGCTTGTTCGGTTTTGTTCATCTGGCAAAGAAAAAAATAACAATAATTGCCAAATGAAATAGAATGAACAAATTAATTAATTCTTGAATAAATAAATTGAATGAAGAAACAATGTCAACATTGCATGTCAATTCTAGAAATGAAACAGAAACTAATAAGGATCAAAGTATGAATCACAATCTAATGTAAATATTCCTTGAAACAAAGAAAAAAATATAAATTTATAGTGGTATTTTCAGAAATAAATGAATGATGACAAAAATTAAACTATATCAGTGCTTGGTAATTTTCTTTTCCTTTTCTTATTAATAAGAAAAATATGTAAATTAAATCAATTAAAATCTCAAAGAAGACTATCAAATTCGAAAAATATATTTGAAAGAAGTAGTTTAGGTATAAAAACAAAAAATATGTATACGCCAAAAAAAAAATTCAGTAGTCGGTGGGATGTTATTTTTCATAACAAAAAAATATACATGGATTAAAAAAATCTAAAAAAAAGAATTTCACAAATTCAAAAAATATATTGGAAAAGTAGCTATAAAAAAATTAAAAGAAATCAAATGGTACTTACTTTAATTTCAGTATGAAAATGAATCCTCGTAATTGAAATAGACGACTCACTGAAAAGTGAAAACTGTACCACAACTTAAAAAAAATTGAAATTTCAATGAAATATTTGTAAATGAAATAAATGTTATTTTTAAAAATGTAATGATGATGGTGAGAATCGCTTAGGATAATGTTCAAATTTTTGTAATAAGTAAAAATCGCAAATTCAAACTGCTCAACAAATGTCTCGCAAGAAGAATTTAATAACAATGAAATCTACACTTACACTCAAGCCACGTGACGTTTTATTGCTTGTGACCTTCCGTACTTTTTAATTATAAACATTTTAAACGCTTTTATCAACACAGAATTACATTTCTTAATTACCATGGCTCTTCTGATTGGTCCAAATGATAGAATTTTCAAAGCGCTAAACAATCTCATAATGACAATTAGAAAAGTTGACGTTGCTTTTAACTAATTTTTATATTTTTTAAAATTCAATGTAAAAATTTGAAAAAAATTAAAGAAATAACAAATAATTGTATTAAAAATTCAATTTTCATTGAAAATATTTTTTGCTTTCAGAAAATATTGTCCATATTCATAAAAACATGATTTGCATTCTTCAAAGCCTTGTGCTTTTAATTGTAATCACTAAGCCCTGCGCGCTCGAGTTTCTAGAGTTTTTCATAAAATTAGTTATGGGGGTGTTAATAAATATATAAAAAAATATTTCTGCCATGACTAATAAAAAAAAAAAAACATTTATAATAATTTCTATCATCTGTGAATAGTTTCTGAAAGTTTCATTAACATCTGACAATTATTTTTATTTTTGCAAGATTTTCCAAATTAAGGTGTATAATACCAAAAAAAACGTGCTAAAATTATGTTATTTACTAGCCCATGTTGGTACAAAGAGAAACAAGGTTTTTTTTAATCAAAATTTAGAATGTTCTAAAAAGAAGCAAAAATTTAAAAAAATAATTAAAAAAAACTTTGGTCTTTTCTCTTCATGAAAACATAAGCATTTAGACGATAAAATTTTGTTTTCATAAAGTTTGGCGTCTTTTTTCATCAGACTATGCTGTTTTTTTAGCGATTTCGTGGAGGTACCTAAGTAATCTGATTTGAAAGAAATATTACTTATAGCATAAAAAAATAATATACAACCAATTATTAACAATCGGTCCTGTTCATCTGATGCAACTATTGATGGATTGTTGAATGACGAAGCGATGACAGCTACTACGGATGACTATAAATGACATTTTAAAAATCTGAGTTAACGGTTTTTTGATAGGTTTTTAGTTACCTAGTAATTGTTAGAAATGAACATGTTTGACTGTCCTTCTGACTATCTCCCCAGTGAGTATTTCATGCAGGACTTCAGCTACTCCTGGTTGATCATACTCCTCCAGCAAAGCCATTATGGATGCATTTTTCAGTCGTTTCAAAGATTTCTGTATCGGAGCTCTCCTCCTCCTTTCAGTCTGGACTGCCCTATCTTGTGAGAATTTCTTCTCACACAGTTTAACCCTTGGTAGAGACAAGAAAAGACATACAATTAAAACAAAGCCTACCTTAAAATACAATACAAGTTTTATTTCGTCTTTGCAAAAAAGATTATACCCTTTTTCGCCCCCTGTGAATTGTGAGAATTTCTTTGCACACAGTTCAACCCTGGCAGAGACAAGAAAAACTTACAAGAACAAGGCTTACCTTAAAATTACAGCAACCTTTATTGAATTCTTGCAAAAAAGGATTTGTCCTTTCTTGCCCCTGGGAACAGGGTGGGGTAGTTCTGTGTGAGTAGGTAGTCTTTTACTTCAGTGGGACTGTATAGGTCTCTGCGAAGTTTAAGTTTGACTGTCGTCAAGATCTCTGGTAAAGTTCTTCGTTGAAATTAAGCAGACAAGACAACGTCTGTATAGCATTACCACATTGGGTTGCTGAAAGAGTCGTAGCTTAATTATTAGGCTTGTTTTTAGGGCGCTAAAGGCCCAGCAAAAATATTAATAAATGCATCCGAACATTTCGATCAAATTGCTGCAACTAAAGTTAACAAAAGCTGTCAAAAAAGCCCGCGAAAAAACCCAAATCAAAATTCGACCAATGAGATTGGTCGTTAATATTGCAGAATTTCTTACAGAATAGGGTGGGGTAGTTCAAAGAAGTGGTAGTATTTTTCTTCTCTGTAGGACTCGATTGGTCTCTATGCAGATTCGAAGAAGCAGGAACTTGATGGTCATCGAACAGGAGCATTACCAATTTGGTTGCTGAAATAAAAACTCGGCTGTTTGTCGAGAGCATGCAGAAAAGTTCTTCATGTAAAAGTACATAATGTGACGACAGTCAATAAACCAACTGAATTATTCAGCCTTAAAAAGTCTCTAGAATATGAGACAAGAAGAATAATTGCTTAGTCTTTTGGGCGCTAAAGGCCCTGCAATGTGAGAGAAATATGAATCCTGTCATCTCAAAGATTTTGCAGCCACTGAAAAAAAGGCACAGGCAGTTGAAATGCCTGCAAAATGCAAAGGAAAATTCAACCAAAAAGCTTGGTCGGTACAAAAATACGGTGTGGCATAAATTAGCCAATAGGAGCTTTTTTTTTTTTTTTTTTTTTATTGCAGAATTTCTCACAATCTTTGCTCTTATCAACTTTTCTCATCAACCATTTGTTGCTGCATTTTCTTCAGTGCTGTATATTTTTGCTGTGAACCATTGCCATCTGGGGGTATTTTTTTGAATTGCTCAGCATCCAGATCATCGATGAATTTTCTTACTTGATTCCACTTGGCCTTGATGACCTCGCTTATGCTGGAAACATAAGCATTAGTCACAAGCTTCTTTCACAAAATTCACCGATGATGCTTTCCACTAGCATGGTGTGTTCCCTCACAGATGTCAGCAGTGATGGGATGGAGATGAAGCCGTTACAGTGGTGAAGGATTTCTGATACTGCCTGTTTAACACCTCCACAATCCCTTTTCAAACAGGCAGTCATCATTTGTCGAAACAGAAGTTTATTTGTGGGAGGAATCAATAGGGAGTTTTTTTTAGTGTTTGGTATTGGATTTCCAAAGAAGTCCTCTACACAGGCAAAAATAGATATTGGGTCCTCACTGAGTACCTGACTCCTTTGATGATGTTCATTGTGTTGATGGGGTCATTTTGAGTTTCAATAGATGTATAGAAGGTACTCATCCAAGGCCCTGAAAGCAGCTTCCCTATGATTCCCAGCACTTGCAACTCAATAGTGGCTTCTTCCATAATAAGTACATGCAACCTGGAAATGGTCTCATTTGTTGATGGAAGCCCTGAGTCAAATTGTTTGCACTGTGCGAAAATAGGGAAGTAGGTTGCACCCAGATGGAAAATTATATGCAGACAATTCCATCGAAATCTAGTGATTTGAGACAATGTTTTCATATCATTTATTGTCCCTCTGAGAGAATTCATTCCCACAATAATTCCCCATTCTAGGCACTCGCTCACAATCCCTCAGGGCTTTCCTTGTTCTTCTGGTAATAGATTCTAGTGGGTGCAAATTACAGTATAGCTCCAAAAGCTTAACTTGCCCCTCCTTCTCCAGTAGCAAAACTGTAGAATGATTGACAGGAGCTCTGTCTGTCAAGCAGCATTTAATTTTTGAAATTATTTTGTTCAAACTGGCATCAACACTTTTGCCAGTAGATAGTGAGCCCACTTTGGCTAATCTGTTGATGGCGTCCGTAATATGCTGCTTGTAATCCATGGCGGAACCCCCCCCCCCCAGGAAGACGTTCCAACAACACGAGATAAGAGGATGTTGGGGTGGTCAAAACTACACAGTTCACATGCTTTCCACTGCACGGAACGTCTTCATATCTGAGAGGAAGCCAAACTCCCCCACCATTCTATATACTGTAGTTAAGCTTTTTGGTTCAATCTCATCTTCCAGTGACAATGTCTTCAAAATATTGTTCAGTTTCTGGAGTCCTTGAAGAAGGAACTCCGGATAAAATGCAGTCATAATATAATTTTCTGATTAAAAATTGATTGGAATATTCTGGGTTTTTTTTTTTTTTTTTTTTTTTTTTTTTTTTTTTTTGTCACTGGAAAATGAAGACTAGACAGAAGTTTTATGCAGACTGTAATTTGCACCCAATTCTGAATTAGAAGACAGTTGTTGGCTAGCAGCAGACATGGTTTCGCTAGCAGCTGCAGCAGAAATGGTTGTGCAGGAAGAGATTCAGATTTGCTGCATATAATTTTTTGCTAGCATCTGAAGTAGATGTACTTGCAACTGGAGTGGCAGTAGATGAGACAGGCCGAGTCACAACTTTTCTACATTTTAGTGGGAATTCAGAAAAGTTTGACCCTTTATTTCTGTTCTTGTAAAATCCCCAAAGTCTTTTAATTGAATTAATGGAGATTAGTGGAAAACCGTTCTTGGCATTCTCCAACGTGGCCTTTCTGGAGTGTTCCATAATTTCTGAAAAATTTATCAAAAGTATGACTGCAGAGAATGGGTTCTCCATGTTGGATGCTGCTATAAGGTCTCAAAATCTTTTCTTTTCTCTCCATCTATAATTAAAAAAATAAAAAATAACGTAATTAAGCAAGAAAACGAATGCATTGATTTAGTTTTTTTTTTTTTTTTTTTTTTTTTTAATAAAATATTTATTCAGTGATAGTTAATAAACTTTAATTAACAGTGACTTAATTTAAAAAAAAAAAAAAAATATGCCGGAAATAAAGTTTAAAAATAACCTAAATTAATTAAACATTGTTTTCAAAATTAAGAACGTATTTCGTTAACTGTCATTGAAAATGAAGTGAAAAAATTACGAATAACAAATATTTTTCCTTAAAGTTTTTAAAAAATTATTCTATTTGAGTATGACCCACACTAATGGAAATACAATACATAAAATAAAAACATTTAAGTGAAATAGTAAATGGAAAAGAAAAATAAATTTCATTAAAATTGGACAATTATTTGATTTTTACAAGAATTTCCAAATCAATGTTTTCAACAGGAAAAAAAAAAATGACAAAAAAAAACTTATTTTCTATGAGGCCACGATGACGTAAACAAAAGAAGACTTTAACCAAAATTTCGAGCATGTTGGAAAATATTTTAAAAAATTAAAAAATGCTTTGTTCTTTCATTTTAATAATAACATGAGCATTTTGACAATAAAACTTTATTTTCTTTAAGTTTGTGGCATTTTTCATTACGCTATGCTGTTTTCCTGCGTAAACAGTGGACGAGGCTATAGTAATATACATAAAAATTTACGGATGACAAATGAGAGGGGAGGGAATGAACCCCAAAACAAACTAAATACCAACACAAATCAAACTAAACATAACTGATGTTTTAGTAAGGCCCTTCCAACCCTTGCAAAGAGAAAAGCCACTATATTCTTCTGCCCATTGGAAAAAAAATTCAAGAGGCTCTCGCTAAGGAATTGGGGACGAACATGGAAAATATAAAAGCTGACCCAGTGAAGATGAAAAGGGGGTTAAAACAAACTGAGGAGGTTGGGAATCTCAACTTGGATCATAACCAAAAATGCAACCGGGAACAGGCTAGAAACATTTTTATTCACATTAACTAGGTACACAAAGATTGTCTAGAGCCTAACCAAGGGAAAGGCTCCACAGGAAACCACTCTGTGACATAGGTTGACCTAAAATAGAAAATCAAGGCTAGCCCCGTTCATTACGAACTATGCTTGCTTCAGTCGCTGTCCTTTTGCTAAAAACTGTCGAATGCAAGCTTTTTCTATCGGTTCTAATCTTCATCTTGATGTGTAAATTTTAGATGCGACAAAAATTCGTTCACTGTTTCTATATAGCCTTTTTTTACCAACCAAATCAGCTCTACGGGGCTTGGGAGCACTTGCAAATTTTTCTGAGAAATCCGTGGGCAAATGTTGTATTTTTTATCTTTTAGCCAATATTGGATTTCTTGAAGCATTTGAGAAAGTGATTGTTTTTACGTCGACTGAGCCTACTTTTGCATAGGTACCTCCACGAAATCGCAAAAATAGAGTATAGCATGAAAAGAACGGCCTTAAATTTAGTGTAAAAAATTATCGGCTTAAGTATATATATCATTCTTAAGAAGAAACATCAAAGTATTTTTTGATTATTTTTAAAAAATTTTAGTTAAAAATCTTGTTTATTTTTGTCATCGAAATTACTTTAAAAAAAATCGCTATGAGCCATTTTTTTTCAAATTTTGTAAACTGTCTAAATCCTCATTTAGAATTCTTCCAAAAATCAATTATGTTTTTCAAAATTTATTTGACGAAAATTAGCAAATTTAAAGATTATTTAAAATATTTTGAAAGAAGCTTTTACTTACTTTCTTCGAAGAAAAAATTGTTCGAAATAAAAAGTAGGCAAATCTTAACATCTTTGTCAATTTGCAAGTGCTGAGTGATGGCTGTCATCACAAATCAACAGCTAACGTGAGATTAGAGTTGTCATACGTGACGTAACGTTTTTTTTTTACGTGAATCAGCTTATATACTACCCCGTAATTATTAATTAATAAAAAAAAAATTAGCATTCCAATTTCTTTTATTTTATTTTATTACTGTAGCTTAAAGCATAACTTTGTTGATACTATTTGTAGAGATAATAAATAAATTAAATTAAAATATAAGTGCTGCACAGCTTTTTGAGGGCAACTATAGCCCCCAAAGTCAATAATACAGATTTGATTTCATAAAACATTTCTATCCCAATTAAATGTAATCACAAACATATCAAAAGTTTTTTTTGTTTTTGTTTTTTTTTTTTTTTTTTTTTTTTTTTTTACACTACAGCCTATTTGCTTTGAAAAAAAAAATATATTGAAAAATGACTTTTGTCATCATCTGAACAAAATATCAAGGAAACTTGATCTGCATCCCATGAAACTAGTTATTTCTGAAAGCAAAGAATGCACTTACCTTTCTAAGTGAAATTGGTTGGTGTGAATAATTATAAATAATGTTTCTGGGGATAATATATGAAAAAATAATTACTATTCCTTAACACTGGAAACCAGGAATTTTTTTTTTTTTTTTTTTAACAAATCAGCAATAAAGAAAACAGTAAGCCAAAATTGACTTTGACATTGCTTGGTCAAAGGCCAGCCAGCTAACAATCCCCAGCTGTCATCAACTTATTTTTAAAAAAAAAAAAAAATCAAATTATTATTTTTATTTTTTATTTTTTTAAGGCTCTGTTTGACCAATGGCTTGATGTATTTTTCTTTTTTTAACACCTTCTGAGCAGGGTGAAGACAATAAAACTTAAGGAATGATTATGAGCTGTCAGTGTGAATGATTTTTCCGACTAACTGCTAAATGTGTCAGAAAATTCTCACAAAGTAGTACGTAGTAAACTGTTGTTAAGAACAGAAAACAGTTTGTTTGAAATAAGAAATTCAGTTTAAGTTTACTTTGAAGACACTTGGAATGTTTGAGACAGGCAGATTTTTTTTTTTATTTTTAGTCTACAACTTGTTTGGTTATTTTTATTGATTGGCAGGAACGATTATGAGCTGCAGGCAGAATGGACCAAGGACTCGGAGGGAACACTGGAAATTTGCAACATAGGCATGTCGGAAATATTTTGAATTTTGTGATCAGTTAGGCAGATAGCTAGGGTTCTGTATGTAATTAATTGGACACACTTCATAGAAATTGGCACAAACACTCATTGTGAATGATTTTTCTGACTAAATGACAGGTTAAATGTGTCAGAAATTGTGATAAAATTCTCACAAAATATTATGTAGTAATAAACTGTTGATTAATAACGATCTTATAAGTCAGTACCAAATATGGCAGAAGTGAATGCCCGTAAGTTCAATTTCATAATTGGTTTTGTAAATAAATCCGCCATATTATTTCCCGATTGAACATATTCAGATTGTACTGTTTTCTTTTGTACTTGGTACCTAACAATTTGATATCGATCTGCTTTGATGTATTATTGTATTTCTGGCCAAAGCAATACTGGTCTGATTATTGCAGTAAATAATTATTGGCTCAGTTATTACCAGTGTTGTAATAGTTTTTATTAGTAATTTAAGAAAAATAGCCTCTTGTGTTGCTTTTGACAATGCAATATATTCTGCTTCACAAGTAGAAAGTGAAATCATTCCCTGTTTCTTCGATTTCCAGCTGACTAGTTTACTGTCTACTAGCTTAAAGCAATAGCCTGTTACACTCTTACGATCTGGTGAGTTGGCCCAATCAGCATCACAAAATCCTTCCAATTTTAATGGTTTATCTGCTTGTCGAAATACTAGGCATGACTCTTAGTTCCCTTTAGATAACGTAATACTTGTTTAGCTCTTGTTAAATGCACAGTCCCTGGTTTATTTAAGTTTTGGGACAACTTAGTAAGTGTATAGCAGATATCTGGCCTGGTTGATGTCATCACGTAAATAAAACTTCCGACGAATGTTCTGTATTCTTTCTCACGCTGCTATACCATCTTCCTTGTTCATATTTATGTTTAAATCCATTTCACACGGAGCAGTTCGTGTTTTACAATTTTGCATGCTGAATTTAGATAAGATCATTTCGATGTATCTCGATTGATTCATCGAAATAGTATTGCCTTTAAATTCGAACTGTATACCAAGAAACCATGATAGTCAACCCAAATTGGTCATTTTAAATCTTATTTCTAGGGAATGTTTGATTTTTTAATAGAGCGGCCTCACACTTTGATGCACTTAACATATCGTCGACCCAAATAACTAGAATTACTAACATTTCATTATAAAATGTTCTCATGTACTGACATGGGTCAACTGTGGGGGATTGAAATTGTTGTTCTATTAAATTAGAATGGATTAATTTATTCCATGTTCTTCCGCTCTGTTTGAGTCCATATATTGACTTTTTAAGTTTCCATACATAATTATCACCTTCTTCAAAACCTGGTGGCTCTATGTATATTTCATAGTCGATGGCAGCGTTCAGATAAGCTGCTTTAACATCCATATGGTGTATATCCATACCATAATGTGTGGCCAATTGCATCAAAATTTTAATTGCTGTCATGTTTGTTGTTGGACTGAATGTTTCTACATAATCTTCCCCGTATATCTGCAAAAATCCTTTAGCTACAAAACGAGTCTTGTACACTGGCGATCCATCCTCAGTTCGCATTACAGTATAAACCCAACGGCTGCCGATAATATTTTTATCATCCGGGGCCTTTTTTTTTTTTTTTTTTTTTTACTCCAAATGTGTCGTTTGATACTAAATATTTAATTTCTTTTTGCATGGCAGCTATCCACCGTCTCGAATTGACAGAATGTATGGCTTCTTGATAGTTCTTTGGGATACATTGTACCGAATAACAACAATGTCGCACGCATTACATTGACCCATTCCAAAATAGTCTGGCTTTCTTCTATTTCTTGTCAAATAACGCTGATTCCAAACCCCCACCCCCGCAGATTGTACCGAAAGAATATTGTTTGAATTTACGGCATAAGAATTAATGTGGCTTGTTTCCATAAATTTGGCAATTTTCCAGTAGTCCAAATATCATTTAGCTTTTCATTAAGTTTGACTGACATTGCAATATTTATTTTGAAGAAGTAGTTAGAATTCATAATGATCACTGGCAAAGTTGGATAGTGCTTTACATGATTTTATTTTCCTGCTCAGTATGTAGTTTATTGCATATAATTCTAACTTGGTTCTACCTCATGCATTATATAATCTGTAGCCAAATCTATTTTTGACAGTTCATAATTGTCGTTATCTTCTTCATAGAATATGTTGTAGTATGGATCACAAAATCCATGTATCCATCCTGCAAATATTTTTTCATAAGAATTAACCTCCCACACATGCTTAATTCTTTGATTGACAAAATCCCCATTCAGTATTTTGATAATTTTTTCCGCATCTGCATTGCTTAATTGAAGATCAGGGAATTCTGCTTTAATTGAAGAGGTATTGTGACTTATCCTTCTTAGCCTTTTATGAATTTTGGTCTTTTGTTGTTGATTACTTTTCCTTTTTTTTTTTCTTTTTCTTTTTTTTTTTTTTTTTTTTTTTTTTCTTCTAATCGCTTCATAATTTCCTCATCTACAACTTCACGGAATGATTTTCGTTCCAAAACTACATTGATGCCATGCTTTACTGCCAAATCCATGTATTTTAGAAATGTATTGTCATCCAGCTTATTTATGAAATCCCAAACATTATTTCTTTTAGCCTTTATTATATTACTTAGGCTGGAGACATATGCATTTCGTGATATTCTTTTTTTTTTTTTTTTCGCAGTATTCCCCAATTACACTCTCAATTTCCATAGTGTGATTACGTACAGAAGATAATATTGTTTCCGGAGTAGTCTCGACTGTGTCAAATGATTTCCTGTACTGCCTTTCAAGTACTTCTATTGTCCCTTTTATAGAAGCAGTCATCATTTCATGAAATAATGAAGAATTAGGTGGTGCAACCATGAATTTTACATCTTCAGATAACCTCTTTCCAAAGAAGTCCCTGCCAGATTGTAATATAGTTTCTGCGTCCACAAATTTTTTTAGCTCATTAATTACGCCCTTAACTATTTGTATGGTGTCCTTTGGGCTTGGTGCTTTGGCTAAATTTGTATAAAATGTGGACATCCATGGTCCAGAAAATATCTTGCCTATTAATCCTAGAACTTTTAGTTCTGCTTCATCGTTAATTAAAGTTTTAAGTTTTATTATAATTTTATTGGTTGTCTTCAGGTTAGAAATATTTTTAAATTATTGTACATACTGAAGTAAATACCGCCTAATTCAAAAATGATGTGCATACAGTTCCTCAGGAATTTTGGTATGGCAGACAGTGAGAGTCCTGTGTCCATAAATAATTTTTTCATTGCTCGTACCTGATGATACTTTTCGCTATATCTCAGTGAATTTAAGGCAACAATAATTTGCCATGCCACACATTCACTTGAACCTGCCCTCTGTTCACATGCATGCAGTTCCTTCTTTATTCTAGGAGAAACTGCTTCCAGGGGATGCACATTGCAGTTTAATTCCTTTAAAACAGTATTCCACTCTTTTTTCCAGTAAGTATACAGTCAAGTGGTTGACTGGAGCCCGATCAGTCAAACAGCACTTTATTTTGGAAATTAATTTCTTATACACTTCTATAACAGTCAAACTTGATACTGCCTATTGTACCTCTGCCAATTTCATTATACTGTCAGAGATATGCTTCCTGTAATCTTCTGTGGTCCCACCAGGCAGTTGCTCAATTGACACAAGATGAGATGTTGGTGTGGTGATCATCACACAATTAACATGAATCCCATCTTGTGTAGTTGCATCAAAGATTATGCTGCAGCTATCTGATGAAAGAACAGACGTACTAGTCTTTAAGTCAGAATAGAATCCAAGCTCAGCCACCATTCTGCCAACTGGTTTCCGATTTTATGAGAAAACTTTCATCAGGAATAATGTTGAAAAATTTTGTCAAAAGTTCCGACACATTCTTTGATGCAACTCCACTCAATAAAGTGGCATAATGGATTTTTTGTTTTAACATGCCTATTATTTTCTTTTGCCTATGTACTCTCATTCTCAATTCCTTATTTTTTTGATAAGCGTTTCATTTCCAACTTTTGTTGCTTCAGTGGGGTTTGAAATGCTCCCAATTGGGTTTGAAATGCTCTCATTTGGGATTGAAACACTCTCTTTTGGGATTGAATGTGCCAATTCCACACAGATTTTTGGAAATTTCTGCCCTTATGCCTGATTTTATAGATATTTTATAGGTTTAAAATTCTTGACTTTGTCACTATAGGAAAATTATTATTGGCATTTTCGTTTGCTGCCCAGGCCTCTATGCGCTTCAGCGCTACATTTTCTAATAATTTATGAAAAATATGTCCACATCGGACAGGCTGCCCATATTCCACGGCACGATAATTCAATAACGCTTGTTCGGTTTTGTTCATCTGGCAAAGAAAAAAATAACAATAATTGCCAAATGAAATAGAATGAACAAATTAATTAATTCTTGAATAAATAAATTGAATGAAGAAACAATGTCAACATTGCATGTCAATTCTAGAAATGAAACAGAAACTAATAAGGATCAAAGTATGAATCACAATCTAATGTAAATATTCCTTGAAACAAAGAAAAAAATATAAATTTATAGTGGTATTTTCAGAAATAAATGAATGATGACAAAAATTAAACTATATCAGTGCTTGGTAATTTTCTTTTCTTTTTCTTATTAATAAGAAAAATATGTAAATTAAATCAATTAAAATCTCAAAGAAGACTATTATCAAATTCGAAAAATATATTTGAAAGAAGTAGTTTAGGTATAAAAACAAAAAATAAAATAAATAACTTGTCGAAAAACAAAAAATATGTATACGCCAAAAAAAAAAATTCAGTAGTCGGGATATGTTATTTTTCATAACAAAAAAATATACATGAATTAAAAAATCTAAAAAAATAATTTCACAAATTCAAAAAATATATTGGAAAAGTAGATATATAAAAAAATTAAGAAATCAAATGGTACTTAATTTCAGTAAAATGAATCCTCGTAATTGAAAAATTGAAATAGAGACGACTCACTGAAAATTGAAAACTGTACAACTTAAAAAAATTGAAATTTCAATGAAATATGTAAAATTTGTAAATGAAATAAATGTTATTTTTAAAAATATGATGATGGTGAGAATCACTTAGGATAATGTTCAAATTTTTGTAATGAGTAAAAATCACAAATTCAAAATGCTCAACAAATGTCTCGCACGAAGAATTTAACAATAATGAAATTTACGCTTACACTCAAGCCATGTGACGTTTTATTGCTTGTTACCTTCCGTACTTTTTAATTACAAGCATTTTAAACGCTTTTTATCAACACAGAATTACATTGCTTAATTACTATGGCTCTTCTGATTGGTCCAAATTATACAATTTTCAATGACAATCTCATAAGGACAATTAGAAAACTCGGCGTTGCTTTTAACTAATTTTATAATATTTTTAAAAATTAAATGTAAAAATTTGAAAAAATGGATTTAATTAAAAGAAATATCAAATAATTGTATTAAAAATTCAATTTTCATTGAAAAAATGTTTTGCTTTCAGAAAATATTGTCCATATTCATAAAAACAAATAAAAGCATTTGAAATTAAATAATATATTTGTTTTATTGAGTTTTGTATGTTACAATTCAGAGCTGATTTTCAGGTACGTTGGCTACAATTTAAAAAAAAAAAAAAAATACATGATTTGCATTCTTCAAAGCCTTGTGCTTTTAACTATTGTAATCAGTAAGGGGTGGCGCGACTGAATTTCTAGAGTTTTTCATAAAATTAGTTATGGGGTGTTAATAAATATGAAAAAAAAAATTTCTGCCATGACTTTTATAAAAAACAACATATTTAGAATAATTTCGGTCATCTGTGAATAGTTTCTGAAAGTTTCATTAACATCTGACAATTATTTTTATTTTTGCAACATTTTCCAAATTAATGTGTGTAATACCAAAAAAACGTGCTAAAAATTATCTGTTATTTACTACCCCTTGTTGCAACAAAGATAAACAAAGTTTTTAAATCAAAATTTAGAATTTTGTAAAAAGATGGAAAAAAAAAAATTAAAAATAATTAAAAAAAAATTTGGTGTATCCTCTTCATAAAAACAAGCATTTAGACGCTAAAATTTTGTTTTCATAAAGTTTGGCGTCTTTTTCATCAGACTATGCTCTTCTTTTTTTTCTTTTTTTTTTAGCGATTTCATGGAGGTACCTACTTTTGCACAAAATTTGATTGTTTTGTTATGGAAATTTCTCGGTGCTTGTTTTCTATTTAATAACCAAATTCAAGGAAATGTTTGAAATTGAAATGACGGTTGCTAAAACATAAAATATTTTATTTTGAAGTTATTGAAAAGATGTCTTCTCACTCTGTATATACTAACATTCTAAATTTTTGTAAATAAAAATTTTCAAAAGGGCTTTTAATTAAAAGAAAAATTTGTAGTTCCAACGAATGATTTACTTCCTGGAAATATTTCGACTAGCTTTTGCTAGCCTTGGTCACTCTTAATTTGAGTAAAGTGCAAAGAAACTAGAAAAGCTTACAGATTCAAATGGGGGGGGGGGCTTTGTGTTGTTGTTGTTGTTGTTGTGGTGGTGTTTTTTTTTTTTTTTTTTTTTTTTCTACCGTTATGGTGTGTGTATTATATGAGGATGGCTCACATGTGACAAAAGCTTGGGACCCATTTAATAAAAATATATATATCCAAATTTGTCGTTATTTTCGCCAGAAATTGAAGCAAGCATTAGAACGGCTCAGGATTACCTAATAGACATTAATTGTCTGTTATATTTCACATATATATGTGTGTAGAGAGAGAGGTAATCATACAATGAATCAATTAGTAATATTAATGTAATTAATCTTTATAATATAAAATGCATTAATTACATTAATATTACTAATTGATTCATCACAGCTGTTTTGAGGGTTCCTATAGCCCCACTAAGCTTAAATAAAGTCAATTCTGGTCTGCCATGGTAAAAAAAAAAAAAAAAAAAAAAATTTATCCCAAGTAAAAATCATTTTGTCACAGATTATTTTCTTTGAAATAATGGATTTTCATACTTTTATAGTGGCAAAACAAGGTAAAATATTGGAAAATGACTTTTGTCATCATCTGAATAAAATATCAAGGAAACTTTTGATCTGAACCCCTTCAAACTAGGTATTTTCTGAAAGCAAACAATACGTTCTTTCATATAAAAATAAAACGTATATTATACAAAATGTCAATACATCATATTTTACCACTGAAGTTATTAAAAAGATGTCTTCTCACTTTATTAATATTCTAAATTTCTTTTAAATAAAAATTTGCTATTTGAGATTGTGACAAAACAAACACTGTCACCAAAAAAAGTGCTTAACAGCACAAGACATCAAAGGAGCAAATGCAGACAAGTCAAGAATTTTTCATTTTTAGAACAAACTTGTAAAAGTCATTGCAAGTTTTACACTTTTTTAGAAACGGACAACAGACCTATCCACTTCACCTTTAAGGGCATGCTTACTTATTAACAACTCTTGTTTTAAACCAGGGTCCCTGACACAAGCTATATGTATGCTGATCTTTTTTTATGAAGTGATTCAAACTCTCCCCCACCTTCCTCACTGAAAAGTCCTACACTTCAATGAATTCTGGCCAAACGAGGAAGAGGAAAAATAAAATCATGGAGTTTTACATTGATTGGTTCTGATGGGAAATAGATGGGAAATTTTTCTTACAACAGAATTCCAGATCATCCAGTTGATGGTCACTCAAAAATGTTTGCAGTACCA
The DNA here is from genome assembly GCA_963932145.1 of Acanthosepion lycidas. Taxonomy (NCBI): domain Eukaryota; kingdom Metazoa; phylum Mollusca; class Cephalopoda; order Sepiida; family Sepiidae; genus Acanthosepion; species Acanthosepion lycidas. The sequence goes on along the minus strand of OZ010609.1, from coordinate 58,393,496 downwards.
TGATCTGATGGGCCTTTCAATACACTTCAAAAAGTTCTGTCAAATGGTGGTTGACATCAGAATACTGAGGGGACAAGACACTGTGAAGTTGTGATTGCCAACAAAAAGGCCACCGTGGTATGCCTGTCTTTTAATGTCCATTTCCTGTAAGATTTGATTTTTTTTTTTTTTTTTTTTTTTTTCCCCCTCCTGTTGGCCCCACACTGTTTTTCAGTTCCTGTTCAATGGAGGAAATGGTGTCAGAGAGTTGTTTTAAATGAGAGTAAGCTGACTGTACAATTTTTTGATGTTTCTGACAACTATTTTCAGCCACAAATTTGACAGGATGTCCCCGACATTTGAGACAAGTGTATTCAACCTCAGACATGGCACTTATGTCTTCATCCAAAAGACCCTCACACATCATGTATTGCCACTGAGCACATGAGGCACACATAACCCAATCGTCTCTATGAATCAGTGTCATATTTTGTGACACAGCAGATTTCTGTTCCACATGATTGAAGAATCTCTGAACTTTTTTTAGGGCGCCGACCTCTTTTCCCACTCATTGCATTTTTGTTAGTTGTTCTAGTTCAAGTGTTGCTGACGCCCTGCTTTTATGCTTTTCCATGATTTCAAGATGACTGAGAACATTTTGGATGTCCAGAAGATGCTTGCAGTACCCCTCCTGTTCACTCTCAGCCACCTGTTTTTCTGCAAGTGCGTCCCTTTGTCTCTGTTCAATTTCCAAAATTTTCCTATTGACTTCTGTGGTAATTCCCAAAGTTTGATCAATGGCCCAGGCATATTTTTCCAAAACCCTAAAAAAAACTTTGTGACTACCCCGAGAGTTACAAGTAAAGTGGGAAAAACAGCACAGCCAATGACTGACAAATGATCTCTTCCTTTTTTTCTGGAGTTTCCCTGCTTGCTGATCATCAACATTTTCTGCATAATTTAACACAGTCATTAATATGGCACAATGGAATATTCAGCACTCAGGAGTGTGCGGACTCTTGGAGTGGTTTCGGAGATGATCCAAACTAACCTGGTCATAAAGAGAAGGGAAAGATGCAGATGCACCTTGATGTTCTAGAGTTGCATATAGGAATTTGTAATCACCTCCAAAAAGAACAGTGACAGAAAGTCCACATATTTTGAAACTTGCATGTGTTGAAAATCTTCCTAAAAATTTGACATGGCCTTTTCATGTGTATCCTCAGCTGCAAACAAAGAATATATTGTACATGAAAATGCCTACCCACTAATTTTTGGAGAACAGACAGAAATGAAATTTCATGCTCTTGTCACCCGAAAAAAGGATAAAAACTTTGTCTGCTTGACCGAAACAGTCACTGTCTTTTTGCAGTATGTTCTGAATTGTTTGGGTCATGTATTCAGGTAGATTCTTCACCTGGGACACTGGTACCTCCACAAGTTTTCTTTCATCATCACCCTTATTTTTTGTGTCCATGAGTACAATTTTGGTTTCAATTTCACTTTCAGGGCAAATGAGAGTTTTCTCACAAGAACACATGGATAATTCTGAAGGAAACATTGTAATTCCATAGGCTGCCAGGGTGGTTTTCAGATGTCTCAAAGTTGCCCAAGGAAAATCAAGACAGTCTAAGGTTTACTGCCTGAACAACTGTTAAATGTGGCCAGATTTGAGGCATTGAGCTACAGAATTTTGGAAAACATCATTTTTGTGGTGTTGAATGTGGTGTCCAAAAAGCAAACTAATTTCATGTAAATAAGTTTCTTCGTTAGTGTCTTTTTCATCGACACCGGAAATTAATGCTGAGACAATATGCAACATCTTAGATGTTATTTTAGATTTAGTTTTCCGTGCAACAGGCAAAGAATTAAAAATCCTGTCCTCATGGCTTTCATCCCAAAAAATAGATCCGGAATAGCCATCCACTGAGGAAAACTGATTTTTTATCAAAACCTGGTTTGGACCTTCTTAGATTCAAATCTATTAACCATTGTTGCATTCAAGTCTTCAATGCCTTCCACATCACCAAAATTTTTTGAGGCAGAAATTTTTCGATTGAACCCTGGAGCTTTTTTTTTTTTTTTTTTTTTTTTTTTTTTCCCCCTGAAATGTCTGAGTTGTCCGTTGTTTTGCAGATAATTGAGCAGAATATTTTCTCTTGAGGCTCTTATTTTCAGCTTTAAGATTGGCAATCACCTTCTCATAATCAGAAAGCGACTGCTGTAAAGAAAGATTATAACCTTCCGTGTATTGCAATTAAATGATGTGAGAAATGTGCTATAACTATGAAAATTGCTTTTATTTTCCATTTTCCCAAGTAATTTCAATCTTCTTCCGAGATTATCTTCAGGAGTGCCAGTAAATACAAAACTTAATTGTGAGTATGAGCAGATTAATCAGACATGCCTGAAAAAGAATTTGCTGCCTAAACACATGTAACAGGATGCCAGACAATCTCATGATTCTGGATACTGTCTGTGATAAGGTAATCCAATTTATTTTCATTTATAGCTTCCATGGATCCTTTGAGATCACAAAACATTTTTTCACATAAAGTTTTGTCTTTCTTGCATCCTAAGCTGAGGAAGCCAAAGTGAGTAGATGGTCTCATCTTCTTCATATAAATGAATATAATGGATTTGACTGGAATTCAAACTCGGCTTTGCAATTCCTCCTCAATCCTTGTTGCTATCCATTAATCTACCATGTCAAAAGCAGATCCGATCTATTTGTTTAATGAATTGTAATCGGTGCTCAAAAATGTCAATGAATTCATGAAATTTTAGACTAAGTTTTTCCCATAGGCTACGGTCTCCATTTCTTCATTTTGACCCAGTCAAATGCACAATCATCAGAAATTTAACAATGAACTAAACAGTAATAAAGTATAACATTAAATGCAATTAACATGAAATAAGATTGTAACAATTATTTGCTTGAAATATTTACAAATCTGTTTCAAGAAAGAAGTTTCCCGTTTACATTCTCCATTCACAGAATTAATAAAACATTAAACAGCGACTTTCGGTTGGGTAGATTAGTTTCTTTTTATGAAATTATATATAATCTAAGACACAATTATATATAAAATAATGTCATTCAAGGGATCAGCAGAAGTAATGCCATCGCCAGCCTTCTCTGTCCTCTGCAAGTTGATTTGTTGCAGATCTTCCTTGATTGTAAACATCTCCAAAGGAAAAATGGGATCTTTCTGCCTTGTTCTTTGAATGTCTCCGTCCAGCAATGTGACTATGGTGGTTCTTGGATGACTGCTGAACTTTTTGAAGTCGGTTTTTTCAAAGTAAAACTCCATGGCTTTGTTAACTGGACATTTTGGATCCATTTGCAAAATATGTCCAAGAAGTTTCCATCTTGTTTTCAAAATGAACAAAGACAAATGAGATTCTTGACATCTGCTGTACAAGCTCTTGGAGATATTATGAGGGTAATTTTTCCCTATCAGAATTTGTAGTGGTCATCTGTAGAAACTGTCTAGCTAACAAAATTTAAACTACAAGCATCTCTATTTTTACCTTTGTTGTTTTATTTAATTCAGTGGCAGGTATTAAAAGAAATGAGCATAATTAACAATAATACTTTCACCTTCTTCAGAGACCATCATTTCGTCATCAGCTGGAGTAATTTAACAAACAGTAAGAAAGTAACGTTAAATTCAATTAACATGAAATAAGATTATATATAATTCGGTTGAAATATACACACGTCTTATGATCCAATCTGTTACACATAAACAAAAAGGTTTCCTTTTTATCAATCTATTCTTTGATTGATGGTCAATTTTACTTTCACTTTCGTTGAAAATATAACATTAACAATTTGCATAGAAACTAAAATCTAAAATTATCACAAAATAGAACATAATCAACGCACTATGATTTCAGGCAATTCATAAAACATTTAAATAGCGACTTCTTATTGATGTCTCTTCCTTTTGTTAAAATTACATATAATATGATGCTGCATGTTATTAGCAAAAATGAATTGTTTTTCAATGTAAGCAATTCAATTAGAAGTAAAGCCATTGCCTGGCTGAACAAAATGTGTATGAAGAACCACATTAGTTTCGCATTATTTTCTTCCTCGGGTGCGTCTCTTATGTATATCGATTTATTAATAATGCGATTTTTGTCCATCACTATTTCTTTTTCTTCTCCATTAAGAATTGATTTTCTTCATTTGATTTGTCATATTTGGTGGCCAAGAGATTCATTTTTCTCTCAAAGAATTTGATTTTATCCCCAACCATCATTTGTTTACCAACCTCAGTATTAAAGATATCTGAATCTTTTACAGTTGGTAAGGATTTTCCATATAATGTAATTATCATGTCATGCGATTTTTATTTTTCTTCAACCATCACCATTTCTTTTTCTTCTCCATTAAGGTTTTGTTCATTTTCTTCGTTTCTTCTCTTTTATTTGTCAAAGAGATCAATTGATAAAAATATATAAATTAATGTATTTAAACTAGAACCCACTTTGAATATGCAGTGAAAAAATGATAATAATAAAATCTAAAATTTAATTTAATTAGATTTAAGTTTTACCTATGTACAATCTTAAACTTATAAAAAAAATAAATATATCTATAAGACACAAGGCAAAACTGCCAATTTTGTTCTCAACTTCTTCATTGTAAAGTAAGAAAAAATAACTGAATGAAGCAGGCAATCTTAAATTATAGAAGAGCAAAATATAAAGTTCACAGATAAAATCTTTATTTTAACATGAAAACAATTTCATGCATATTGTTCCATATGCTAAATATACAGCAACAAAACAATAAAAAATAAAGGATTTACTTCTGAAGCAAATTTATAACAAGTTATAAACAAATTTTAGCTTCAGAATTCTACTGAAGCTAGTAAACAATCTTTTCTACAAAGTCACTCGATACGAAAAATTCACCATCCCTTCTTCCCATCCCTAAATAAAATCAGATAGATGGTAATTAAAAAATTATAATTGATATTAATTCTATCTAAGGAAAATAATTTCGATACTGGAAGTTGAACATTCAAGATAACTTGTTATTTTATGTGATAAACTAAATTAGTTTACCACGGAGCCAGAATACAAAGTGTCTTAATTGACCAAGAATCAATTTCTGTCTGAGAATAATATCCTCTGATTAAAAGGAGTCAATGTCTCCAGCTTACAAATCCCAAAAAAGAGCGGTAACAAAAAATTATCGTCTGCTTTGCCATCAGACGCATATCATTCAAAATATCAATTCACTTCAAGGACGTTTAATAACCTCTCCAGACAACCACTGAGGGCCATGGATCCAAAACTGTAACACAGTTTGGAATTTTGTAAGAGTAATACCTCTAGTATATAATCAACAGGATTATGGTACATATTTGAAACAGAGATCAAAACCAAGATCTCGCAATCTTTTTAATTTTTCCTTAATATCTTTAAGTCTATTTTTATAAACACTTTTTCTGTTCATATAATATTGAAGACAACACTACTTGAGCATCAACTGCCAGTATAATGTTTCCTATTGTATTAGATGGGAAGTTTTTCAATATATTAAATAAACATAAAGTCTAAAACCACAAATAACAATTCTAAAGAGGATAAAGTTTTTTTAAATAAAGGTGCAACTTTAGCCCTGGCAAAAATCAAATTAGCTGAACCCTTTGAAGGATATAGCCATCAAAACCGAAGGCATTTTGAGATGCATCACAAAATATCAAATTAGAAGCAATTAAAAAATCAACTGCTAGTCTTGAAAATTTTAAACTAACAAAGTAAATTCTGCAAAGATTTTATTCCAAGGACTCTGAAGGTACTTGTTCATCCCATTTTAAATTTCTTTTCCAAATGTTGCTAAGAAGTAGTCTCACCTTTGATTGTTACTGGAAGACCCAGAGATGATGGGTGAAACGCACTAGCATTTTACGACAAAATTCCTCTCTTGTTATTAGCTACCCTGGTCAATGCCAATATGTAATTCATCTGTCACAGGATCATAAAGATAACCCAGTACCTTCTCATAAGGCGAATCATGAATCCCTAAACTATTATCCCTTTTCATTTCCTCCCTTAGTACTTCACAGTGTTACAGGATCTTAACAGAAAATTTCCTTCAGCCATAACATCACCAGCATCACGATACAAGTTCAATAATAACTCAGAAGAATTGTGAGTTTTAGTGAGATTATCTACATAATTGTTTAACAATATTTCTTTGCAAGAACTATCTTCGTATCTGTTTACATAAAATTTAATAATAAAGTTCAGAATAAAAGGGCTCGCTACAAAACTAAAGTTAAGAGTTTCCTAACAGAAACTCACTAATTGATTTCCAATTTTCACAAAAAAGCAAAAACAATTCTTATCCTTTTTGCTCTTCAATTTGATCATAAGAAGGGCTTGTAGTGGATGTGTTAATCATATGGGTAAATAATTGTTGAGAAATAGGCTGCGTGATAAATTAACAATTTCCACTAACATCAAAATTTCAATATTCACACATAGAATCAGAACAACATGAGAAATAATAATAAATCTCTTTTTTTTTTAATAACAAACAATAGAATTTTATATATAGTAAGTCGTACAAAGGAACAAAGCAAGGCATACAAAGTATGATTGAGGTTTGTAAACTTACATAATATTAAACAGTTTGTGTAGTAATATTTTTCTGATGTGAATTTTAAGTTTGCTTAAGAAGTTGTCTCTCTTTGACCGTAATAATTTTTTGTTAGAGAATCAACTGAAATGTTTGCTGGATGTTTCTATGGTTGAGAACTTCCACTGTTTATGGTGATTGAATCTAGTGATTGATGAGTGAGTGCATTGGAGTTGTTTCGTGTTAATAAATTTTAACTTTGCAACTTCAAAAGTATAAGTGACGCGGAGTAGTTTAGCGATTGGTAATCTGTCACGAAGCTCGCTGGTAAATTTGTGTTCGTGCATTGTATTTATTTGCATTCTTAGTCACGTGTGAGGCTTGCGAACACGTTTCAAGATTTTGGCGGTATTTTATGTTTAAACATGTGTAGGTGTGGTTACAACTTTGAGATATTAAGTTGGTGCAAAAATAATTTATGTTACTATGTGAGGAAATGAAATTATTTTTGCACCAACCTAATATATTGACCAATCAGAAACAATTATTGTAAAACTTGCATCTGGAGCCTGGATTGTGTTTAGCTTGCACAAAAATCTACAACTAACACATGAAAATGTAAATTAGAAATGTTTTAATATTTGTTGTCCAATGAGGGCGTAGTGAACTCCGTCATTGGTTCTGATCCACTGGCATTTAGAGGTTAAGCTCTACAGGCTTTACGGAAATCTGCTAAAAATCATAGCGATCCATCCTAAACTTGAAAAGTAAATCTAACATATCTCTAAACAAATTTATTCCAGGATAGACAGTCATTGAGAGAAGGACAGCTACCAACACATAGAGAACAATTAAAAACTGGTCTAATCTTAGTAGAGCACTGGCTATCTGTTTTTATGACAGGCCTGTGAGATATCCAGATGTGATTCCCAAAATCCACAGGTATTACCTTAATTCTTTCTATTATTCCCTCCGATTCTTGATCTAAAAACACTTTACAATATTCTTCATATAAACCTTTTCTACTTAATCTAGTAACTACCCGTTCAAGTACACTTAAAGCAATTCTAAGATTTGAAAGAACTAAGGATTGCTTGTCCTCGTTCCATGGCAAATCAATATAGCAACACTTATCTTTATAAGAGATAGAATTTTGGAAATCTCTAATCTTATCTATGTTATCGCTGTAAGAATTTTCAGAGATTTCCTATGTTTCTAACTCAAACAACTTCTCTATCTTTCTTTCTACTAAAGACAGGTTCAAAATATTCAGACTCAGGTTCTAAAACATAATATACATGTGTAACAGGACAATGAGCATATTCAGCTATCACCTGACTGTAATTCATCTGATATATATCCCCCTTCAAAGTCTTATCCACAGGAAACTGAGAATCAGAAATATTACCAAAAGGAACTATTCCTTGAGAAAATTCAAAGGCACAACCCCACACCCACCCCATGCAGGGAATTGATTGCATGGTACCCATAAATTTAATTACATCCACCCCCATAAAGATAAAATGTCATTCCTCATATCAGAAAAATATAGCTACTCTTAACCTGTCCAAATGAAAATTTAATTCTAAGTTTTCTTCCACCAAAAAAAAAAGAAAATTCCTTCTGTAAATTTTAAACTGAATTCAATTTCTTTCGAATCTTGTTTGATAGCACCTATAAAAGTCTTAATAACCAGCTCCTCTTTTTTCAACCGATCTGTATTACAGTTAAACATATCATACATCTTGATAGATACAATTGTTTACTCCAAGTATCCGTTAGACAATTGAATTTGCACGTGATATAACTGGCTGTAATTTCAACTATAGGTGGTAATAAATATTCCTCTTTCAGTTGAAAACAAGGATTTGAAGTTGCAAGAGATCTATCCGAATTTGGACACAATGCTCCTATATGATTGTTGTTATTGCACTTCCAGCAAGGATTCAACAGTCCTTTCTTACCACAGTAATTATCCTCAGAATGGTTAGGACTAGTGCATTTAACACAACTTATTCACTACACATTGCTGAAGTCTAGCCTTAAGTGTAGGAAAAACCTTTCAATAATAATCTTTATGAGCATTAGTTCTATAGAAATTACAATTGTAATAAATGTTAAAAGCATTAGTGCGGAAATTCTGTAAAGTAGATACCATCCTGTGGGTATCCTGACTTTTTAATTTGTCTGAAACAATGGTTTTAGTACTACACTCATGTTTCAGTTTTAGGTTTTATAATTTTTAAAGTTCTAACTACTTCCGAATAATTATCAAAAATGTCATTAAGTGATGGACAATTATTTCACACTATTCTAATAATTTCTTTTCTTAACATTACCAGTAATTTTTCGAAAATTCATATATTTATTGCCTGCACTGTCATATTCTAAAAAATCTAAATTGATTGAATTTTTTAATTCATAAACTTGAGTTATTAATTTTGTTAAAAAAAATCTTCACTGCATTCAAGTTATACTCTCTTAAAACCTTAGCTTCTGAAATAGACTTGAATGTATTATTTACTTTATAATCCCTGTCTAAAAACTCCTTTTTCAAGATATCTTCTATATTGAAATTTAGGTTTGAAATGGAAAAATGATTTCTGATCCTCTGAGCATATCCTCTCAGATGATTTTTTTAAAATAAGACTTATTTTTAACGCTAAAAACACAATTTTCAAATTCTTTATAAAAATTTAAAAAGAACAATTTATCCTGGGACAAGCATTCAGGGTTACACTGTAATTTAGGAGCAACATTATAATGAGAAGAAAACAAGTCTGAATTACTAGAAGCAGGGGAAACAGTGTTTATAACTTCTTTCCAAAGCAAAAAAAATGAATAATTCTGGCATGTAACAAAGTCCAGCTTTATTGGTTCTGTATAAATCTTTACACTATACTGTCTCCTCTCTGGATCTTCTGGTTCCATTTATCTGGTTGGCAGCTATGTTGTGTTTTACTTTGTGTAGAGCATCCCTGTCATGTACATCCCTAAAATCAGTGGACGCCCCAACACTTGGCAGGTTATCACGTCAGGGTCACCAAATGTACGTTGGGGCTGGACCCCTATTATTTATTTTGTAAAGATTAAAAACTCTTGACATCAGACAAGAGAGGAGAAGAAATAAGATGGACAACGCATTCAATTTGTGACATGGATCAATATATTCACAAATATTTACCTTTTAGGTTTGTAAGAATGAGTGGGTTGGACAAAGTTTTGTCTTGTGAAGATTCATGTCTGTCTCTTGATGTGTGAGGCCGCAACTAACTTATTTCTTGCGGGAAAAAGTTTTTATAGGATTTCGAACAACCTTATCTTTGGTGGTAAAAAAAAGGTTATACTCACCTTTGTCCTGATTGGCTGAATCAATCCAATCAGTGAACATTTAACATAATCACATTCGTTTATTCAGTATACATTTGATTTAACATATGTGAGGATGTGTGTGTGTGGACATACAGTTCCACAATACCTCCGCGGAAATTAGGAAAAATATGAACAAGATATTTTTGTTAATTTGAAGTTTTGAAAAAGTGTTCAACAGTACCGTTTATATTTGGCTGGCCAATGGACTCTCCTACCAGTTCTAGTGACAATAGTCTTTTGTTGTTGGTTCTGTATTATCTCTGGTAATGATTGCTGTCGAGCTGCTAATGATGATGTTTTTCCGAGTTGGTTTGATTGGCATCATGTTCAACATACCCCGGTTTCAAACAATTGATTGAGATATTAGTGCTACCGTTAGGCATGTGCACAGAGAAATATTTGTCGTTACAGCTTAGAACTCTGTACGGACCATTATAACTGAGGGATAAAGGCTTTTTCACCGAGTCATGACGAACAAAAACGAACTCACAGGTCTTAAATGATGATGGAACAAAGACGTCACGTGAATAGTTCTGAGTTGGCGTGTAAGCCATTTTTGATATTCTTGCCTGTAAGAATTGAGTGAAAGTTGCAGTCAGCTGTGACTGTATTTCATCTGAGAAAAATTGTCCTGGTAAAACCTGTGGTTTCCCAAAAACAACATCAGCTGTAGAACTGTGTAGGTCTTTCTTTACCACCGAACAAAATGATAGCATTACTAGTGGAAGGAAACGCTCAACAATTCCATTGGAGCAAGGATGGTACGCTGTTGTGGAAATATGCTTGGCTCCAAGTAATTGTATGAATTCGTTAAACAAAGTAGATTGAAATGGTGGTCCGCAGTCTGTAGTTGCTATGGAAGAACATCCGAAAGTAGAAATCCACTCTCGGAATATTGCCTTCGCAACAGCATCCTCGGTGGTTGATTTTAAGGGTACCACCACAGGCCACCTGGTAAATCGATCTATAAAAGATAGTATATACTGATAACCTTGGCTGTCCGGGAGGGGACCGACCAAATCAACGTGAATGTGACTGAAACGTCCATCAGGTTCTGAAAAGGTGCCTACACGTGATGCAGTGTTGTGTCCAATTCTTAATGTCTGCATTCATACGTGGCCAAACGAATCTGTCAGGAATAAGTTTAGTAGTGCCGCGGCAACCTGGATGGGACATTTTATGGAGGTGATTGAAGAGTTGTCTCCTCGTGCTAGCAGGTACAAGCGGCTGTAGATTAGGGGTGCTGACGTCACATCATATATCTGTCGCTGAAGGGTAAAGGTCGTTTCTCAATTTTTAGCGCTGTATCTGCGTGTAGGATCTTTAGTTTTGATCGTGCTCCTGTACTGAAAGGTTTTCAAGATCAAGAACTTGGGTAATACTTGATCGTATGTTGGCACGAGATAAGGTGTTAGCGACTATGTTATCTCCCTTGACATAACGAATATCAGTTGTGAACTGGGAAATATATTCTAACTGATGACATTCTCTAGGATTATATTTGTCTGTCTTGGCATTCAAGGCGTATAGTAACTGCTTGTGATCCGTAAATACCACAAACTCTCGCCCTTCCAACAGATGACAAAAGTGTCAAATTGATGCATATATCGCCAGTAGTTCCCTAGAGAAGGTACTATATTTTGTTTGAGCAGGAGAGTTTCATTGAATAGAATGATATTGGTAATTTCTCCTTGTCAGTATGTTCATGATCAGTGGATACATCCATGGTTAATGATGAGAAGGAATTCAGTTGATCACGGATATAGGATAATTTAGTGAAGTTAGCGATTGCAGTTTTAGCTTCGTTGAAAGCAGAAAGTGTGCTATCAGACAGTTATCTTCGCATTCTTTTTTCCTTGTTTTCGTAACATGTCGGAGAGAGGTGCTAACAGCTGTGAGCAATTTGGCAGGAACTGTCTGTAATAATTTATGAGGCCTATGAATCTCCGAAGCTGTCAGAGCATTTCAGGTTTGGGAAAGTTTTGAATAGCCTTGACTTTCTGAGGGATATGTGTAATTCTTGTGCCTGAGAAAGATTATACTAGGCACAGCAAATACACACTTTTCTAGATTTATCTTTAAGCCAAAATGTTCCAGGCATTGGAATACTTGGGTAACATGCTGTATGTGTTTGTCTTTGTTTTTACTTGCGATTAGCAGATCATCTATATACGCAAATGAGTGAGATAATCCTGTGAGGGGTAGCTTGGTATTGAAACAGAAAATTCCTTAGTTCGGCCATCCAGTCTTTCCCTTTGATTTTAACAATTTTAATTGCCTTCAGAATTGTTCTGTTGAACTGCTCCACTTTGCCATTGGACTGCAGTCAATACAGGATACCATTCACTTGGGTGATGCCATGGGTATTTGGATACTCATTAAATTCACTTGATAAGAATGACTGTCTATTGTCACTCATCAGATATCTGAGATATTCATGACAACTGAACATCATTTCCAGTGCTCCTGTTACATTTTTGGCATTTGTTATTTTCATGTACGCAACTTGTGACCATCTGGAGTAGTAGTCGATGATGGCAAGCAGATAATTCCCATCAGAGATGTTCAGTAGATCAACAGCTACATAGGTCCAGTGTTGATCAGGTAGTGGTGCCCTCTTTAATTCTGCTAGTGGGTCATTTTTGCCAACCACTTGACAAGGATAACACACTTGTTTTTCTGTCATTTCCATCTCTGGCCACCAAACTTTGGACTGTAGGCAATTTTTAGCTCACACAATCTCTTGGTGTCCCTCATTAGCCAACATAACTATCTGTCCCTGAAGTGCCTCGGGATTATGATCCTGCTTCCTCACGTGACCATCTGTCCAGAGTTATCTTTGATTGCTTGAAATGCAGTACCTTTGAAATAGGTCTAGTCATTTTTGGATAAATCTTACCAAAGTTTGGAGATCGTACATCATCCTTTGAAGATTTTTCCACTTCATGGGGAGTCAGTACCTGAGGTACAGTATCTTTAATGAGTCCATAGATTCCTTTTCCTCAGTTTTATCTGAATTTTCAATTGGTTCTCGACTCAACAGTTCTGCCTGATTGGTTCAGCCAGAAATGTGGATGACTTTGTAGATAAACTGTTGTAGATACAATAGCCATCTCTCCACTCTTGCTGAAGGAGGCTTTGAGGAAGGTGATAGTACCTTTACCGGTGCTTTGTGATCAGTCACAATATGAAATTCACATCCAATGAGGTACAGACTGCCCAGAATACTCCAAGCACTTCTCTTTCAAATTGAGAGTAGCAGGATTCTGTTGGTGTGAGATTCCCAATGGCATAGTATACTGGTTTCCAAACCCCATTTGGCTGCTGTTCAAGGATTGCAACCAAACCAATAGGAGAAACATTACTTGTGATTCTTGTTGGGAATTCAGTATTCTAGTATGCCATGATTGACACTTCAGTTAGTCCCTTTTTTTTAGTTTATCAAATGCATATTGTTCATCTTCCCATTTCCAATCATCATCTTGACTCGTAAGGTGCCAAAGTGGTGCAGTTACGCTAGTAAAATGGGGCACAAACTTAGCACAGAATTTTGTTAGTCCTAGAAAACTTCTCATTTTAGCTTTTACTTTTTTGTCCGAGACTTTCAAACCATTTCGTGTTGGAATGTGACCCATGTATCTTATAGATATCATTTTAATCTGACACTTCTGTCCATTGATGGTCAGTCCTTATTCAGCTATATGATGAAAAACTTTGGTGAGTCTGGTGCAAATGTAATTTCTCTGTAGTCTGGATGTAACTCTATTTGATGGTAAGCCATATTTAAATCTACTTTCAAGACATATTTGTCTTCAGCCATTTCTTGTATCGTTCCCGAACAATAGCTTCATTAGCTCTACACGTATCAACACATAATTTGAAATCGCTTTTTCCATTGTCCTCAGGCCTTTTCCCCACTTTCACTAAGAGATTTACCCATTGAGCATGTTCCCTAACCCTTTCAATCACATCCCAATCAACCAGTTCTTGCAATTTGTTCTGAACACATGCTATTCAACATAATAGTGACAGCTATAATTTTTGGATTTATTTTGAACTTAAATTGGTAATCTTTCAGTTTTCCCAATCCACTAAAAACCCTTGGGAATTTTACTTGTAATTTCATCCATATATCCAGTTCTGAGCTGTTCAATATGTTGGCATTAATGCCTACTCTTAAAAGTGACACTTGGGTCTGAGGTATGACAAAAATATGGAACTGTGTCAACATATATATGCACTTCCCTAGAAGGGGAAGTTGACTGGCATATGGGTATAGTTTAGTAGAATCTCGCTGAAGCTTAATTTTGGGTCCTTCTTTTTCTATTTTCTTCTACAGATAATGTATTATGCAGTGCTCCTGGGTCTATTACTAAGGGAATTGTAGTATTGCTGACTTTGAGGTTTATTGCATCTTCACTTATTGATATTTTAAATAAATTAAAGCACTAGCAGCTTTGTTATCTCCCCTACACTCTGCTGAATTCCTTTGTTAGGATATTTATTCTGTTCACCACAATTATGTTTTTGGGCTGTGTCTTGTTTGTTTCTATTCTGTATTTTTGTTGAAACAACAGACTTCGAAATGTCTCTTTTTCACATATTCCACACTTGTTATGCTTACTTTGAACACTGTCTCTTATAATGTGTGGATGACAAATCTTGGCTTGTTTTAGGCTTTTGTTTGTCACTTTAACCTATTTATATCAAACGTACAAGTAGATACTAAAGTTAAGGCTTCTCTGTGGTGATATGTCCCAATAATTTGGATGAGACGATCGAATTTCAAGTTGTTTTCACCATATAATTTGTCATTTAGCTCTACATCCTTTATGCAAAGAAGAATTTTGTCTCTGACAAAGTTGTTCAGTTCTGGAGTGAAACCACACGCTTTTGTCAAACACTTGAAGTGAGTAATATAATTATTCACAGTGTCTCCCTTGTTTGTTTCAGACTCCCAAAATTTTGAGTCTTAGGGATATTTTCCTTTAGAGAAAAAGTTTTGTCAAACAATTCTATAGCTGTTCAGAATACGTCTTTCTCTATTAGCCTCATGTCTGGCTTATTGTTTGTCTGTGTAATTCATCCAAATTTCACATAAATCTTTGCTGTTAGCAAAGGATGCCAGTTTTTCACTAAACATTCGTGATACTTAAAGCTATTATGAAAATTTCCAGATCAGTTTATCCATCTCCTTATGTAACAATTTAGGATCTCCGATCAACTGTAAAAATGTGGCAACCAATTTTGACATTATTGTTATTTAATATAAGGTAATAAATGCAAATAAAAAAGATTACTTATCTTGCATTTTTTGACTTTTCTGCATTGTGTTTTTTGCAGGGAAAACATTCTGTTTGTGGACTTTTTGTGTCCTTGTGTTTTTTGGGGAGGTAGAAAAGTTTATTTTTCGCACTTTTGTAGATGTTTTTCTTTCCCTTTTTATGCAGATTTAATTGCATCCTTGTTGCCAGCTTCTGGTATTAAATAATAAACAAATCAGTAGCTTCATGGTGGATTTACCTTTTATTAACAAACAATCATAATAATGCAGGGAATGAACTGTAGTGTTCTGTTTCTGTTAGCTTCCTGCTACTGTCTTTATCCTGCTCTGCTCATGTTTATTTCTCATTCACAAGATACCTGATACTACAATATACATCTACAAAAATTACTCAAACATATCTGTTTCTCATAGCAACCTCATGCTGAACTGTAGAGTTCAAGGTGAGGGACACTGTTTGAGAAACATTGATCTAAATATAATAATTCTTAATGATTCATGACCAAGAATGCCTGGTATAGGTGTATGTCAGTCTTGTACTGTTTGGTTTGTTTATGCCAGCTTAGGTTTTCCATTATTACGCAATTTTTGATCTTTTTTATTTTATTTTTTTTTTTTTTTTGTGTGTGTGTATATATATATATATATATATGTGTGTGTGTATGTATGTATATATATATATATATATATATATATATATATATATAGTAAAATTCCCCAAACAATTCTGTCGCTAAGATAAAATGGTATAAGAATGACAATAGGAAAAAAATCTCATTTTTTGCCGACGTGTTTCATCTTTTGACTTTATCATACATATATATATATATATATATATATATATATATATATTTATATATATGAAGAAAAATATGGAAAAACAAAAATCTGAATATGCAGGTATGCTGTTTTAATGTTGTTTCAATGTCGACGTCAGGTGTTTTGATCTAGTAGACCTTCTTCAGGACATAGTTATTAAAGCATAATTAAAATTAGACAATATTCAAGTCAACATGAAAAGACGATAGACATAACACTAATCAAAACAATAACTGAAATTTTTAAGGTCTTCTAAACCAAAACATCTGATGTTGACATTAAAACAACATACTTGCATATTCGGATTTTTGTTTTTTCCATATTTTTCTTCATACTGTTGGATCTATATCCACATATTTGCTTACATACACACACACACAAACACAGTTTTGATATTTCTGATTGACCTCGATCTTTCTTCAGAAATAACTGTTTTTAGAGGTTTGTTTACAAGTAGCGGATGTCACGTGATATGGAATGCCACTGTGTTCGGATATTTTTAACGTATATCTAACTGTGATATTTTAGATGTTGTTTAAAAAAAAATTTTAACTATATCTAAAAAAATGTTTAACTATTGAAATATTCGTAAAGATTTAAAATATCCAAGTCTTTATTTAACCCTAGTTTATATGTATTTAATTTTAAAATCCAGTATTTTTCTTTTTTTTTCTGCCTGTGTATGTGGAACTGAAATCAGAATTTATCAATAAACATTTACAGTTTTCTAATGAGTGTTCTGATTGATTAAAGTGTTCAGCTATGGGGGAATAAGGATTGTTTTGACGTATGGTTTGTTTATGCTTGTTGAAGCAAAATCTAAAATTATTTCCAGTTTTACCAATATATCCACTATTGGGACATATGGTGCAGAATAAATAGATTATGTTATGGCTATCACAGGTGAGGCGAGGTGGGTGTATCTTGATATTGGTGTTGGGTACAGAAAATACATTATCTATTATTAAGTGTTTGCAAACTAAGCAACAAGGTTTGCTACATTTGTAATTTCCTGATTGGTTTGTATTCTTTAGATATTTGATAGAGGTGAGTATAGCTGATAGGTTAGGTGATTGTTTCTTTGCATTTATGGTGGTTTATCGAAAATGTCTTTGATATTTTTGTTTAACTGGAGGTTCTTGTAATCCTTTTTTAAATTGTGAATAAGTGTGTGGGAATATTGACTGTGGTTAAAAACCATAGGAATCCGATTGTTGTTTTTACTTTTTTTGTATGTGAGAAGTGTGTTATGATTTATATGGATAGTTTTATTTAGTGCTTTTATTATTTTTATTGGGTATTTACATTTTAGAAATTGTTTTGTTAAGTTATTAATGTTGTATAGAAAATCTAAAAATGGTCTGAGCATATGCGTTTGATTCTTAGAAATGAGCTGTATACAATAGATTTTTTTTAATTTAAGGGGATGACAGCTGTTAAAGTGTAGGAATTTATGTGGGTTTGTTGTATAGACTGGTAGAAAGTGTATGTTTGTTTAATTTTATCATAACGTCTAAGAAAGGAACGGATGTGTATGAGTGCTCCATGGTAAATTTAATTGTATTATGGGAGTTGTTGCAGAAAGTAAAGTTTTTTTAATTTTTTGATCCATGAGTCCATAATAAGAAAATGTCATCAATATATCTGAAATAATGTAATGGTTTAAATTCTGAATTGTCTAGTATCTTCCTTTCTAGAATGTGCATAAAGATATTAGCATAAGTGCCATTTTTGTGCCCATTGCTGTGCCACTAATCTGTAGTGTTTGTTGTTGAATTTAAAATTGTGTTAAAATGAAATTTATTAATTTCATTTTAACATATAATTATTAATATATATATATAATATATATATATATATAATGGGCAGAAGATGATTATTCAAACATTGTTAAATATAACAGACAACAAATGTCTTATGTTTGATCATGAGCTTCGTATATGGTTCCTTTAATTCCAGGAGAAAATAGAGACAAAAATTGTCTGACATTTGGATATTTTTTTTTTTTTTTTATTATGCTGTTCCTTGATCTAAGTTTTCAGCTCACTTGGGCTATCTTCAAAGAGGTTATATGGACATTTAAGCAAAGATATTCACCATCAATTCTGTTATGCTGACATTTGATATGCAATGATAATGGTTGCAGATGCAGGTCATAAATTCGCGATGCAGTTCTATGACGTACCATGTGAGACTGGGAGACTTTATCAATGATTTCCTTTGATTTTTCCTTTCCTTATATATATATATATATATATTGGGTGTATGAAAATAATTTTACAAGCTTTGGGGGTTGAGTTTGCCAGACTAAAATGAAATCTCTCTTTTTTTTTTTTTTTTTTTTTTTGTTTCAGTTATTAACTGTAAAAAAAAAACTTTACATTTGATGACAATTTGTCGGGTTACCTCCTTTTTATTTTCAAAAGTACTACTAAAGAACACTTACCGGACTATGAATACTAGGCAATGTTTTTCTCGCTCTCTTCTTTCTTTTACCGCTTACACATCAACATGTAAACCTCTCACGGAGAACATGTTCCCTTTGGGAAACGCATGAACAATACATACACACAAGTATGTATGCACATTCACTCACTACACTTTGGACACAAATGGTTTTCACATTCATTTCACACACGTCTTTGTCACTTGTAACCCTTGTCAATACATCATCATTTGCTTGTACATATATATTGGTTCTTGCCATTTCTTTTCATTTATTTACATAGACTCACATCCCAAGTCTGTCATGTTTTTTGTGGGCATTTCAGGAGACACCCACATTTATCTCTCAACGCATACACCAACTCGCAACAAGTTGGTGATGCCCAACGTGATAATTATTTTCCTCCTAATAACAAGAAAGACACAGACTATATATGTACAGACTCAAATATACATTTACACACCTTTTTCAAACCAAGAGCCAATGAAGAAAAACATCAACAAACTTCTCTTCCTACCCTAATACACACTACTGACACTATAAACTTATAGCAAGAAGCATTTACATAACTACAAAATTTGTAATTAGACCTTACGAAAATGCAAAATCACAGTTTTCAAATACTACAACTCATGATGTTCTCTGACTCGGCAGATAGATTTTGTTTTGCAACACATGGGACACCCACTCCCACAAAAAAATAGCTAATTGTCTTTCAATTACTGCTACATTGGTCTATCAGTAGGGAACAATGCGCACTTCTCTTTCCTACTGTTCTTTTTTCCTTGAACTCAACCAGCAGACATGTTTTCAACTTTACTCAACACTGTTTCTTCTGGGTTAATCAGGTAAAGTGTGACATGTCTCAAAAGATGACTCGCTGTCCTTTTTTTTTTTTTTTTTTTTTTCACTCTTCGACAATGCCACTCGAACAACACTATGAATTTGCAAGCACGATATGCAATCAACAATAATAGAAAATTTCCTTAAAGTTCTCAAACATGCATTCGACACATGGTAGAAATTCTACATCAGCACAACGCTGCTTCTATTAAGTTTTGTGTGGCATCAACTTTATTCATGCATAGCAAACAAACAAGTTCTTTCTTAAAGAAAACTACGACCAGGAAACAATACGATGGGACAACAAAACCAATTCAGCATGGAGCATTGGAAAATGACTATTTTTTTAATAGCAAACACTGAACAATTTACACTACCGGTGTATTTTCCAGAGCATGCTACATTCAACTAGAAAATAATACAGTACCTTGATGACAGCAAAAGTACATTTCGTCGAATAACACATCTCAACCATACTTCTGACACCTTTTCTCTTCAGCTCATGAGGACAAAAACAACTACTCAAACTTTACATATGGGCAAAAACAATTCGACGCACCTGGTGGGGAGTATTGTCAGTTACCTCCTCCTAATTTTTGTAACCGCTACTATGGGACACCTTCCAGACTATAAATACTCGGCAATATTTTTTTTCTCACTCTCTTCATACTTTTTCCGCTTGCGCATCAACATGTAAGCCTCTTGCGGAAAATGCGTTCCCTTTAGGAAATGCATGAACAATACATAAGTAGAGACACGCACGTGTGTATGCACATTCATTCACTCTACATACTTTGGACCAAAACAGTTTTCACATTCTTTTGACACACACATCCTTGACTTTGTCACTTGTAACCTTTTCTTAATACGTTATCATTTACTTGTACATGTATATATTGGTTCTTATGTTTTCTTTCATTTATTTACATTGACTCACATCCCGAGTTATGTTTGCTGTGGGCATTTCAGGAGACACGCGTGTTTATCTCTTAACGTATACACACTACCCCCCAACAGATGTGTTGCCATATAGACTAGGTTACATTTCGATAAGACAATGTGACTTTTATTATATTTAAACAGTATTACAATGGGCATTGGTGCACTGTGCAGGAAATAAATGCTGAAAACATGCCACACAAATTCGTGAAGATGTGACATAACACTTCAGATGTTCTTAAAGAATATTATTGTATAATATAGAGTTTATTTTGATTATTTTATTAAACAATAAAAGTGTGAAGGCATTTTATTCATTCAATATGCATTAATAAAATTCTACCACTATTGATTGGGAAAATCAAAGGTAACAGATTTGAAAGGTCATTAGATCAGATCCAGAACAAGAACCAGGGCCATATCATCCCTTGAAGGAACCCATCTGTAATTGTCCATTGCTTCAGGGATGTAACCATACTCATCACGCTTGGTCAGTTATGAGTTGATGAAGCTCTTTAAACCATACTCCATCTTGCTATTTACTGACAACTTGGGGATAGATGAGATGATACATAAATTTAGATGCCACTATGAATTCGGTATGCATAAGGTACAAAATTAATTTTTAAAAATGAAAAAGCTTTCAATTTAGCTTTAAAAGAAAGTTAAAAGATTAAATTTTCTATATCCAGTAAGTAATGCTTCGATATATTTCAAACAGAAATCATACAGGTTGGTATAGAGTTGGATTTTTTTTTTTTACATTTGTAAACAAAACTTTTTTTGTTCGTTTTAAAAATCTTGCAAAAATTATATATATATATATATATATATATATATATATATAGTTTTTTTTTTTTTTTTTTTTTTTTTTTTTTTTTTTTTTTTTCTCAATTCGTTGTTGGAAGTTTTACCTGATGATCCTGAATCCTTAAAAAAGGATTTAGGTGAAATAAATTATCGTAATGGTACATTAAAGTGGTTTGTTTTTCATTACATATTTATATTTTTATATATATATATATATATATATATATATATATATATTTCTGGAAAGTTATTTGAGGAAGATTAGCAAATTTAAAGCCAAGCTAATCTGATTTGAAACAAATATTACTTAAAGCATAAAATTTTATATACGGGCATTTCCTAAACACAGGGTCTTGTTTTTCTGAGGTGTTGACTTGACTGCCGAACATGATCATAATTAACTATAGCAGAGCAGATGATAATTTTCATTAGGGTTTTGTTTTTGCTTTTTCTCATAATGGGGACAACCCTTAAAACACGCAACCTTTTATTAACCAATTTATCGGTTTGGACATCCATATTTCAGAAATTCTGCAACTATATACATATATAAAAACAAATCGAAATTCTTTTTAAAATAATCAGGGTCTTCAGATTGTAATAAATTTTAAGATATAGGTTTAGTAAATATAGTTTTATTTAATAACAATATTCCCTAAAAATTATCTCATCAGAATTGAACTTTAAAAGATTCACAAACTTTATAATTTATTCAATTTTAAATTGTAAAAGATGAAAACAAATCTTGTAAAAATTCATTTTTCATTGAAATATTTTTTCTTCATACAATATTGTCTTTAATATATTGTATCCATAAAAGCAAGTAAAAGCTTCTCTAATTAAATAATGTCTTAGTTTTATTGCATTTTTTATTTTTCAATTCAGAACAGATTTTTGGTAAGATGGTGTCTGATTTTGCTCAATAGAATTGATTTAAATTCTTCAAAAACTTCTGATATATATATGAACAAGCAACAAACAAAACCGGAATCCCAATGTGACCCATACTATATACGTATGTGTGCCTGTACGGTTATAGATGAGGAACATGTGTTCATATATATTTTGTGTACAAGTATATAAGAAATACTTGTATCTATATTTATATGTGGAAAGTAGATACCTCTACTGAATTTTTAAAAATGAAAAGGCATTCTTGAAGATTTCATTTTAGCTTTAATTAAAAGCTAAATGATTAAATTTACTATTTCCACTAAGCAAAATACATTGATGTATTTCAAATAGAAATTATATTGATTGGAATTTCAACTTTTTGCTTGCTTTTACAAAATCGAACATTTTTGACATATTTGTAAATGTAAGTTAATTCTTGGTTTTAAAAATCTTCCAAAAATAAAATATACTTTTCAGAAACTTTATTTGAGGAATATTAGCTAAATTAATATCTAATTAATCTCATTTGAAAAAGTATTATGTACTTTAAAATAAGGGAAACAGATTTTTTAAACAAACAATAGCAGTGATTACATGCTTATCGCTGTTGCTTGTCATTTGTATATCACTTGACAAATGATAATAAAATTGGTCAACACCTTTAATGTTCTACGGAGACTTTATCTGTTAAATCATAATTTAAGAAAATGATGAGTGAACGCCTTTATATAATTTTTAAGTACTCCATAATCTAATTTTAGAAATGTTGAATTTAAATTAACTATAGTTATCACTCTTATTTTCTGATTGTCGTGTATGATCAACCATACTTTCAGACGGACAAATTACGTAATATTTTACAGGAATAAAACTTTTTTTTTTTTTTTTTTTTTTTTTTTTTTATATTGGATGCAAAATGATCTTTCAGTTCTTTATTCATAAATATAGTTTTCACTTAATATCACCTAACCAGATTGAAGTAATGCAGAATTTTAAACAATTTATAATATAAAAAATTATAGGTACTTCCACTGAATTTTCAGTATCTAAAGTTTAAAATAACTTTTTAAAAATTAAAAAGCTTTCATTTTAGCTTTAATTGAAAGCTAAATTATTAAATTTACTATTTCCAGCAAGTAAAATACTCTGGTGTATTTAAAATAGAAATGTTCTTCATTGGAATCTCGACTTTTTGCTCACTTTCACACAATTGATTACAACCGGCTATTTTTTTTTTTTTTCAAATTTGTAAACAAAAGTTAATTCTCAGTTTAAAAATCTTCCAAAAATAAAATCTATATTTGAGAAAAATTAGCAAATTTAAAGTTAAATTAACCTGATTTGAAACATTACTTATAGCATAAAAAACATAACATGCAAACATTTTTAACCACGGGATCTTGTTTTCCTGATGTGCTGATTAACGTTATAAACAGTCGAAGAATGGTTGACCAAAATTGATATAAATTTACAAAAACTATGTGACGGCAGTTTTTTTTTGGGGGGGGGGGGTCTTAAGTACTTATTAATTATAAAAAATTAATATAATATTTTCAGAAATTATCTATTTTCTTGAATTTAAGTTACTTGAGCATTATAGTTTGAAGATGCTTTCTGAAAAAATAAAATTTAATAACTGATATTAATGAAAAACCATGATAGTGGTAATTCAATAATTTATGGCATTTTATTTATTTATATTTTTAACAACTGATTTTTCATTTTATTCTTTATTAATTGTTATCATGATGGTTATGAAATGTTAAAGTTATTTTATTTATTACATTTTTAAAGTACTTTAAATTTTATTATTTACATAATTATTTATACTTTTATTATTTTAATTCAATATATAAAAGAAATTGCTACTGAATTGGGCCTGAAACGGGCCGTTTTCATCTTCCATTGTATCCTCTCATTTTTGGACTAATTTTCCAAATACAAGTCCCATATAACACAGTCAATGCCAACTTTGTATATGTTCAATTACGTCATTGAGATAGGAAATCCTATAAAAAGAATTTACAAAACTAATGATGTAGCCGACATATTCACGATTTACACCATTAATTGTCTAAATATCTGGTGGTACTGCCAACTATATTCACATTGTGTATTTCATGCAGGGCTTGTGCATACTCAAGAAGCAAAGAAGGAATTGACTGATCTTTTAATTTCTTTCTGGATCATGGCTCTTCTTTTATCGAGCTTGAAATTCTTAGCCTTGATCCTTCTACCAATTTCTTCGAATTCTTGGTGCTGTATCTTCTTCAGTCCAGTCTTCTTGCTGTACATTAGTGGTAGCTGTAGGTAATTCTGGAACTTCTCAGCATCCAGATCATTGATGAATTTCCTTACTTGATTCCGCTTGGCCTTGATGACATCACTTATGCTTGATACATAAGCATTAGACACAAGTTTCTATCATTCCCAAAATTCACCAATGATGCTTTCAGTTAGCATGGTGTCTTGCTTCAACAATGTTAACAGTGACTTGGAAGAAGCCTCTACATTGGTGAACAACTTTTTATACTGACTGCTTAAAACTTCCACAGTCCCTTTTAAACAGGCAGTTATCATTTGTCAAAATAAAAGTTCATTTGCGCGGGCAGTCAGTAGAGATTCTATCATTCTATCACTTTGGTAATGGATTTCCAATTTCTCCTTGGAGACCAAAATAGACATGGAGTCCTCAATGATTACTTTCAGACTGTCAATCACACACACACACCTTGACAATGTTCATTGTGTCGATGTGATCTTTTGGGGTGTTTTCAGTGGTGTAGAAGGTACCCATCCAAAGCCCTAATAGGATCTTCCCTATGATTCCCAGCATTTGCATCTCGATGATAGCAGCTTCTTCTGTAAATAAACTTGAGATGATTTTATTCGTGGAGGAAAGTCCCAAGGACAAATACAACTTATTCCCTCAGAATCTAGTCGTTACGCACAATGAAAGTCCTTGTTTGATAAAAAAAAATTCATTGTCTTAATAAGCCTTAATTTATCACCACATCTGAGAGAATTCATGGCTACAAGAATTCACCATGGTAGTCATTCACTCATATTTGTAGCTCCCGTAGTGCAGGTCTCACAATCCATCAGAATCTTCATCTTCAATGCAATTGTTTCCAAGGAATGTAAATTGCAATATAATTATACAAATTTAACCTGCTACTCTTTTCCAATAACGAAACTGTCAAATTGGGCCTGAAAACGGTCTGTTAAGCAGTATTTAATTTTCGAAATATTAAACTGGAATCAACACTTAATGCCGGTAGACAATGAGCCTACTTTAGCTAAGTTGTTAATGCAGTCAAAAATATGCTACTTGTAGTCCTTCACAGGCTCTCTATCTCTAGGAAGATGTTCCAGTGACGCAAGATGAGATGATGATGGCATTGTTCATGTGGTTTGCATCTTGTATCGTTGAATCAAAAACTAAAGTGCAGTTTTCCTCACTTCCCACTGCATCAAAGGTCTTGACATCTGAAAAGAAGCCAAACTCCCCCACCATTCTGTAAACTGTTGTAATACTTTTGTCCAAAGAGCAGTGTTCCATGGACAACATTTTCAAAATAGATTTTAACAGTTCAGAAACACAAGAAATAGAACCGCCATTTAAAAGACAGACATAATTGGAAGATTGTAACTTTTTTTTTTTTTTATGGTTTATCATTTTATTAAATTTTGATAAAGGAGTGGCAGATGAACACCAGGTATAAGTTCTAGATAGGGTTGCAGCAGACTGGGTTATAGTTGCACATGGGATGGTGGTCAAAGAGACAATAGAAGATGTGGCAGTAGCAGATCTAACAACAGAATGGGCCACCACCACCACCACTTTTTTTTTTTTTTTTTTTTTTGTAGAATGCAAAAAGTTTTGTAAATGAATTAAGTATGGAAATCATTAGATGGAAACCATTTTTGGCATTCTCCAGGGAGGCCCATTCTGCTATGCTCTCTAATGTTCCATATTTGGTAAGAAATTTCTCAAAATTATGGCCACAAAGAATCAGCTGTTGACTGTTGTTGCAGCTGTATTCTTTCAATATTTATTCATTTCTCCCCATCTAAAAGTTAAAAAAATATAAGGATAAGTAAACGAAGAAAATTAACACTGATCTGGAAGTTTTTTGGCAATAATTAAAATATTCTTTATTCTAACTAATTAATAGTTAATAAACTTTATTAAACAATAGATAAAAAAAATATTTTTTCTATTTTCTTCAATGCAAAAATTGTTAACACTTGGTGATGAAAACTATTCAAAATTTTTAATTAATTAATGAGAAAACTAATTCCAAATGTGAATGAGTATAATTTATTAAACATTAAGTTTAAAACTAAAACACCTTTCGAACAGTTTTTTGGTTTTTGGTTTTTTGGTTTTTTTTCATCAAAATAATTCTCAAAGAATAAATTGTAAAAATGTAAAAAAAAAAAAAAAAAATTGCTAACAGAATGAAAACATTTTTTATGAAACAGGAGTAAAAGTAAAAAACAATTTGAAAGAAAATTTCAAAATGATGCACAAATTAAAAAATAAGAACTTCAAATAGAAATTGTATAATGAAGATTTATTTTAAGTAAAAGTAAAAATTATTTTTAGAATTATTGGATTTCGTCTCAAGGTTATTTCTTCTTAAAAGTGAAACTTGAAAAAATTACTCAATTGAAGTACAACCCACATTAAAATAAATGCATGAAATAAAAATATTTAGTTAAACAGAAATTAAAAAAGTGAAACTTGAAATTTGAAGGGATGATGTGCAAAGGTTGAAGTAAACATTAATAAAGAATTGCAGAAAACAAAATTTCTCAGTAAAGGGAGGACAACTCTTACAATACGTGACCTTTTAATATGTACAGCCTACCATACAAAAATGAAAATGTTTAAACAAAAAAAATTTAAGTATTTTAAAAATCTTTGTGCAAAACGACTTATATTAAACTTCAATTTTTGATTCATAAATATAGTTTCCACTCATTTACAATATCATTTAACCAGATGTAAATGCAGAATTTTAAACAATTTAAAATTTTTTTTTTTTTTTTTTTTCTTAAATGAAAAGAATTCTTTTAAAAATTCATTATTCACTGAAAGGAATTTTCTTAAGGACGATAGTGTCATTAATAAATCTTGCTTATAAAAGCAATTAAAATTTTCTCTAATTAAATAAGCTCATAGTTTTATTGCATTTTTTATTTTACGATTCAGGGCTGATTTCCGGGAAAGAAACAGTAGTTTTTTTTTTTTTTTTTTTTTTTAATTGAATAATTTACATTCTCCAAGAAGCCCTACTTTTAACTAATAAAATTTTTTTGTAAATATAATTTAATTTCTCAAAATTTCATGAAATTAAGTAAGTGGAGGGTAACATCTACAAAAAAAAAAAAAAAAATTACAATTATACAATTATATCTATTTGTGAATAAGTCCTGAAAGTTTCAACAATTATTTTATTTTGTCAAGAATTTCTAAATCACTGTTTTTCACTTGGAAAAAAAAAAGCACAAACACTGATTATAAAATATAAATACTACTATGTCGACCACTGACGTAAAAAATACAAGATTTTTAACCAACATTTCAAACGTACGAGAAAAGATTTTAAAAATTACTAAAATAATGAAAAATACTTTTGTTCTTTTCTCTTAATAATACATTTCGACTAAAAAAAACTTTGTTTTCATTAAGTTACAGACGGCCTCTTTTTCAATGAAAAACAGCATGATGAAAAGTTTTCATCATGCTATCTGTTTTTCAGAAGTTGCTTAAATTATTAGAATTAAAAAATTTTTTGATGAATAATGAATTTTTATAAGAATTGTTTTCAAATTTTAAGATAATATTGTTCTTAAATCTTATTTATAAAAGCAATTCAAACCATTTCTAATTAAATAATACCAGTTTTATCTTCTTTTTTTTTTAAGATTCAGAACAGAATTTTGGGAAATGAGTTATAATTTGAAGGGAAAAAAAAGTTTTGAATTTACCAAGGTGTCCTTATTTTTTTAACTAATAAAACAAATTTTGAGATTTCAATTTAATTTCTTGAAATTTTATAAAATTAAGTAAATAGTGGAGATAACCAGTAACATGTAAAAGAAAAAAAAAATATTGCACAGAATTATGACGATTTTGGAAAAAAAATTTAAGGGATATTAGCGCTCGGGGAAACAAAACCAAAATTTACCAAAAAATGTCTTTTACCAAGATTTTCTTTTAAAATAAAAAAATCAATTTCATTCATTTGTGAATCAGTCCTGAAAGTTTCAAACTCTGACAATTATTTTATTTTTTGCAAGAATTTCCAAATTAGTGTTTTTCACTTGAAAAAAGGCACTAAAACACTAATCATAAATATTACGGCGACCTCTGACGTAAAAAAATAGATTTTAAACCAAAATTTTCAATGTGCTAGAAATAATTAAAAAACTTAATAAAATATTGAAAAATACTTTCTTTCCTCTTAATAACAAATATTTTGACGCTAAATTTTTTTTTTTTAATCATGCTATATGTTTTTCAGCAAGCGAGTGGTAGTATACATACATAACAAAAAAAAAGGTATGCAAGTATATACGTAAAAAGATTCAGTGGACTCACTTAAAATCCAACAGACACCAAATGGCTATATATGTATAAACAAACAGATTGACAGGCAATCTAATTTAATTTGTTGATTCATGGCTCCCACTCATCCTCAAAGATCACAACTCATTTTTTTACATACAGCATTGTCTTTAACTTTTATTGTAAAACTGAAGAAGCCTAACCTCAGCAGACGTCTGCGAAATGCCACGTTTATAAATTTCCACTTGGTATCATCTTCAAGTAAGTGAATATAACGAATTTAAAATTTCATTGAATTCATAAGTTTTAGTCTTGATATTTCTCATTGAGGACAATATCAGTTCTTTCATTTTGTTTCCGTCAAATGCAATGAGCACCCAACTGCATAAATAATTAAACAGCAAGCCATCAGGAGAAATGGGCAGTTTGTAACCATCATGATTTCAATAAAAGTGAGATGGAAATGCAATCGCAAAGCCTAACGAAACCTAAAATAAAAATTTCTCTATTTTTAACTTTGTCATTTCATTTATCTCAGGAGCAGGTATTATACAAAACAATTGAGCATTACGAATAATGATATTTTCATTTTTTTCAGATGTCATTATTTTTCTCATCAGCAGGAGAAATACAAAAAAATTTGGTTCAATTCTCATCTGATTTCCTAACTTTTGCCAACGAAAAATGATAAGAATTGTATTGATGCCGATTGGTTAAAATAGGATTTGTGTTAATCTTTTGATCCAATCAGTTTGTTGAATAAAGATAAATATTAAATGAAAATAACATGAAATCAGATCACATATAGAAAAAGATAAACATATGAAAATGGATGTGTGGTGTAATGGATAATGGCTCGAAATTGTTAATCAGAGAGCCGAGTTCCAATTCCTGTTGGGTTCAATATATTTGCTTACGCACAAATACCCTTGAGAAAGGAGTTAATCCACCTCCTGACAACTATGAATTCGTAAGAGTTGTATCTCTAAACGATTATTCCCCTCCCAGATGCTTACAAAATATTTAGTTTTCGCTATTAAATAACCTGAGTTTGACAATGCCTCAAACGAGTCGAAGCCTGCTCATTGAATACATTTTGATGAAGATAAACTCCTTTTAGTTTTGTCTTTTTCACCCAACACTTCTTCAATTTGCCATCTACGAATCATCTTTAGCTCAAACCTTCTTCCTTTTTTTCTTTTTGCGACCATCCATCCACATACACTGCAGAGTGTGCCTATACATACGTATCTGTTTCCTTGGGACCTTTCGAATAAAGCTAATCTTGCACGTTCGCACTGTTTGTGTGAATGATTAATATTCCTCTTTGATGTCATATTGATTTCGCCGACCACGAAGCTGTGGCTTGTACTTAAGGCATCTTCAAACCCGGTGTAAGCAGTTGTCAACAAGTACAATATTTATCTAGCCAGCAAATACAATATGTGTGCAAGTTAGTACACCCAGGGGGTCACGTGTGGCTAGACTGGCCTCAGTTTACAATTATCGCTCAAAGAAGAAAAATTATCTTCCTTTTTCTTTTCCCTAACCAGACCCCCACAACTTGTAGTGTAGTCCTTAATCTCTATCTTAACTGAATGTCATCTGGAATTCACCAACAAGATTTTCACCAAGTGATTAACTGGGTGGTCAACTGAATGTCTTCGCACCCTGTCACCAACAGTCTGTCCAGGTAACAACTTTTATCATGGCAAGGTCTGGACATAAAACAGGTGGTTCCCTTCCAAAACCAAAAGATAGTTAATGGTTTATCCTTTTTCTCTTTTCCCTTCCTTTTTCTTTTGGGTGGTCTCGGCTGATTCTATCTTGGTCTTCCAGCATTCTGCTTTGTAAGCCACTTGACCAATTTGAAATTTTCGTTATTGCCATGGGCAGATTGCTATCTTTTATTCGCCACGTCATGGCATAAATTAATTCTGACATCCGAGATCTTAAGAATTTCCTATCTTCTGCAAAAAAAATACTTTTCTTCGCAAATGAAAATAAAATCTTTACCACTTTTCTTTTGTTAAAAAAAATAACATCGCTCAGTATGTCTTTCGTGATAGCTTCTTCTCGCCTTAAGTATTTCTCACTTTTAATTTTCATGCTTAATTAATTAGCCAAACACTAAATAGTGTCACAAATATAATTTTGAACATGTATCTTCCAAATATCCTCATCATGTCAAGGTTTCAAAATGTCAAATCATAGGCTGG
This sequence comes from Acanthosepion lycidas, assembly GCA_963932145.1. Lineage (NCBI taxonomy): Eukaryota > Metazoa > Mollusca > Cephalopoda > Sepiida > Sepiidae > Acanthosepion > Acanthosepion lycidas. The sequence goes on along the minus strand of OZ010609.1, from coordinate 58,362,707 downwards.
GCATGGTTTGGGCAATTTGACGTGGTTAGCAAGCTTGTCTCGCTTGATCATTTACAAGTTAATACTGAGTTCGAATCTCACTCGGTGCTCTAAACTTTTGACCTTATGTCACATGTAAACTACGCTGAGAAAATAATTCGGCACCTTGATGTATAATGTTTAGCAATCTTATCTCACAAGATCAATTACGAGTGAATAGTGAGTTCAATTCTCACTGGTTGCTCCACACTTTTGACCTTGTGCCACATATAAATTACGTTATTAGTAGTTTAGATTTGAGATCAACATAGTTACCTCAGTCATTGGAAGTGAGCTGAGAACGACAGAGCTGATGTCAAACCGGTTGCATCTGTTGTGAAGCCGTTAGAATTGACCGACCATCCCATTTGGTACCCTGACGAAAGGATCCCGCCGGGTAATGACGACCGGGTGACACCGTAAGATCAATTATGAGAGAATGGTGAGTTCGATTCTCACTTTCAACCTCGTGCCACATCTAAGCTACACTTAGAAAATCACTGGGCACTTCGACCTGATGTAATGGTTAGCAAGCTTGTCATGCTAGATCAATTACGACTGAGTAATGAGCTCACTCCTTATGCCACATCTAAGCTATGCTTAGAAAATAATTTGCACGTCAACCTGATTTAATATTTAACAAGCTTGTTTTGCTATCCCAGTGACACCTGAGTTTTGTGTTCGATCCTCGCTGAGTGCTTTATACTTTCGTCCTTGTGCCACATATAGGCCATGCTTCGAAAATCATGAAGAGAGTGGTTTAAATAAACTACGGGTTAGGTTCTCAGTTTTCAAAATTGGTATAAGCATAATTAGTGTGAGCTGTGCTGTAATGGATAGTGCCTCGGAATGTGAAATCTGAGAGCCGAGTTCGAATTCCACTTGGTTTCGTTATATTCACCTACGCGAAAATTTCCTTTCGGAAAAGTATACATCCATCTCTTCTCCACCCCCACTATGAGTTGAATAGTAGGACACTGTCCTATGACTGAGTGGCAACCTATCTACTGTAGAAAGATACGGCAGCCTTCCGCGGGAAACTTTTCTGCCGACTCGGTCATGAATCAAAAGAGATCTGATCGCCCAAGCGTGTATCACATATGGCAGTGAACTGACCGAGCGTAACACATTTTTAATCGGGTGGCCAGGTTATCCTATCTACTAGAATATAAAGCTAGTTTTTGATCAGTTATTTTTACGCAAAAAAAAATAGATGGTGGCAATTTTTGTGAAGAGATAAAAATTCAAGCATTTTCAATGATTATTCACAGGTTGTTTTTTCTGAAGGGGTTAAAATTAACGCAAAAAAAAAAAATCTAGGATCGCACTATACATGAATTCGGCTTACAAATTAATTAAACTTATTAAAATAGTCAATAAAATTGTGTAAATTTAGTAATTCGTGAAATTGAATTAACAAAGGAGAATGATATTTAATCTTGAACTGCAAGAAATACTGCCAAGTCAGGGCCGAATTTTGGAAAAAATCTCTAGGTATATATCAAAAGGGCTATGATTACTAACTTCCTGAAGGGACACGGTACATAAAAGAAGAATACTCAGAATCAAAAACAGACAGTTGACATTTCTAGGGCACAATGAGAAAGGACGGCTTGGAAAATTTTATACTCACAGGTCATATTGAAAGCAAGACAGACAGCGGCGCATAATCTACCTAGCGAGCTTGTGTAGATGTTTGACGGAACAAGCATTTGGAGATGTAGAAAAAAGGCATAGATGTAAAGAGGGGGGAGTTGTGGTGACAAAGTTTTTTTTTTAACCATATTAATTATATCTTATAATTGTCCCCCTGTTCTAAGAACTCTCTTTCCTTTTATCACTTACACCTCTTTATCTATATATATATATAATATATATATATATAAAGTTTTTGTTTTTTTTTTTTAGGTTTTTAAATATAATTTTGTATGGTTTGTTTTTATTAATATAACTTGATTTAACTTATCTTTTAAAGTTAAAAATGTAGAATTTATTTTATGTTATTATATTTTTATTTTTAAATATATTTTTATTATTTAATATAATTTAAAAAAAAAAATATTCTTACTTAAATTTAATATCAGTCAGTTATGTGCCATGCGTGATACACGCTTAGGCGATCATGTATCTTTCGAAACATGTCTGACGAGGTAGATATTTTTTCCTGCAGTAGGTTGCCATTTCTGCGGTAGACCAGTTGCGGGTATAAAACCCGGTCTTTTCTGCTATTTACCCATAGCTGTGGGGAGAAGAAGAAGATTCATACCCTTCCCAAGGGTATTAGAACGTAATGAAAGTAACGTATTCAACTGGAATTCGAACTCGGCTCCCCGATTTCGCAATTTACTAAATTTTTTAGTATATTTTCATCTTGTTTATAATTAGTATGCATTTGATTACAATATATGAGATTAATAAGTTTGAGATCAGTAGAAGCAGTATTATGTACAGTTTGCTTAGTATTGAGATTTCTAAGAAAGCATCTCATTTGTTCATCAACTATATAGTTTGGAAAAGTGTCTATTTTATATTCTTTAGTTCACTGTAAAAAATGTGTTTCTGCACGATGTATTCTTTATAATTGCTATTTTGTAGTAATATGGGCATTCGCTCTAGTAGTTAAGTACATAAATTTATGCTTGTATGTTTTTTGTATGGCGAAATAGTAAATTTGTTGTTATTTGTGTTTCAATATGTCAAGGAAGGGGATTTTATTATTAGTATTGAGTTCATATGTGAATTTAAGGACAGAATTATTTTGGAAACGTTTTCGAAGTTGAATTATTTCATCTGTATTTTTAACTAACATAAGAATATCATCAACGTATCTTAGGTAGATTGATGTTTTTTTAAAATCTCTAAATATCTTATTTTCGAGGTTCGACATGTAGAAATTGCTAAATGTCGGACACAGTACTGAACCCATGGAGACACCATCACGCTGTATATATATATTGTTATGATCGAAGAAAGGGACTTCAGTAGTACAAGCTAATAGTAGTTTTCTTAATATATTAGGATTAATTTTAAGTGGGGGTAAAAGAGTTACTGTAAATATTTCTTATAATTATGTCAATAGTTTCACTAACAGTGACATTGGTAAATAAGTTTTCAACATCAAGTGAAGCTATGATTTCATTGTTGGGTTTTTCACTTTTTAGGGTTTGGATTACTTCTAATGTTCACATAACACTATATTTATTAGGAAGATAGGGAGTAATAAGTTGATATGATAGGATACAAAAATTTTACATAAAATAAATAGACAACACTTGTCTATGACTTAATGAGACGTGCATGAATATATATATATATATATATATATATATATATATCATATTCATTGCCGTGCGCCAACAGCTTAGGGACGGAATATTCGACTGACACCAATTCAGACGGGTTTCGATCCAAGCTAGAGGCAACCGGACGTCTAGCCACACTGATGTGCTATGATACAGCGAAACAGTCTGTCTGTGGATGACTATATATATATATATATATATATATATATACACACACACTGCGTGCCAAATTATTATCAAGATAACATTTTTTCTAATTTTCGTACTGATCTGCGCAATCTAAACAAGCTGGTGCCATATTTGTTAGCACAGTGATTTGAGTGTGGCAAATTATTAGAAAGGTTTAGTAAAATTCCCAGAATTGAGCAAACAAAACGTTTATTAATGTTACACGTGAATGTTTATGATCAAAAGAAGCTAATAAATGAGATAATCAAACAAATAATAACAGATACAAACAAAGGCACAGTTTTAAACAAATTAATAGGGAATGTGCTTTCCCTGTTTTGGAATTACTTGAAGAAGTTGGCCATCCATAGAATTTGTTAATTGTAAGATGTCATCTGCTGTAATGCCGCGAGATATATCAAAAATTGCTTCCCACAACTCAGCGTTGCTCCTGAATTGTCATCCGTTGGCGTACAGCCTTCGCTTCATGATGCTCCAAAGGTTTTCGATTGGGTTCAAATCCGGAGAATTTGCTGGCCACTTCATTTTTCGAGGTCCATCGAAGCCTAACTGTTTCAAATATTCAGTACTCTTGTGAGCAGCATGTGAGGGAGCATTATCTTGCATAAAAACAATGGCCCTTCTGAAGGCAACTCTTTGCCTTTTCATCCACGGTTCAAGATGCTCCTTCATAAACGCTATGTATGCATCAGCAGTCATTTTGACGCCATCTGGTACTCTCCGTGGGCCCACTAATGTTTTTCCAATAATACCACCCCAGATCATTATGCCTCCACCGCCTTGTTGGCGTCTCAAACGCTGATGACGATTCTGTCCGTTCATTACCCAGCCTTTGCACCATCTATCTGGCCCATCAAGTGTTGCTCGAGTTTTGTCTGTGAACAAAACTTTAGAGAGGTCAATCTTCATATTGTCCTCGGCCCATTTCAATCGATTTTGAATGTGATTTCTCGTCAACGGAGGCTTCGATACAGGTTTGACTGTTGTTGCTATTTCCCTCAAATACCGACACCGAGTACTTTTAGACACAGTAGGATCCCCAATGCGACTGAAAAGCTCTTGACCGGTAAGTCCAGGGTTCTTCGTGGCCTCTCGTTTAAGTCGTGACATGAGACGATGTGAAATAATCCTCGGCTTGCCTTTATCTGGCTTTTGCATACTTGTGTAGGGTCGGCGGTGAACTTTTTCACAGTTTGATGACACATCCCTATCATTTTAGAAATTTCTAGGGTAGATTTATCTTTTGAGAGTTCTGAGGTGATAGTTTTCTTTTCAGCATCACTTAAACTGTTTTTACAGCCCATCTTTTCACTGAATTCTTACACTTTTCTAATAATTTGGCACGCTCAAATCACCATGCTGATAACAAATATGGTGCCAGTTTGTTTACATTGCACAGATCAGTACGAAAATTTCAGTGATTGCACAGGTCAGTGTTGCCAACATTGTGTGAAAATTTTGTGTGAATTGATGGGACAGTTTTTGAAATACTAGAAGAAAAGTTATATCGATAATAATTTGGCACGCAGTATATATATATATATATATATATATATATATATATATAAGTGTTCTTTAAGGGAAATGTTATTAAAGATAAAAAAAACATTTTGTGTCGATTAATTTTATTGATCGACTTATTCAAATTACCGTTAATTCTTCTCAGATAAGAAGGAAATTCCGGCAGAAATTGTCTGAGTAGTAAAACCAGATTTATGATCCTCGAAGCAATTCTCATGCATAAATATTGCTTCGGGATTCATAAGTCTGGTTTTACTAGTTGGACAAAAGCAACCATCTACAAATAAAAAAAAAACAATTATAATTTAAGAGCCCGCATCCTCAAATGTATATCAATCACACACACACGTCACACCTTGCCTCCGTCACAGCACTTTTTGCCTGCATTACCACTCCCAGTAGTTCTATGAATCTCACAATCTGTCTCTATCTACCCTGATAGTGACTTAAGAAAGTCGAAAGTTTGAATCAGTTTTTTCCGAAATGAACTTTGAACAATTTCTGATGGAATATCTTCTGAGAAGGAATGTGTATTGGTGGCATTTACACAAACACACACACACACACATATGTTGATTTTTTATGAAGAAGGCATACATTACAGATGTCAGATTCAAGTTCTACTGCACAACATTTAAAGAACATTCACGTTTTAAAGAAATATTAATTGACAATACAAGTATACTCCGCCATGAAAATAAAAAAACAAAAACTTCTATTCCTTGATACGCTCTATATAAAAAATGCAAAATGCATTAAATAAAGTTAATTATGAGTATAGCAACAATGTTTTAAGATATCTATAAAAGCAATGTTTTGGGATACTGGAATTGCTAAACAGTATTTTGTTTGAGTATTTTAAAACATTAATAATAAAAATCAAGGGCTAGGGGCAGAGAATGAAAATGAGAGAAATAAAATGTCCAAAAACTTTCTTCCGACTCGAAAAATCGTAAACAGTCAGGGGTAAGATAAATTGATAGAATTTATTAATATATATATATATGTATATATATCACATCAGTTAATTGAATAGAGGCATGGTGTCACATGATAAAAAAATCGGGAAACCCACAATGAGATATTAAAAATGGGTAATGCTATGTTTTAAAGATTATTGCTGCTGCATTACTTTTTTTTTATCTGATCCTCTGATAAAATATTTCCTTTAGATCAATTATCCTGCTGTAAGCCTTTTTTGATTTTGATTTCAAATACTCACTTTTTGTGTTCATAGTTCTCGAATTAAACTATATATTTCTTCTCCATATAAAATTTACATAAAAATTTAAAGAACTAATGGTTTTGAAAAAATGTTTTTATGGGATATTTTGAAAATCAATGTCAGTAATAATTTTAGACAAATGTATTGACTCAGTTCAAAAGCATTGTCATAGAATGAAGCCAAGAAAAAGAATTAGACTTCCGCTTTCAGCAATAAGTGTGATGTAAAGACTGCCGTCTGTTCTCTCTCTCTCTCTCCCTCTCTCTCTCTCTCTCTCTCTCTCTCTCTCTCTATATATATATATATATATATATATATATATATATATATATATATATATATATGTGTGTGTGTGTGTGTAACCATATTGCATAAAAACAAATGTTGCAGAATGTTTAAAACAGAAAATATTAATCTGTTTAATGAGACTGAAAGTAACCGTTTAATATTTTCTACTGTACGAATAATTTTGTTTTTTCTTATTTTGCATAATTCACCTATCAAATTTGTTGTAACCTATTGTTTTGAAAATTGAGTTTTACTTTTTTTATGCTTATTAACATATAAAAAGCTGTCATCTTACGGGCATTAGATTCTGATAAATGGATAAAAATATTCAAAATTGATGGGTGTACGAATAATTTTGTCGTTGACTATATATATATATATATATATATATATATATATATATATATATCCGATGTGATGAGAACGAAAGTAATATATAAATTCCAACGTTCACAGCATTAATCCAAAAGAGGGCTCGATACCGATAGTAGAGCGATAATTATCTATTTATCATAATTTTATCATATAGACAAAACCATTTTACTCACTACAAAGATACAACTTGGTTTCAGTGCATTTCAACTGCACTTCGACGGGTGAGAATCGAAAATGTTTATGAACAATCTAAAATTAGTCCGTAAGAAATTAGGACACAAATTCTTAAATCTAATTAACAAGCACTTCTACTTCCCAACGGAGAGTAAATTAATCCTGATCTTCAACCGCAATACCTTAAAAATTAGCCATAGCTGTTCTAGAAATTTAGATAAAATTATTAAATAGCATAAGAATAGAATACTGAAACTTTATAGAGATAATAAACGCAACCTAAATACAAGTTCTAATACACCCCAGGAAAAAGGCTATGTAATTGTAGAATCCCCGATCAATGTCCATTATTAAACAGGTGCTTAACCAAATCCATAGTGTATATATGCTATATCTCATCAAATGAGAACCCCAGAGATATTAGGCTGTATTTGGGTTCAACTAGCAGACCTTTTAAGGATAGGTATTACAATCACATGAACTCCTTTACAAATACGGCCAAACGAAATATGACATCACTTTCGAAATATTTTTGGAAACTCAAGGAAGAAGGAAAACACTTAAGGTTAAATGGAAAATCCTAAGACAATCCAGAACCTGCAATTCTCTGAGCGAACCTTGCTTCTTATGTTTACAGGAGAAAATATGTATCATTGAACTCTTGAATAACACCCAATTATTAAATCAAAGATATGAAACAACCGTTTTCTGTAGACATGCTAAGGATCTAACACTACAATCTTGTTAAATTCTTAATTCCATAACTATAAACGTTTTAAAATTATAAATCACCTCCTTTGATATATTCCCCACCCTCTTATGTACCTCTCCACTAATTAAATTATGATTCTTAAATTTTTTTTTCATATATATTACTGGTAATATTTTCAGATAAATCGTTTTTACACACATACTTATTCTACACACTATACGGTCCAAGAATATGTCAAAATTTGATTATAAAAGGTTATATTAACATACCTTATTTTTTTTTTAGAGGAAATCACCACTTCTAAATTTTAATCCACAAAACATGTTCATTGATTAGAGAATTAGTGGTGATAACCCCAATATTAATACATGCAATTCGGCTCTATAATTTTTATAGTAGACCAAAAATAACATTCCCAATTACTACTAGAAGTATCGCTACAATTTTTACCTACTTAAACGTAATACTATCCGCTATCTCCATCTCTCCTCACCTACCTCTCACTCTTAGGACGCTTGTGAGATGATGTGCCTGGACTTTTGGCCGGTGTTTATCACCAAGAAAATTTCCACAGACCAGTCAACATTAAACATCCAATCCATTCATCACCAAACTGCTATCAACAAACACTATTGTTTCACTCCGTCACATATATATATATATATTTTTTTTTTCTCAAACAAATGGAAAAAGGAAGTGACGTTTCACATACGGCTTGCCTATAAGCAGGATTGTTTATAACCATTTTCGATTCTCACCCGTCGAAGTGCAGTTGAAATGCACTGAAACCAAGTTGCATCTTTGTAGTGAGTAAAATCGGTTTGTCTATATGATAAAATTATAATATATATATGAAAATATATAGAAAATAGGAAAGAACTGGTTAGGTAAATAATCTAAAGTTCTTAAGTATTTTTGTTATTATTTTTAAAAAATAGTGCTCGATACAAAAGTAGAGCATAAATATAATTATTTATTTAAAAATATGATTCCAACACGCTACATAAGAGTTCTCATGTTTCAAAACAAGAGCCTAAAACTTCAATATAATTATTTGAATTAAAGTAAGCTCTGTTCCATCTTCAAGCGAAATTTTTTTTTTTGAATTTCTGAAATTTACGTGTTTTTATAGCAGATTCATTATTGAAATCAAAATTTCCATGGTGACGGCCAGCGTGATTTTTCATATAGAAAGGGGCGCATGGTGTTAATAATTTGTATCAGTAAAGAGTTACATTTCTAGGTGTCAATTCAGGGTAAGGTTGGGGTGTCTAAATTTAAAACGGAAGATGATTTAGTCTAGTCTGGTTTACGTGTCTAGGGAGATTTATTTATTTTTTTATTTTCTTTTTTCTAAAAGGGTTTTGTGTATATATATATATATATATATATATAAAAAAAAACTGTCGTAATATTTGTTTTTTGACGACTTCATAAAGGGTTATCTTTTTTGTAGGGTATTTAAGCTATTTATTAGGACTATGGATTTAAAAAAAATTATATGCTAATTATTCAATGCAAAGATTTGATGATGTCGGCAAAAACCGTTAACTCATGTCTATTGTTTAATAGATTTTTATTATTTAGAAACTTAATAATGTGTAGTTTCTCATGTAGGCATAAAGGGCATGGGTCATCCCAAGTTTTACAAGTTCTAGTTTTGTTTATAATTTTCCATTTTACTTTTAGTGTTTTATTCATTTCCTTCAAATGCCAAAAATATTTAGATTGAGATGTCTGATTTTTTTATTTATATTGTTGAAAGAGCACTTATGCTGCCTCCATCTGGCTTTAAATTCATCCTTCGTAGACCCAATGTATATCATATTAGTATTAGGACTCTCAGTGGATGAGATAGTACATTGGTATACCACAGATTTGACGCAGCATTTATTTTCCAATGGGCAGTATTCTGGGTTTCTACAATCACATAATTTTTCAGTTTTTGTCTAATTTAAGTGTAGGGTTTTTATTAATACTATTCAGGCATGGGGATTTGTTCAGGATTTTATTATTGTGTTTTTTTATTATACTTTCTAGATTTTCAATGCAGCTGTAACTCAATTTTAGGGCGTTCTTATTAAATACTAAGTACTAAGCCTACTATTGGTAGGGAAGTGTTTATCAATTAAAGCTAGGAATTTCTGACCTAGTTAAACATTTGGTTAAACGGAGGGGTATACCAAATGATTTTTCTTTTCCTGTTTTTTTTTTTCTTCTGGTTAGTGTAATTGTTTCTATAATTAATGTTAGCATTCTTGTATCTACTATTTTTTAGGGTAGCGTTATAAAAGCCACTGTGTTATTGGGATATTTCTTTGTTAGCGGAGTTAATGCTGATTCTACTTTCTATTGATGAGGGCATATGTTTAATTATAGATGGAGGGTAGTTTGACTTCGGGTGTATATATAAGGGGTTAGTATTTGGTTTTCTATAAGGTTGGTCTGTGTTGTTAGTTAAATCTAGAGTTACGTCGAGGAAGTTTACCCTTTTCAATTTAGTACAGACTGTTATCTTTAAGTTTAGATTTTTAAATTCACTAAATATAATTTTTCTAATTTTCTCTATCTTAAAACTAGTAGAACTCCTTACTACCATGAGCCCGTCATCTCTATACAGTCCGATGTCCTTAATCTCTCTCTCTCTCTCTCTATATATATATATATATATATAGGGAGAGAGAGAGAGAGAGAGGATTAATATGAGTAAAAGTTTGTCACTTAGCTAATTGATGTTGCCTTCATCATCCCATCTCCAGAGTTTCGTAGGTAAATCTATCCGCCCACACTTCAGTGGGTATCACCAAATTTTGACTGATATATATATATATATATATATATATATATATATTTATTTCCTTCTTATACATTTAACTTTGGTGTAAGTTTTTCTGGTATTTTGCAGCTATGCGTTCGTCTCTGTGGATGTGCGTACGTGCGCCCGTCTACGCGTATTTGTCTACGTGTACAGTGTCGTGATCATTTCGTTTTTTTTTTTTTATTATTTCTTTTCCATTTGCTCTTTTTTCCCTCCTTTTTCTTCTTGTCTTTCGACAGTTGCTGTTTTTGTGGTGAGTTGTTCCGATTTCTAGAGGTGCCACCGATTTTGATTATTTTTTTTGTTTGTTTTTTTTTTTGCTAGGGAAGTTGTATTTCGGCTTTTGCATAAATAGTTGATATCAACGCCTAAAGTATATATAGATAGATAGATATGATACCAATCATATTAATACTTAAATGGTAAAGACTTATACACACACACACATACATACATATATATATATATTTATATATATATATATATATATATATATATATATATATATAAAAGTGAACATAGAAGTCAACACTTAGAGGCGACAGTCTGTTTCATGCTAGATGCAATCGTCAGGCCACGAGTACTGTTATTTTTCTCAGCTATTTATATATACGGGTCAGTGGTGCATTGTGCGTAGGCTATTTTGGCGGTTATTTTACCGGAAGTCGTTTATTTATTTACTTGGGTTAAATTATTTTGCTTGTCTTTATTTATTTTTATTTTTTATTTTAATCGGTGTTTTTATTAACATAGTAAAAATTTGTTTATATCGCTTATTTAATAGTTTTGTTTTGGGTTGGGAAGATAATTAAAGATATTTATTCAATTTTGGGGGTTGATTGTTGTAGTTTATTCTATTATTTTGGCGGGAACAGGAAACTATATTTCTTCATATATATATATATATATATATATATATATATATATATATGTGTGTGTGTGTGTGTGTGTGTGTGTGTGTGTGTGTGTGTGTGAAAATATTGTAGAAAATAGGAAAGAAACTGGTTTGGTAAATAATCCAAAGTTCCTTAGTATTTATGTAATTATTTTTAAAAAATAGTGCTCGATACGAAAGTAGAGCATAAATATAATTATTTATTTAAAAATATGATTCCAACACGCTACATAAGAGGTCTCATGTTTCAAAACAAGAGCCGAAAACTTCAAAATAATATTTGAATTAACTTGAGTTAAAGTAGGCTCTGTTCCATCTTCAAGCGAATTTTTTTGGGAATGACTTATTTCTGAAGTTTACGAGTTTTAATAGTATGGTCAGAATTGAAATCAAAAATTTCCATGGTAACATCAAGGGCGGATTGTTTGGAATCGGTAGGGGTGGGGTGTTAATAATTTCTATCAGTATAGAGTTACTTTCATAGATGTCGGGTCACGGTAAGGTGGGGGTGGCTGAATTTACGACGGAGGAAGTTTTCGCATAGTCTGGCTTGAGCGTCTACGGAGATTTATTAATTTATTTTTATTTTATTCTTTTATTATATCTATTTATGAAAGGGATTTGTGTATATGAAAAGGCTGTAACTTTTGTTATTTGACGACTTCATAAAGGGTTATCAATTTTTGTTGATAATTAAAACTATGTATATGGGCTATGGATTTTAAAATTTATATGCGTGTTTTAGGCTAGTTATTCAGAGCATAAGTTCGGTTGTGTCGGCAGAAAACCGTTAATTCTTGCCGGTTGTTTAATAGGTTTTTATTGTTTAGGAGCTTAATAATGTGTAGTTTCTCATGGAGGCACAAAAAGGGCATGGGTCATCCCAAGTTTTGCAAGTTCTAGTTCTGTTAATGATTTTCCATTTTACTTTAGGTGTCCTATTTTTTCCTTTCAGGTGCCAAAAATATTTAGATAGAGAGGCCCTACGAAATCTACGGAAGCCGGAAGTATCGTGCGTGCAATAAATAAAAAACGTCAGCAGTGCAGCACCTGTATCTTTTTCTTTTTTTTTTTTTTATAATTTCTCCAGATAGTATCAACAAACTTATGGTACAGTACTTAAAAAAAAAAAAAAAAAAAAAAAAAAAAACGAAATGGCGAAAGTTTTTTTACTTTAATTATTACAAGTCCGCTTAAAAAAAATATGTCCATTCTGTCCGTCCGTAGGGGAACTCGAATCTCACGTCAGCTGTCAATAATTGATAGACGGCATCAATTCGCACGAGGTTCAGATCGGCTCTCTTTTATCTTAAAAAACATTTTTCTACGAAGAAAGTAAATAAAAGTTTCTTTTAAATTATTTTAAATAAACTTCAAATTTTCTAAATTTTTTCGAATAAATTTTGAAATACGTATAATTAATTTTTAAACGAATTTTAAACGAAGAATTTAACTTATTTTTAAAAATGGTTTAAATCGAGTTTTTTTTTTCGTTATTGGGTAAACAAGATTTGTAACTAAAATTTTGGACATGTTAAGTATGAGTAAAAAATTTCAAAAAATATTTAAAAAATACTTTAGTGTTTCTTCTCAATAATGAAATATACATTTAACACGAAGAAAATTGTTTTTCATTAATTTTCAGACCGTTCTTGTCATGCTATCGATTTTCAGAAGGTGCCTATAAGCAATATACGGACAAGACAGCGATGATAGTCTGTTTCTGTTTACATGGATGGTTTCCAAGCAACGAATCGTCTTATATGCACGTGTTTATCGTTGCTTGGAAATGAAACATGTTTGTTGCCCGCCACCTGAAGAGACCTAACGGTTGAAACCACGGTAGTGTGTGGTAATATACGGTGTTCTTACCTCTTTTTATATTGGCTTGCTCTATATATCTGGTTTTTCAAGGCTACTGCATTGAGAACTTTACCATACATCTGTTTTACGGTATTTTTTCCGGTGTTTTAACTTATTTTGTGCTATATTTTGTTCTTGCCTATCGCTTGAGCATTCTTTTATGGTGTGTATATTGCACTACACGTTATCTTCCACTTGGTATTTGGCATAATTCTATGACACAACACTACACTCACCCTTACGAATATGCAAGAGTTTAAGATACAGCATTCATTGAAAAATATCCTCATACCTGGCAAACATGAATATATACTCCCAACTGTTGAACTAAATAGAGAGCTTCCCTTCCAGAATGAGATGGAAAGCTCTGCTTGCCTTACTTAATTTTGCAAAGTAAAGATGTCACAGAAAAAGCACTGTACATAACCAGGACGCCCCCCCCCCGCCTGCTGAAGAATTGTCTTGATTTTGAAAAAGATCTTGTATATCTTGGATATCATAAAGTTCAGGAAAAACAGAAACACCTTCCAAAAGAAATTAACTGCTGAAATAGAAGAGGTAAAGAAAACTATTAGAATTTTAGTAATGGCGACAAAACTAGAAAATTGTATACTATGAGCTCAAAAGCTGATAGGAAAAAGATATCCTATGAGATGACAAAATTCTATAAAAAAGCAAATTGTTCGTATGTAAAAGATATTAATACAGAGGCTAGAGATATCGCTGTCAACATGGGAATCATTGGTAAAACCCAAACAATATACGGAAAAGGAGACCTTCCTGACGGTTAAGAACCCAAAAGTTAATTTTCCAGTTGCCTTTATTTTCGCTTAATCAATCCAGCAAAAACTGAATTGAGAATTATATGCCGGAAAAGCATAAGAGGCACAGTGAAGTAATGGATTGAGGATTCGGAGAGTCGAGTTCGAATTCCAGTTAAATCAATTACATTCACTTACGTACTAATACACTTGGGAAAGGTATGAATCCTCTTTTTCTCCCACCAGGTATGGGTAAATAGCAGGAGAGACCATGTTCTATAGCCTTCGATGGTAACTGGTCTACTGCAGAAAGAAATGGGCAAAAGGAAAACATCTGCCTGGTCAGTCATGTATCGAAAGATACATGATCGCTTAAGCGTGTATCACTCATGGCACATAACTGAAGCCGTAGAACTATACAGAATATTTGCGAGCTACTTAGAATAGTCACGCAAGTAAACCATAGGCATGAATGCGTATCCTGGTTTAACAAAATTGAAAAATAAGAACAAACAGGTTTTCATAAAATATGGCATGAAGGATTTCCACCCTTTTATCACCGAGAAAGGCCTACTGGATTCTATATTTCGCTAAAGATTTTATGAGCATTACTCCCCAACTGATTAAGGTGGTGTTACATTGCCGTAAATCTGCATTGTTCCACGAAGGTGAAGCATGGATAAAAAAAAGTCCAGATGTGGTAATTTTGACATCTCTCAAGAAGATGGTGCTGAAGAGTCCGAATTGATAGAGATATTCATTTTAATCAAGATCAACAAAATTGTCCACATTGACTGTCACAGAATTTACCAAGACAATGGTTTGAAACTTTGATGGTAGTTCCTGACAATAAAAAAAGAGACGATGGTTTGATGGTAGTTCCTGACAATAAAAAAAAAGACGATGGTTTGATGGTAGTTCCTGACAATACAAAAGAGACGATGGTTTGATGGCCAGGAACTGATGATAAAATAAAAGCCAATGATTCGATCAGGAAGATGTACAAATTGTTTAAAGAGTTTTCGACATTACTGCCGAAATTAACAGAAAAGTGGATCAATATTCAGATGCTGAATTCGATCTATTGACTGGTACAGTTTCACCATTCACAAAGCTGAACACTGCTTTGAAATACATAAATACCAAGTCTAACCATCCGGCAAACGTGATTAAGCATATTCCAAAAGGAGTTGAATGCGAGTTGTCCAGGAATTCTTCGAATAAGGAAATTTTCGAAGAAAAGAAGAGAGTATATATAGCAGCATTATGCGGCACCTCGAGGTGGTGTAATGGTTAGCAAGCTTGTCTCGCTAGAACAATTGCGACTCAATAGTGAATTCGATTCTTAGTGGGTGCCCCCTACTTTCGGCCTTGTGCCACATCTAAGCTATGCTTGAAAAAGTAATATACTTGAGCACCTCGAGGTGGTGTAATGGTTAGCAAGCTTGTCTCACTAGAACAATTGCGACTGAGTAGTGAGTTTGATCCTCACTGGGTGACCCATACTTTCGTTCTTGTGCCACACCTGAGCTACGCTTGGAAAATTACTATATAGCAGGATTAAAGGTGGAGGGGCCGACTTGAATTTTAAAGCTCAGGTTAATCCAAGGGATAAGAACAACAGGCGGAGAACCAGAAATGTCATTTGGTTCACTCCCACCAATTCAATATGCAGGTAAAAACTAATATTAGAAAGATATTGTTTTTGCCTTTTGAGAAAGCATTTTCCTAAGTCATATGAATTGACAAAACTTTTCAACAGTCACAGTCTGCCTCATCCTTAAGTGCAATCTTCAGATTTGTGTTGACAATGATAAATTTTATTTTTATTAATCATATATGTGAATATATCTCTGTGTGTGTTGCTATTGCCAACTTCTTTTCCTGACACATCCTACAGCTGCAACCACTTCTTCTTATAGATTTAACTTTTTTCAAGTTACTCCGCTTTATGTACGAACTTTTACCGTATTCGTCCTTCGTTTTCCAGACATGGTTCGCC
This sequence comes from Acanthosepion lycidas, assembly GCA_963932145.1. Taxonomy (NCBI): domain Eukaryota; kingdom Metazoa; phylum Mollusca; class Cephalopoda; order Sepiida; family Sepiidae; genus Acanthosepion; species Acanthosepion lycidas. The sequence continues at coordinate 58,346,564 of OZ010609.1, read as the reverse complement.
AGTTTAGTGTTGTACCTACGTTTATCCAACCTGAAAGTGGAAGTATGATTATACCAGCGTTTTTTGAATGGGTCCTCGGTACAACCTATGTTGATTTTCTTTTGGCCACTGTCCTCACTAACTTCAGCCTGGTAGACTCCCCCTTCTGTGCAGCGCACAACTATAAAATTAAGTTATAGCTGTAAGAGCAATTTGGATAATTTAGTAAAAAAGCAAAATGCGAGGAAATTAAATATAAACAAAGAAAGAAAGAATGAAAGAAACAGTTTATGTAACTGCAGGATTAATAGCAATCGTCCTCCCCTCAGCATGGTGTTATGGTTAACAAGGTTGTCTTGCTAGAACAATTACGACTGATTAGTGTCATAACTTGAGTTCTTAGGATAATATTTTTGTTTTGGTGAATTTTACAGTTAGGAATAAAACTAATCTGAACATAAACTATTTTCTGTCCATAATCGAAGTTGAAGTTATGAATACAAAGTTCAGTCTGTGCCTCTGAAGTACTTAGTTGCCTTGTGTCTATCAAAGTAAAAGGAAACGTGTCTTGTTGCTCCGAAAGTCAAGGGGAAAAGAGAAAGAGCTTTTCAAATATTGCAACGCCTGGGATTAACGTCAGGTTGGTTATCCAACATGACAAAATCATTTCCATAATCCTTACTGTTTCCAAAACTATTGACTTGTGCTAACTTCAATGTTAATGTCAAGTGCTCCTTTGATTCTGGTTTCTTGGATATATCTATGGTATTGTTGTAATGGTAGTGCCCTTTAGCAGCAGCCCTAAATAAACCTTGTATTTGCAGCAGCTCTTGAATATAAAAACATGTGAATTCTAAATAACTCTCTTCTGGGTTTTCTTCTTTTGAATTGATAACATGAACTTCTACACTGAAGCTAAAAGAGCTGTGAACGCTTCACACTAAAACATACTAACTCAGTAAGTCCCAGTTGAATATATTCATAAACATTTCGTTGTGTATGCAATTTACTTCTAACAAAAGAAACTCTTGTTTTAAACTTTCCTTTTCCTAATTTTGTTTTTTATAAATGTTATCTTGCATTACAAATCAATTGGTCTGTTATTTTGTGCTCTTGTACTCTTTTTCACCATCATTATTTCATGTGATATAAAATGTTTCCATAAGAAACCTTACACATTTAATTATTGAAGTAGCCAGTCATTTAATAACTATCAACATCCAGAGGAACAATTCTTGTTTTCATTTTTTCACAAGAAATAACCTGATGGCAAAATATGTGGAATCATTTACAAAGTTTTAAATAAGAAACTGCCAACTTTCAATGGTTGACAACAAAAGTCATGACCTTCTCCACCAAGACATTGTCAAAATTTCTTGTAATTAAATTGATGAACATTCTTTGATTGAAGATGACTTTAGAAGCTTGTCTAGCATTTCAGGTGGTAGAGTGAGGAATTAGAACAATTTTATTTTAAATTTTAGAATTAGAAAAATTTAATTTAAATTGATGAATTAGAATAATTTTATTTTAAACTGATGAATTACAATGATTTTATTTTAAATGTATAAATTAGAAAAATTTTATTTTGTTTTAAATTGATGAATTAGAACAATTTTAATTTAATTGGTAAATTAGAAGCTTTTTTTAATTGATTAATTAGAAAATTTTTTATTTGAAATTGATGTATTAGAATAATTTTATTTCAAATTGATAAATTAGAAAAATTTTATTTTATTTGAAATTGATAAATTTGTACAATTTTATTTTAAATTCATGAATTAGAACAATTTTAATTAAATTGATGAATTAGAACATTTTTATTTTAAATTGATGAATTAGATCAGTTTTATTTTAAATTGATGAATTAGAAAAAAATATTAACAATCTATTTTCCTAAAAAGCTGAAAAAGTAATTTGTTTTAATTCATCAATCCAGAAAGAATGTTGACAATAACTTCAGTAGATAAGGCAAAAAAAAAAAAAAAAAACCCCAGAAAAAACACCCCTGAGTTAAAATTGTGCCTCTAATATAGAAAACCAATCATTCATTGCTGTTGTCATAAATTCAGATGATTTAATTCTTGACCTGTATCATCTGATTTATTATCATCATACATTTTTAAATGACCATAAAAATTTATAGAGAAAATTCAACACTTCTATATTCATACGCAGTTTTTAACGAGACGTGTTCAAATAAACTGCCTTTTTTTTTTCACTGACTCTGATCAAACAAAACGCCTTTTATCAAAAAAAAGTTGCATTTCAAGTTCTTTTTATGAGGTCAACATTTTATATCGGCTTTGGCAATTAATCAATGTCACAATTAACAAAGTAAACAAACTTTGGATAATTGTGGTAAAATTTAAAACTACAATTTATTTACATTTTGCAACAAAGTTTTCATGTGAAAATGAGCAAATGCCTATTTATGCAATTGATTAAAAAACGACTTCAAACAAATTAATCTTAAAGAGCATCAGCTTTCTATGGACTGGCTCTAGAAAATTACAAAAATTCTTAACAAATAACAAAAACCACATCTCACTTGAACACTTACAACAGCAACGACAAAAATGGGGAGAACATATAACTAGAAAAGAAAATAATGATATAATCAAGAAGAAAAGAAAAAGAAGAGAGGAAAAAAGAAAAATGATAATGGAAAAGAAGAAAGGAAAGAAGAAAGAAAGAAAAAGAGAATGATATTGAAGAGGAAGAAGTTGAAAGGGAAAAAGAATGATAATGAAGAAGAAAAAGGAAAAAAATAATGATAATGAAGATGAAAAAGAAAAAAAGAATAATGAAAAAGAAAAGAAAAATGAAGAATGACAATGAAGAAAAAGAAAGGAAAAAGAATGATAATAAAGAAGATGAAAAAATAAAAAATAATGATAATGAAGGAAAAAGAATGATAATAAAGAAGATGAAAAAATAAAAAATAATGATAATGAAGGAAAAAGAATGATAATAAAGAAGATGAAAAAATAAAAAATAATGATAATGAAGGAAAAAGAATGATAATAAAGAAGATGAAAAAATAAAAAATAATGATAATGAAGGAAAAAGAATGATAATAAAGAAGATGAAAAAATAAAAAATAATGATAATGAAGGAAAAAGAATGATAATAAAGAAGATGAAAAAATAAAAAATAATGATAATGAAGGAAAAAGAATGATAATAAAGAAGATGAAAAAATAAAAAATAATGATAATGAAGGAAAAAGAATGATAATAAAGAAGATGAAAAAATAAAAAATAATGATAATGAAGAAAAAAGAAAAACGAAGAATGATAATGAATAAGAAAGAAAAAGAAGAATGATAATGAAGTAGAAAGGAAAAAATAAGTAAGATAATGAATAAGAAAAAGAAGGAGAAGAAGAACAAGAAAAAGATGATGAAAAGGAATGATAATGAATGAGAACAGGAAAATGAAGAAGAAAAAGAAAATGTAGTGAAAAGAGGAGATAATGGAGAATAAGAAAAGGCAACAAAAAAAAAAGAGCAATGATAATAGAGAAAGAAGAAAAATGAGACGATAATGGAGAAGAACAAGAAGAGGAGGAAGTTAAAAAAATAAGCAAAAGGAAAGGAATAATAGAAAAAGAGAGAAAAAAATGATAAAAACAAGTGCTTCTTCTATGTGTCATGTCCTTTCAGGACAAGGTGATCATGGCTCTCTACAACTTTCTATTTTGTGTGGCTCTTAGCTGTTTTTCTATCTTTGCTAAGGTGCTCCCATTCTGTCATCTCATCAAACAAGTGGTTCACTGCCTTTCACCTCTCAATATATCCTGTGAGGCTTAAGTTTTTCAAGCCGTCCTTTATCTAGAACCACATTTTTGTTGCTTCTAGTTTTTTTTCCTCATCCCCAGGGACATTGTCCAACATTCATTGCCATATAAGTGAATAGATATCACATAGCAATCCAGCACTCTCTTCATTGTTTCTGACTAATTTTGTCCGTTTCTTAGCACTGCTGAGTTCTTGGAATGCTTCTTTCACAAGTTAAATGTGTTTTCCATCCCTCTGTTAAAACATTTCCTGGATATTTGAACTTCTGCAGCTGATTGATGGTTATATCCCCAATTCATAACTTGTATCTCAGGCTGATCACTACTTTTTTTTTTTCAGTTGATGGTTAGAGCTGTCATCATATAAGAGGTTAAATTTCAACTCCAACAGTTTCTTTTCTCGCACTTCCTGGCAGTGAAACTCCCTTCCTCTTACTTGCTTCCCTGATAACTGCAATCTCCAAAAATTTAAATGCAATGTCGGTTGCCATCTTATGTTGACCTGTTCATCTTTTATCTTTTCCTCAACCCCACTATACAGTCTTTTCAACCCCCTGCATACTAATGGCACTCCCAACTTGCTTTGGGTGAAATACTTAGAAAAAAAATTGATTTGATTTTATCAAATAGGAAGGTTGAACGAAGGGGGTCAGTAGAGTATTTTGTACATGCAACTTACTTCACACCCTGAAACATTTTATAGGGATATTTAAAAGGTAAAGTTTATTGTACAACACGGGCAAAGTTGTCAAACTGATGGTTTAAATGAGAACGCACAAATAACGAACACATTTTCCCGTCCTCTGCTAAAACGATTCCTAGATATTTGAACTTCTACACCTGCTTGATTCTTATATCTCCAATTCATAATTCGCACCTTTGGCTTTTTCTCTTGCTGATGACCATACTCTATGTTCTATTTATTCAATAATAAATCTTGGTAGGATCTCCAGTTCCTTGAGTATACCCTTGCTGGAGAGATTGAATAAATCTGGCAAGAAGACACATTCTTGTCTCATGCAATTCTCCACACTCCCTAAAACAAAAAGATTGGAAGGAAACTCATCAATTTAAAAAATTGCAATAATATCTAGTGAAGTTGAGAAGTCTAATTTCCTGAAAAACAGTTGTAAGAAAAAAATTAAATAATTTCACCCCAAGCTAGGCAACAATAACACTAAAACACAAGAAAACAAGTAAAATTGTGAGTTTGGGGTCAAATGTAGATCAAATATGGATTGGAATCCGACAGAATGATGAGATAAAGAATAAGTAACATGTATACAGTCTTGTAAGTTTGTTTTTTATATATATATATATATATATATGTGTGTGTAATGAGTGTCTGGATAATTTAGTTGGAAAATTCAAGAAGTGTCTCAGGCTTTCTTACCTCAAATTTTTGTTGATGGCTAAGAGATAAATATTACTATTATGACCTGATAAAGGAAAAGAAGTCAAAATGTTTGTTGACACACGTGTTGACAGCCTGTCTGTGTTAATTGACTGTCCAATAGTGAAAATGTGTAGAGGAGAAAAGTGGGGTGATTCTCATTGGTTTAGAAAGAGTGAATTAATGATACTTATAATTGTTATAATTATTTCATTGTATTTATTTTTTTGACACTATAATTAATTTTTATTTATATATTTCTTTATGGACACGGCAGAGTAAAAGAGAATGAGAAGATTTTAGTGTGGAGAAAGGACAATAAAGAAACAGGCTTCAGGGAGACAAGATTGCAATTGATACATTTAAATTTTTGAAGATAGTAGGTGGAAGGGAAGCAAGAAATGGAAAGAAACTATTAGAATAGAACTTACATCAGGCTAATTCAGCAGTAAAACGATGAGACCTAATAGCCAATCTAGTAGTACACTTAAATTTACATGATTGACGTCCGAAAGAGGAGAGCTCATTTGAACAACTACCATGAAAATATTTATAGAAAAGACAGAGGGAATCCACATCACAGTGTTGGGAAAGTGATTGAATATGACTGAAGATGCCAGGTCAGGACTGATAACATTACAGACCCTTCATTGGATTTCATAAAGATATATAGCTGGAACATCAGACATGGCAGCAATATACAATGCACGGATGAATGGTAGATTTATAAATGTGCAAGATGGATTCTGATGAGAAAAATTGTCTGTCATGACACAGTGAACCAACAATCCTATCTGCTGATTGATTCAATATAATCCCTCCCCTTCATGTCAGTGAAAAACATGCGACCAAGAAGGTACGATGTGTTGCTTTCCTGGAGGTTAAGATCAGCCATGATGATGGAAGGCAAGAAAAGCTCTCTATGATGCAAAAATGATAGTTTCATTTTGGGGGTGTTATGATCCAAAATGATGATGAATGATGATAAGGATCTTTCATCATCCTGAAAATAAAGATAAAAATTTCATCATCTAAAACAAGCTGGCCACCAATGATATTTCATCATTATAAAAACAATCATGTCAACACAAGCAAGGTCAGTAGAGTAGCAGTAGTAAAAAGAAACACAGGCATATTACCATTGCTCTGTAGAATTCTCTTCAGGTTCCTTGCTTCCCTGCCACCTGTTTTTCAAAATATAAATGCAACATCAATTGCCATCTTCTGTTTTCCTAAATCCTATTCTTTTATTGTTCTTTCTCCTATATAATGTCTTCTCATTCTCTTTCACTTACTGCAACACCTTGCATCGTAGTGGCATTATCAGTTTGCTTGGGGTGAAATGATTTTAACCCCCCCCCCCAAAAAAAAAAACAACAGTACTCACACATGATTTGATTATATAATTGGTGAATGTGTGGGTGTAGAAACAACCATATTTTTTGGAAGAACTGATAACAAAGAAATGGTGCAAAAAGCATTGCAAGATCTCTAAACAGCCCTCCTCTATGTTGAATTTATAGTTTCCCTCTCTTTACTGGCTGCCAACCAAGGCAAGAAAGGACAGATAACCCTGCTATTTAACTCATAACAGAAGGAAGATGGATTCATGCCTTTTCTGAGAACATTAGTTCAAAGTGAATGAAATATAATTTACTGGAGTTTCGTAGATTGCTGGGAGAAGTAGATTCATGACTTTCTGAACTAAGTGGATGTGTGGGTGGTGCAATAAATAGCAGCTTGGAATGAAAAATCAGAGATGAATTCAAATTCCAGTCAGTTTTGTTACTTTCACTTATGTGTAAATAACCTGGGGAAAGATATGAATCCATCCCTGTCAACCCCTAGCTATAGGTTAAATAGTAGAGGTACCTGGGCTTTGGTTGGCAACCAGTCTAGAAGAAAAAACTCTGAATTAAAGAATAAAATGAAGCCCAACATATTTTATTGTTAAGACTGCTCAGATGCTTTTATTTTTTCTGTTAATATTTCTTCAGAATCCATTTTTTTTACAGATGGCATCACAATATTGGAATCTGTACCATTGTTGCCTTCAAGTTGAGAATCAGATTCTTTTGCTTTGACACCAAGAGCAGCAGACTCTATCTCATCTTTCGTCTCTAAGGGTGCACTCATTTCCTCAGTCATTGTCTTTAAGGGGGTACTCATTTCACTATCAGATAATTCAGCTTCAGAAGAACTACCAGCCTAAAAAACAAAAGAAAAAGAAACATTTATTTATAAAATTATGTCAATATTATTGTTTAGTATATTGCTATATCACATTTATCCATTCAAATATGATTATTTTATTACTAGTTTTATTCCATCTTATTATTGCTTTTTATCCCAACACTCTGGCTCTATACACTCTTCATTATTACTATTATTTTATTACTAGTTTTATTCGATCTTATTATTGTTACTTTTTTATCCCAACACTCTGACTCTATACACTCTTCATTATTACTATTATTTTATTACTAGTTTTATTCCATCTTATTATTGTTGCTTTTTGAGGAAGCTTATCGTATTATGTTGAGGGGGGGGGGTGATTGTCTTAGATGACAATAACCAGCTGATAACATTAAACAAAGGATATAAAAATTGGAACAATTTAAATTCATGGTTATAAACATCTACACAAATTAATACAAATTTTGAACTTATTAATTTTTTAAAAATTCATTTTAAATAACATTTTGCGACTGATTTTGATAATCATAATAACATTGTTATTTATTATAATAAATGGCTTTCTCTTTTTTGGGGTTTCTACTGGGATCACAAAATTTCCATTGATAAGGTTTAAGGTAATGCAATTATCCTTGACCAAAATTCAAAAATCCCTGAAATGTTGAACATTACACAATTAAAATATTAAACACTGCGCCAGAATGAGCATCTCCTATAGAACCCAGTCTGTCATGTTATTTAACCCATAGTTGGGGAGATAAGAGATGGATTCATACCTTTCCCAAAGGTATTTGGATTAAGTAAATGTAACAAACTTGGTTGGAACTTAATCTCGGCTTTCCAAATTCTCAATTAGAGCCACAATCCATTACACCACCCACTCATCACAAAATAATGCAATTAGCATCAGTCAAAGTTCAAAAGCTACTTTTGATTATCTCACATGATTTGCTAAATATTATTCATCAATTCTTTGCCTTTTTAAATTAAATTCAACAAAGGATTTAATTAAAGGAAAAAAAAATAGGGATTAGCTCACCAAATTGCCTTTCTGTAGTCTTTTCAAATTTTGTACAGCTTTACTACATCCTGTCTGCACTCTCTCCTCTTCATCTTCAACATAGCTATAAGTGTGGTTGTGTAGAGAAATAAGCCATTTTTGTACACTATTATAGAACATTAAGGAATATATGCATACACATAGGAGAAATAAAAAAGCGGGCAGGTAAAGACAAAATCAATATTAACCTTACAAAAGAACAAGTTGAAGTAATCTATACAAATTAGTGTAGTTGAAAATTGAGCAAGTCAGGCTGATTAATTCGTTTTTACAGTTTATCAACCTTTTGCAGGTTATTTAAAGCCAGAAAATATTTTTAGGTTGTAAGAATTTTTTTTTAGATAATAATGGTTTAATGATACACATCTTACTAATTAACCCATAGCTTGGGGAGTAGGGGAGAAGAAGTAGATTCATACTTAGTCACAATTTGATAAACAAACAAGAAATTATAAAGTGGGTGATTAGTTCTATATTACAATATATAAACTGGTCCCTCACTTTGTGGACACGGTAGTTTCTATACATTCATATTCCAGAGAATGTAAATAAATCTAACAGACTTGCCTGTGTAGATAATCAGTATTTCATTGACTGATTCGTTTTCTAGGGATTTTCAACTCTTTGCAGGTTATTTAAAGGCAGAAAATATTTTTAGATTGTAACAATTTTAGGGAGGGATGATATTTTAGTGATACAAGCCTTACTAATTAACCCATATCTGGGGAAAGAAGAGGTAGATTAATACTTTTCTCAAGGGTATTTGCATGTAAACGAATATAATGAACCTAACGAAAATTAGAACTTGGCTCTCCATTTAACAATTCCAAGTCATTAAGTATCACCCCCCCAATTTAAATATCTAAATATATATTTTAACAGACATAAAACATGATACTAAAATCCAAATGAACATTGGACAAACAAAAGACACCTTCTAAAATCTAAGCAACATATTAAGAAACAGAAAAATTTTGTTACAAAGAAAAGAGTGCTGAATTGTTTTGTAATATAGGTCCCTCCTATATGGCAATGAATACTGGACAATTTCCTCATATATAAGGAATAGACTTGAGGCAACAGAATTCTATTTTCTTTTTTGAACTTAAACTTTTTACAAGTTTATTACTATTCAATGAAAGCAGAAGGAATGGTTGCTGGGTCTAAATGCAATCTGTTTGATTTAAATTGACAATCCTTTAGTAGTATTTTTCCCCCATCCCCTTTATTAGACATTGTGTATGTGTTTTGTCCTCAACTGAGCTCTGAAGAGTGAGGATCAATAATCAATTAGACTTTTCATGCTTTCTTTTTTTTGTTATATTTAACAAAATCAACACTTTACAGTGAATTATATTTTTTTCTGATATCTGCCCTCCCACCCAATTTGCTTTAATAAAATCCATTTTGAAAGCCATAATAAAACATTGTAATCTACTTACATTATTTAACTAACAAATAATATCCTATTTTCATTTATGCTCTGAAACTTTGAAAAGTTTATTACTATTCAACAAATTTTGGGATGAGTAAGAACTCATGTTAGTCTCAAAAAACAGTCATAAAGATGTCAGAATTGAAAATCATTAAAGAATTATATGTAATTTTTTTAATATCTTTCACATAATAAAAAAAAAAGGGGGGAGCTTGGCAGTAAATACCCTAATGACCATCTTTATCAGCCAGTTCTTGACGTTTCTGCTCTGAGCTTTAAAAGTTGTCGCATCGTGTAATGTAAGGAGGATTTACGAGCACTACCATCCGGGAAAGCCCAAAATCTGTGGTAATGCAGAGTTGGTAGCCAATGAAACATTCTGATAGAACAAAGTCAAGGAATACACACATAGAGGATGCATTCCAAACATTTTTTTTTTTTTGGAAATGGAATGGAAGTGATTTTTGAAGGAATTTTTAAGCATGATGCAAAAACAAAATAAAGGTCAATTTTGCTAGTTAGAATTACAGAAATCAGGATCAGAATATACAGTGTGTGTGTGGAGGAGGGAAACAAATATTCATACACATACTAATTTTTTATTGTATTTCCAACTAACGAATAAACATACTTTTCATATAATTAACTGTACACAGATGCATAACTAAATACACATAAAAAACAGAAAAAAATTTGACTTAATAGAAATAAATCCCATTTATCCATTTTAATGAGTGAAAAATGTATTCAGAAAATGCAAATTTCAGATTTTAAAACATTTAAATTGCTTTAATACTCTAGATTATTCAAGTGGAATATTCTAGAATGTTCCATTAATGTATTCAGTAGTTATTTTTAGCCTAAAAATACAAACAGAACATTCTGGAATTGATATTCATGTAAGAAGGTTTTCATCGTGGCAAAAGGTAAAAAATTGACAAATTTGCAAAAAGAACTGATTTTTAAGCCCTGGAAAGAAAGTAAAAGTTAAAGGAAAATCTCAGACAACCTGAATATTCCATTTACTACGATTAGTTCATTCATTGCAAGGTATAAAAAAAACTCAAAACTGTTGAAAAGTAAAGAAGAACAGGTGCTCCATGGAAGATTTCTTCAAGATCTTTGCAGAAATTAATGCGTCAAATGAAACAAAATCCAATGGTTACTTGTCAAGAGTTGCAGGATGATTTGCTTTCATCAGGAATCTGTGTCACTAAATGGACAATAAGCAATGAAATTCATAGCAATAATCTAGTCATGCTCCTCTCGGAAAAGTCCATTGTTATTGAAATGACACAAAGATGTCAGGTTGAAATTCATTTGTGAACATAAGGATAAGGAAAAATCATATTGGGAAAGAGTATTATAGACAGACGAAACCAAAACTGAGTTGTTTGAACATAATTCTAGAAATCACTGTATGGAGGAAAGATGGCAATGCCTTTAAACAAAAGAACACAGTTCCAACAGTGATATTTGATGGTGACAGCATCATGGTTTGGGGATGTTTTTCTGCAAAAGCAAGACATCAGTAACAGATGGTAGAATGAATGCTGTAGCATACCAAAATATTTGGGAAGCAAATTTAATGATTTTGGCTGAAAATATCGAACTTCCTACTGATTGAATCTTCCAGCAAGATAATGTTCCTAAGCACGCTGCAAAATCTATGAAGAAATGGCTTGCTAAAAATAATGTAAATATCCTGGAATAGCCAAGTCAGTCCCCAGATTTAAACCCAATTGAAAATCTGTGGCATTATTTGAAAATTCAAATCCAATGACAAGCTCCAACAAACATCCTTGATTTGAAGATCATATGTGAAGAAGAATGGAACTTTAAAATATTAGGTTGGTGCAAAAATAATGACGTAATAATGTCGTTTTTTGACGTATTTTTTGACGTCAAAAAACGACATTATTACGTCATTATTTTTGCACCAACCTAATACCAACTAAAATTTGCAAATCATTAACGACAAGAGGTTGGTTGCTGTAGAAGTGAATAATGGCTATTCTACAAAGTATTATGTATTCTTTTTTGTATTGTACAAATACTTTTCACTCATTAAAATGGATAAATAGGGTTTATTTCTATTAAATCAATTTTTTTTTTGTTTTTATTCATTAGTTGAAAATACAATAAATTAAAAATTTGTATGTGTACAAAAATTTGCCTCCCCCACTAAATATATATATCATAATTCATCATGACATAATGAATTATGAAAATTATTCAAATCCACAAAATTACTATTCATATATATATATATATATATATATATATATATATATATATATATATATATATATATAGATAGTAATTATTAGGAGGATTTGATAATTATATTTAATTAATTCATCGAGTCTGATAGAAACCTCAACAGAATGCAGAAAGCACTGGACGGCCGTTTCATCCTACATTTGGGACTCATCGGTAGTGGGCTTAGACACACACACTAATAATAATAATTCTGATGTTAAAACAAAGAAATTTGCCCCTGACATCTCAATATATGCCACTACTTAGGCTGACAATTAGTCTCCTTGTCAAAAAAAAAAAAAAAAAAAAAAAAAAAGACAAACAAATCTTTTTTTAAAAACCCATAGCATCTCTAGTCTTAGAGCCTGAGCATGTTCTTGGTGCTGAGTAGGATTAATATGGATTATTAATTGAAAGTTTTGGAATCCATGTACATTAAGTCTGACCAGCCATCTCTCTCTAAGCAAAATGAGTGATTGATGGGCTTAAAGTTTATTAGCCTTTAATGTTATATATTTTTTTTTTTCCACATCACATTAGTTGGGGATGGTATATTTTTTTCAGTTACTGTGCACATTTTCTTCTCTTTGGCTTTTCCTCTGATGGAAAAGGATTGAGAAACTGGCTTAGTTGTTTTTAATCATTATATTTTGGTATTACCAATTTACGGTAATACATATATTTGTTACTTGACTTTTTTGTTATGAATGTTCTTTTAATGTCTGCTTTTATTGCTGCAATCAGATTAGGATTCATTAGACTCTTCTATTCACAACATCTGACAGAGCTGAAATATATTGAGGTTTTAGCATTTTGGATAAGTTCAAGTAGGTTGTTATGAATGGCCAATCTTCTGAAGCCCTTGAAGTCAACGCAGGTGTTCCTCAAGACTCTCCACCCAGTCCTATCCTCTTTCTGCTTTTATTAACAATCTGCCTTGTAACATCCTCAGATCATTAGAAAAAATCTAAAACAGACAATGCCATAGTTTATGGAAGCACTTCCAAAAATCAAAATCAGAGACTTACAACTGATCTCTCTGCTGATCTAGCTCAAACAGCTCAATGGGAAAAAAAAAAGATGGCTATAACTTTCAATACCTCAAAAACCAAGATGGTATCATTTCATCATCAATGTTAAGACACCGAGTTTGCTTCCATCACAATGAATGATTCCACTCTCAATGAGGCTCCATGGTTTGGACATCCATTTAGATTCAAGTTCATGGCAGGCATCAAGTGAAACTGACACATACAATCCATTTCCCCAACTCTCTATTTATTTTGATAACAACCATTTACTCCTGTCCTAATAGTAAGTCTGATAGGTCTGATAAAATAAAATTAGCACTTGATCTCCAAAATGACCTACAATTCGTAGTTAGTGGGGCAAGAAATGGCTTGTAACCTCCAAAACGAAACTTTTGTCTTTTAGACCTTAGAGAACCATTTTTGCCTACATCAGTATGGCTGATGCTTTTTTTTTTTTTTTTTAAGCGTTTCACCTCAATCAAGATGGGAAGCCACTAGGACGCAAGGGGTTACAGAAAATTTGGAGCAAGATCAGATAGGAGTGATAGAGGAAAGGATGAGGAGAAGGGTAGTGAATAGATCAAGGCAACTGGAGATGTCGATTGACATTACATTTGAATAGCTGGAGATTATAGCTCTCAGGGAAACTGGAATAGGAAAGAGAGTTCTACAGGCGAGAGGTGCAAGACATGAAGCTATTGGAGTAAAAGAGATGGCTACATTTAGGTTTTTCGACAGTGAAGGGGTGAGAGCGGGATGCCAGCCTCATAGGGCACTTGAACTCATGAAGTTTGGGAACCAGCGAATGCATCTCCTTGGAGTAATTGCCATGAAAGTATTTGTAAAACAGACAGAGAGAGGCGACGACGTGTCTGTGAGAAAGTGACTGTAGACGAGATGCCAGAGCAGAGCCAATTATATTGCATATTCGCCTCGGGAGCCTATCAAGAACCCCGAGGCAAACAGAAGGGGCTCCAGATGATATATGGCAGCAATACTCCATACAAGGGCAAATTGTTGATTTGTAGATCTGGAGGATTGATTCCGAGGACAAAAATTTCTTGGCACGGCACAGGGAGCCAACTTTCCTTGTGGTGGAGGAAACAATTGACTCAATGTATTTGTTCCATCTCAGGTCAGCAGTCAACGTGACACTGAGCAACCGCAGAGAGTTGCTCTCGAGAAGTTGAGCATCAGACATTCTAATGGAGGGCAGGGAAGGATCTCTGTGGTGATTAATAGAGAGCAGTTTTGTTTTTGAAGCATTAAAGTTGACCAGCCAATTCCTGCCCCAGTTCACAACCGATTGGAGCCAGGTTAGTTTTGTCAGTGACACTAGTTTTTGTCTTCTATCAGTATGGCTGATGCTTACCTCCAGAAGAATGACTGCACCATCTCAATCACATATTTTCTATTGACATGTAGTGGATTGATTTTATTGAATCAATTGTTAGGTCTGCTGTTAGGAAAATTGTTTCACTGCATGAGCAAGACAATTTTTCTCACCAGAATCCATTTTTGCATATTTATAAATCTACCTATCATCCATGAATTGAATATTACTGCCATATCTGGTCTGGTTCACCTGTCATATATCTTAAGATTGTTAAAATCCAAAGAAAGGTCTGTAATGTCATCAGCCCTGACCTGGCATCTTGGCTTCAGTCAATTTCCCATTGCCATGACATGGTTTCCTTATGTCTTTTGTATAAATATTTTCATGTCAATTGTTCTTAATGAACTTTCCTCCTTAGTACACTGACTACATGAATTTAACCTACTGCAGAAAGAAATAGCAACTTACCATGTGAAAATTTTCTGTTTAGACAGTCATGAATCAAAAGAGACATGATTGCACAAGCAAGTATCATGTATGACACTTAACTGACTGATTAGATGGGTAACTATGCATCATTATTTTACTGTTGAAATAGACAGATGTAACCATGTTCTATTCTAATAATTTATTTTTTTTGTACTTCTTGCCTGTGGAACTCTCTTCCAGATTTTTGCTTTCGTGTTACCTACAATCATCCAAAGTTTGAATACAATATCAATTGCTGTTTTCTTTCTAAATCCTGTTCTTTTATAGTTTTCTCTTCTCAATAATGTTTTCTCATCTTCCTTCACTCTCATTAACTCCTTGTGTTTTAGTGGCTTTCTCACCTGGCTTTGAGTAAAAACATTTAAAAAAATAAATAAATGCTGGAAAAATGGTCAGCTCCTTGAAGTGCTCCAGAAGGTACCCACCTTCTTCTGCTATGCTTTCTCTTTACAAGAGTTAGATTAGAAAAAAATAGCGTATTGGTGCCACCCCTAGGTCGGAGCTGGTCAAACGTCACTTTTCAGCCTCGAGAAGAGTTCAAACTTGTTTATGCAGTCTTCTGCTACCTCTTTCCAACAAACACAGCATTGCAAACCTATTCCTACTCCATTGCTATTTCCATGGCAAATGTTCAGGTGATCTCTATTCTTTATTTCCACCAGTTCAGACGTTAACAAACATGACATGCCATGCAAGTTCCACAGACTCAAATCATTCTCATTTCCTCTGTATTCTAAATGTAAGGAGAAAGTTCTGCTCATAAACCTCTCCCCACCCAAAACTGTTATTTTGTAGAACAGACTCCAATGTACTAACCTTCTACCTTGAGTGGAACTTGAGCTTTATATTGGGGGGAACTTATATATATATATATATATATATATATATGAAGAAATATACTCTTAAGGTGTGCTATATTTATGGGATAAAGTGCTCAATATCAGAGATAGAGCGTGTGTAAATATAAAAGTGAACATTGAAGTCAACACTTGGCAGCAACAGGCTGTTTCATGCTAGATGCAATTGTCAGGCCTAAAACAGCCTGTCGCCTCTAAGTGTTGACTTCAATGTTCACTTATATATATATATATATATATATATATATATATATATATATATATATATATGTGGGCTGATGAATGCATTTTATGCATGAAACAGTCTGTTACCACTGGGTGTTGGCTTCAATGTCCACTTTTATATTTGATATTGAGCACTTTAATAATTGTAACATACCTTGAAACTATATATATATATATATATATATATATATATATATATATATGAATTAAGAGGAAAACTATACTTAGTTTAGCTGATGCATTTCATCATTCAACTGACTTTATCAAGGCAAATGTCATAGTTTTATTTTGCAACAAATATATATTTTACAGTTACTCAAAATTTCCAAATTTAAGAACACTCATAAATATTTAGCAACTGAAAAGATTTAGGTGTTAGATCCTAGATTATGTCATATAACATTTTTGGAAGGAAATTTTTTTTAATTTAAAGACACGCAATCACAGGTTAACTGAAATGTCTAGACATTTAGACCTTAGAATACATCATTTAGTATACACAAAAAAGAAAGTTTCCTGGATTGAAATATGAGATGAATGTTTGTATTATACACACCTATCTTATCAGGGATAGGCAACATCCTGCATAAACTAGCCATCATACTAAGCAAAATGCTAACCCAACTTCTTGGTACAATCAGCCCCTCATACATAAAAATCTCAGGTGACATCTTAAACAAATTAAAACTCAAGGACACATGGTACAGTGGATAAAGGCGTTGGTTAGATCCAGTGACAGGACCCAAAGAGTGTGAGTTCAATACCTGGTTAAGTCAGTGGAGAACTTTCAGAGGGAAATTAACAGGAGATAACTGACATCCATTAAACATGGCACATGGAACTAGAACAGTCTACCCCAGTGAGCAAAATAAAAGGTTATGTTAACATTCCAACGACCTGAAGAAGGCCGGAGTGTACAACGGCCAAAACGTTGTAATAAATATGGCGACAAAGATGAGGACAATAGTCCGAATAGTGTAAATTAAAACTGTAGATGTTTGTTTGGGTTTTATGGCATATCAACCACTGTTGGTTATTTAATGCCAAATCCAGTTTATGAATTTTAAATGCCTATTTTGTCCTGGCAACATTATTGTCCCCCCCCCCCCACCAAAAAAACAAAAAAAAAACGTATAGCTGGCAACATTATTGCTTCCAAAAAAACGTATAGCTGGCAACATTATTGTTTCCAAAAAAACATATAGCTGGCAACATCATTGTTTCCAAAAAAAACGTATAGCTGGCAATATTATTGTTTCTAAAAAACGTATATCTGACAACACTATTGTTTCCAAAAAAAACGTATAGCTGGCAACATTATTGTTTCCAAAAAACGTATAGCGGGCAACATTATTGTTTCCAAAAAAAACGTATAGCTGGCAACATTATTTTTTCCAAAAAAACGTATAACTGGCAACATTATTGTTTCAGAAATGTACAGCTGGCAACATTATTCTTCTGAAAACACTATCTAAGGCCTTCCTTGCTGTTGGACGTAGTTTATCGTCATACCCAGGACACTTAAAACTGTAGACAAATGTCAAATGAAGGAAACATGTCTGCTAAACTAAGTATAGTTTTCTTGTCTTTTCATTCATTTTTTTTGAGAATATTTACATATATAGATATTGTTATATTGTACCTATGGACTATAATGGTATGTCCCAATCCTCATATAGTAGAATATACTGTCTGGGGGATTCATCACTAGTTTACCAATAGCAGTGGATTACTTACAAGATTTGCAAGCAGCATGTAGTATGTTGTTATAAAGATTAGCGTTCCATTTCCAACCTTCATTTTGGTTACTCTTATTCAGTAACCTTTTGTAGGTTACAACAGATATAAAAGAAAAAAGGCTATTTTTATATTCTGAACAGCCATTTGCTTCATGGCCTTTGAAAAATATGAAGTAAAATTCAAAATATTAGTGTAACGAATTTGAGCCTCACTGGGTGGCCCATCTTTGCTTTGTGTCATGCTGAAGTTAGACGACTCACTGTGGAGTAACAGTTAACAAGCAAGTTGATTTGACGTAGTG
Organism: Acanthosepion lycidas; assembly: GCA_963932145.1. NCBI lineage: Eukaryota > Metazoa > Mollusca > Cephalopoda > Sepiida > Sepiidae > Acanthosepion > Acanthosepion lycidas. The sequence goes on along the minus strand of OZ010609.1, from coordinate 58,328,460 downwards.
AGTTGATCCTTACATCTATGATTTTGTACAAAATTAAGCTTAGTGAATACGTCATCATAAAAGTAATGGTTAACAAGCTAGTAACATATATAAACGATGTTACATCATTGTGGGGTAATGGTTAACAAGCAAGTTGATCCCTACATCTACGATTTTGTATGAGACTAGTCTCCTAAGAGTAATAGTTAAGAAGCGAGTCACATGTGACGATTTTGTAAAAAGGTTGCATCTCTAGAGTAACAGTTAACAAGTTAGTCTCATTACTATTGAATAGTGAGTTTGATCTCTATTAGGTACCTGATACTTTTGGCCTTGTACCAGACTAAGCAAGAGTTAGTAAATGCTGCTTGTCTTGATGACGCTATTGTAGTTTTTGATCCTGACTGGGTGTCCCATACTTGTGGTCATTTGTTATAATTAAGCTAAGGTTAGTCACTAAGTAAGGTTTCTCCAATGTAGTATTGTATCAGGTCATCCCATAAGTTCTGTCTGAATTTTGAATAAAGAAAACAAGTGACCAAATGTTACATTTAATGACAGATCCAATCAACAATGTATTTTCCCTGATTATCTATGACTTCCTTCCATCTATCAGGTCAACCCATAAGTTCTGTCCGAATTTTGAATAAAGAAAACAAGTGACCTAATGTTACATTTAATTACAGATTCAATCAACAATGTATTTTCCCTGATTATCTATGACTTCCTTCCATCTATCAGGTCATCCCATAAGTTCTGTCCGAATTTTGAATAAAGAAAACAAGTGACCTAATGTTACATTTAATTACAGATTCAATCAACAATGTATTTTCCCTGATTATCTATGACTTCCTTCCATCTATTAACAAGCTTACTAATTGCATTACTGTAAAATTCTTTTGGCTTTGATTCGAAGAACTCACAAATGTCAGTTTTAACCTCTTCCTGTGTTACAAAAAGCTGTTTCTTCCAAATGATTCTGTAAGCTACGAAACAAATGGTAGTCTGAAGGAGCAAGATCGGGAGAATAAGGTGGATGAGGAATTTTCTCCCAACCAAGTTCTTCAATCTTTTGTGACGTGATTCTTGCTGTGTGGGGTGGTGCATTGTCCCGATGAAACATCAACCCTTTTCGATTCGCCAGAGCAGGTCTTTTTTTCCTCAAAGCTTGGTTCAAATGCTGTAATTGCTGACAGTATATTTGAGCATTAATTGTTGCATTAGGTGGTAAGAATTCAAAGTGGATTATTCCTTGGCGATCCCACCAGATTGAAAGAAGAACCTTTTGCCCATGAAGTTCCCTTCTTGGCTGTGGCTGGGGTCCTTCCCCTTTACCAAGCCACTGTCTACGACGTTTAACATTTCAATAAAAGATCCATTTTTCGTCGCCAGTCACAAGTCTATCCAAAAAAGGTGAAAAAAGTTGGCGAGAATGGAGAGAAGAGCAGATGTCAACTCGGGATTTGAGGTTGTTTTCAGAAAATTCATGAGGCACCCATTTTCCAAGTTTAGGAACTTTTCCAAGTTGTTGAAGATGACGATGAACAGTTGTATGGTTTGAACTGAGAACCACTACCATTCTTCAACTGATAAAGCAGGATTTTCTCCGAGGGCTGCTTCAAGAAGCTTTTCATCAAACTCAACTGGACGTCCGGTTCGATCCTCATCATCAAGGGTGAAATCTACACCTCTGAATTTTGCAAACCATCTTCTGCAAGTTCTTTCATTCACACATTCCTCTCCATAAACTGAGTGAAAAGTTTCTAGCCGCTTCGGCTGCTGAGTTTCCTTTCTTGAACTCATAAAGCATTATGTGCCTCAAATGATTTGTGGGTACTTCCATGTTGGCAGGGTTTTAATCAAACTAAATTTAATTTTATTGTTCTCTGAAATAAAATTTGATCAGTTTAAATGCATCTAAACATAAAAATAATGTTCAGCTCCATTAGACATTATAAAATACTCTTTAAATTTTGTTCATTTTTACAAAAAGTTAAAATTTGGACGGAACTTATGGGATGATCTGATAGTTAATAAGCTAGATCCTTATTAACAAGTAGTGAATTTAATTTTAATGGCCTTGTGTCAGACAAAAGTAATTTTACAAGATAGGTGAAACATTAAAAGAAAAATAGATTTGAAAATTTTAAATTCTTTAAAAGGATACACTAATTCGTCTTTTTCTTTCTGAACAATATTTGAAAGAATGAATTCCTTCTTGAATTTGTCCATTTCCTCCTGAAAAATACAAAATATGATATTCTTGAAAAATTCAAACAATATGATTCCCAACACAACAAAACATGACTCATAAATGATTTGATTTCAATTTACATTACCAAATGTGGAAGCTGGACCAAGATGCTGTGTGATTCGCTAGATTACATGGTGGGTGTGGAATTCTGACAGTGATAGATTGCCTTTGTTTAAGCTTGGATTTAAAACCAAAACTGCACAAAGTTGACATTGGACCACAAAAATTTTGAAACATCAACACACTTTCAGCACTCAGATTCTTTAGAGAGGCTAGGCCGCATATGGTGGAATGTTAAGTCAATGAGTGTACATGCATTCCCCTGAGATTCTTGCTCCCGCTACCTTCTAGAACCAATCTCTTTTGTATAATATAATAAAACAGATAAGAAAAACAAACTGTCTTGTGTTGATACAGTCTATGAAGTGCCATTGAGGGTCTGAAAGGCTGGAACCAGTGGTGACAGAGAATGCAACATTTAAACAGTACATCAACTGCATATCATGGTAAGTTGACTGGAATATTTGTCCTGTTTTTATTATTAGATAACATAAATTTTAACTATATTCAAAATGATATATGCAATCAGGTCACTCTACGAGTTCTACTGGTATCATGTAACTCAATACTACCTGCTGCATGGTTAAATCATCAGCAAACAAACTGGTTTTCCTACTGGGATTTTTTGGATTGCTAGACACCCAGCAGGATTACAAACAAGAGCTATCAAAGGGCAGGTGGATTTTCTTATAGAGGGTTAACAGTCTTCTAGTGCAAGGGAGTAGACTGGGCTCCATAGTTATGTGTGTTGCCAGAAGTGTGATGAAATAGCATTGCTGCCCAGAAGACTTACTAGACTTAAGTCAACAACCTGCAAGGAATCCATGATCAAGGTGAGATTTCAAGTTGGAGGACATTGGTTGTGGCTTGACCTCGAGAGGGATGGGCTCCGCCAGATTTACTTGCCCAATGCACACTATGCATATATGAGCAGCTGTCAGGCTTTCAACCCAGATATGTGGAGATGACCAATCAGGTGCTCAGAAGCAGAGCTACCCTGTAACCAAACCTAGTCATGGGACTGATGATGATGTGGTTTCCACATAAGTGAGACTGAAAACAACAAAACGTCCCCAATATTAGTTAAGAAGGATATATGGGAAGCACAGTTTGTTGCATTCACTTTTGCACAAATGTCCTAATTTAATGAAACTTCACACAGACTATATCTCATCTGGGACAAACTTGAAAAAACTTGCTTTGTACTTAGAATAATTCTTACAAGGGAAAGTCATGAAAACACAATGAGTAAATAACAGGGTAGACTGGACTCTTGAGCTTTGCATAGCCACTTGTCTAAGAGAAAAGTTATAAAAGCAAGAGAAAGAAGAAAGAAATACTAGTCAAAAATGAATAATAATTGCCAATGCTTCATCTAAGAAATTCAGACAACTCAAGACTATTACTACTTGGTGGAAAAGCAAGGGAAATAAGATGAAAGAAATACTAGTCAAAAATGAATAATAATTGCCAAGGCTTCATCTAAGAAATTCAGACAACTTAAGACTATTGGTGGAAAAGCAAGAGAAATAAGATAAAAAAGTCAAAAATTAATAATAATTGACAAGGCTTCATATTAGAAATTCAGGCAACTTAAGCATCTAGAACAAAAAGTTATTTCTTTTGAATAGGACCTTTCAGAAAAGATTTAATTTTTTATTTTTGTTGTGAATGAAGAGTATGGCTAATCATTTAGTTTTTTTTGTTTTTTTTTATAAAATATCAGGACAAAAAAAAAAAAAAAAGAGGATTTATCCTATCCCTCCCAAATTGCTATCATAAAAAATAAAAAACATAGTTAAAAATGAAGCAGACAATAACTCACCTGATATTCATCCCATACCAAAGGATCATGAATGCCATCATTTCCAAAGCGTTTGTTGTAACCATCATAATGTAACTAAAAGAGAAAAAAAAAGGTAAACTCTTTCATAATACCAATAGTTATTAGTGTTGATTTTAATTTTATAACCAAATTAAAAGAAAGTTTTTCTTTTAACTGAATGTTCAGTCAATGTAAGTACCAAGAGCCACTCAAAGTAGATTCTAAGAAGAGAAAATATGTGCAGATTATGAGGATATGTAGGATAGATAATGGCTGACTCTAGACTTGAAGAGGTTTAGATTGTAATGATCAGAAAGTAGTCTCTTCGGAGTTTGTTCCGCAAAGTAATGACTCTAGGGAAGACGTTGTTTGAATGGAACTTCCTCCTTACCAATGGAATACAAAAGAAATGAGGATCATTTATTTTTATGTATGTGGTATAGAAAGTCTTTGCTATAAATGTCTGAACTTGTGGAACTAGAGAAAGGGGCTCATCAGAACATTTTTCATGATGACAGGGATAGAGTAGTGATGTGTATGTGATGTTGTGCCTGTGGGGAAAGGGGTTGCAGGATAGAAAATAATTCCATACCCACAAGGCTGTGTAAATGTTTTTGTTCTCTATCAAGACTGAAAAGTGAAGAGTGTGCCCCTCGGCCCAGATATGACAGCAATACTCCAATTTTTGGTTTGAGTTGACTCTTGTAAAGACAGAGTATGTGGGTGGGGTCAGATACTTTTCTGGGGCAGGATAAAGAGCCAACCATTTTTCTAGTGTCTTTAGTGATGGATTATATATACAAGTTTAACTTCTGGTTATCTATTGATTAAGAGATTTGTTTTTTTTTTTTTTTAACAAACTTTGCAAGTTATTTAAAGCCAGAAAATATTTTTACATTGTAAGATTTTTTTTTTTTTTTTTTTTTGAGATAATAATCATTTAGTGATACAAGTCTAATTAACCCATAGCTGGGGGAGATGAGGTGTTATGGTTATCCAAACAAACAGAAAAGAATTAATGAAGATAAAATAATGTTACCTTTTCCAAAACAAGTCCAAGTCCAGGTGCTTTAGGAATGTCCACCTGAAATAGAAAATCAAGTTTATAAATAAAAGAATATCATTATGAAGCAATTTTAAATGTTAATAATTCATAAATTAGTAGGATACTTCAGTGTAGTTTATAAGTTAGTTTCAGGTTGGTTGGTTGGGTTTTATGGCATATCAATCATTGTTGGTCATTTAATGCCAAATTAAGGTATATATATACATATATATATATATATATATATATATATATATATACATACACATATATGCATACATTAAATATACAGTACTATTAAACATATAGCTGGCAACATTATTTTTTCCAAAAAACGTATAGCTGGCAACATTATTTTTCCAAAAACATTATCTGAAGCCTTGTTGTTGGACGTAGTTTATCGTCATACCCAGGACGCAAAACGTATAGCTGGCAACATTATTTTTTCAAAATCGCATAGCTGGCAACATTGTTGTTTTAAAATCGCATAGCTGGCAACATTGCTGTTTCAAAAACGTATAGCTGGCAATAATTATTTTTCCAAAAAACGTATAGCTGGCAACATTATTTTTTCCAAAAAACGTATAGATGGCAACATTATTTTTCCAAAAAACGTATAGCTGGCATCATTATTGTTTCAAAAATGTATAGCTGGCAACATTATTTTTTCCAAAAAACGTATAGATGGCAACATTATTTTTCCGAAAACATTATCTGAAGCCTTGTTGTTGGACGTAGTTTATCGTCATACCCAGGACACGGATGTAGTTTATCGTCATACCCAGGACGCAAGTTAGTCTCAGTAAACATTACTAACATTGTGATTTTCTAAAGAAGTAATGAATTTTATTTATTAACTCAACAGATTTTTATCACTTTAAACATCATTATTAGTGGATACTCATGTTTATTTATTAAACAGTATATTCATTAATTTTCATTGGCCTGAATATATGAGAAATATTATTTAAAAACAAAAACAAAAAGAAATGCACTCCCCAGCAGGATTTGGACCTGTATCCCCCTATGCAAAGGAAAACCATCATTAGATCTGATGTGCCTTAAAGACTCAGCCACAAAGAAGCTTTGCCTATCAAGCAAGGTTTGAACAGTGCTTTTAAAGCAAAGTCCTTCTTGTTACAGATTCCTCAGTCCAATAGACAAAAATAAAATATACTGTTTGATAAATAAACAGAACGTCTACTCAAATATGTGTATCCACTAAATATAATGTTTAAAGTGATCAAATTATTAACATTGTAGGTCTGATCCTACAGCAATGAGTAGACAGTGCAGATTGGAAATAAATCATTTTGGTGAGATTTGAACTCCTGTTCTTTTCTACTTCAGATGAGCCTAGTAAATGCTCAAATGCTTCACTAGCAAGGCTATGAGAATTTGATGGAAGATCTAATCTAACCTATAACTCATTACCCTATTCCATGACTGCCAACAAAATAATGTCTCTTGTTTTTACACTAGTACCAATAAGATTTTGGCAAACATGGACAAACATGCCTGCAAGAAGACAGAGTGTCAAAAGGATCGTTTTCCCCAAGGCACTGCATTTATTTTAACTACATTCACTCCTCAGCAATGTTTATTGCTCTAAAAAGCAATGATGAGAATGGGGATAAAACCCAAACATATGAAAGTGAATTTATACATTTTCTTTGCTTTTGACAACAAAAATAATAAATACTATTAGCTTCTTTATTTACACTATCATATTGTTTATTGGAATGGCTGGCAAAACATCAGCTAATTTCCAATTGATTCAAGCTTTATAGAATCATAAATAATAAGGATTTTCCACATGCCATGATTCTTCTGGATGTTGTCAAGGACACATGGCCCAGTGGATAAAAGTGTTGGTTGGATCCAGTGACTTAACTCAAAGAGTTATGAGTTCAATACCTGTGACATCTGGAAGAGGCATGGCATATGGAACTAGAACAATCTACCCCCAGTGGATTAAATAAAGTGTTCAGTTTGAAATTCCAATCATCTGAATAAAGCTGAAGCATACAACGTCTGAAATGTTGGGAATATAGCAATAAAGATGAGGACAAAAATCTGAATAATGTAAATAATTACAATACCTCATCTCAGAAATATATAAAGATACAAAACTATGATATTTAAATCTTTCTATCAGATATTTTATGGTAAGTTGTTTTTCTCACTATTTTGGGTCAGCTTTGTACAAAAAAGAATGAAGATCATTTATTTGCTACAAGATATGTCCAGGATGAGGCCCACTACTGCAATATTTACAGTAGGTCTACTAGTATTGTTCAGAAGCTGGGGTTGCATTATACACAAACTGTATGAAAAATTCAGGAGTCACAATATACATGAAGTAGGCTTATACCTGAGTATATACAGTAAACAAAAAAAAAAAAAAAAAAATTTACAAGGCTTTTTATAGAAATTAATAAGCAAATATAGGGATTAATTGCGTTTTGCTGTCCATTTCCCACAGGACAATAGCCTTGTGAATTAAAGCATTGGTTCATGAATTTGGTGACATAGTAATTGTGAGTTCAATCCCTGATCTGGGCAATGTGTATTTAGACTCTGTGCAAATGAATCGAGCAATAACTGAGCCGTAATAAAAGATAAGAACTAGATAAGGTATCCTTAAACACAGGCAGTGGAAGGAGAATAATCTACCCCTAAAATTAAATAAAGCGTTCAATTCGAAATTCCCCGTAGCTAACCCAGATCAACATGCACCTGATGAAGGCCAGAGGGCACGACAGCCGAAGCGTTTGTGATGATAACAACAAAGATGAAGATAATAGACCACATGTAAATACTGATAACTCCTCATCCCGGAACAGATTCGAGGAACATTATAAAAGCCTATCCCACTATATAAATTATATACAAAGTACATGCAACATGAAGAGATTATTTATGGTACACCAAAGAAAATAGTTTTTTTTTACTGAACATTTATTAACTATACAGGAATAAATTATTTACAGTACAACAAAGAAAACTTCTTTTACTGAAGATTTATTAATTATTAGGTTGGTGCAAAAATAATGTCGTTTTCTCACATAGTAACATATGTGAGAAAACGACATTATTTTTGCACCAACCTAATATATGGCAAGTAGTTTTTGTCACCATATTGGGGTAGCTTTGTACAGAAAAAAATGAAGACCATTTATATGTCCAGGATAAGGCTCAGTACGGCAATATTTGATTACGGTAGGTCTACTGGTATTGCTCAGAAAATGGGGTCACATTATACACAAATTATATGAAAAACATTCAGGGGGTCACACTATACATGAAGTACACTTATACACGAGTATATATGGTAATTTTTTATCCTTCGCCTTCTTGACCCTTAGTTTTAATATATTTGTATATATTATAAGAATATATATTTATTTGAAATGCTCCCTTTTTTAAAAGCCATAAGAAAGAAATTTGTGATTAAAATAATCACTTACCTTTTCTGGCTTCCAAGCTAAATCTATGATATCAACACCGCAAAATCCTCGAACAATAGCAATAGACAGACCTATGGAAGTATAAGGCAAAGATTAATAAAAGCATAATTTTACATATAAAATGTGGTACACAAGAATAACAGCAAAAAAAGGATTGTGTAAAGGACAGTTTTTCTCGTGAGTCTTTTTTTTATTTTAACTGCCTTTTACTCTTCACCAATGTTTATTGTTTTAAAAAGCCATGATTAGAATTGTAATAAAACCTAAACATATGATAAAACTGAATTTATACATTTTTTGTTCTTGAGAATTTACAACAAAAATATTAAACACTATTAAATTGTTTATTTACAAGATTAATTTTATAATTTACAACATTCTAAAAACTATTAGGTTGGTGCAAAAATAATGTCGTTTTCTCACATAGTATATGTGAGAAAACGACATTATTATTATTATTATTATTTTTGCACCAACCTAATAATACTATTAAAACTAATGCAATATTTATCATCTACCAATTTATAAAGAAATAAAAATGAAAACAATTTTTTATTCATAAATTTATAGATATTTATTAAATTATTGAAATATGTCAACCGACTATAAGGAAATCATTATTTACCATTTTATAAAATTCAAGTCAATTAACCAATGTTTAGTCAACCATTCCAATAAATAAACAATATAAATAAATAATGTGAAAAAACATACTAATAAATAGTGTTTATTATTTTTTTTTTTGTTGTCAATTCACAAGAACAAAGAAAATATATAAATTCACTTTTATATGTTTGGATTTTATTCTAATTCTTATCATTGTTTTTTAAAACAAGAAACATTGCCCAGGAGTGATGTTACTTAAAATAATAGCAGTGTCAAGGGAAAAACATTTTTTTTGACATTGTGTTTTTTTTTTTTTTTTTTTTTTTTTTGGTAGCATGTAAGTTAATGTTTGCCAGAATAACAAGTTTGAAATAATATTTTTATGTTATTATGAAAAGAATGTCATTTATCATAAACAAATCATTTATTCAAACTGAAATAGATCAACAAAAATTACAACACACAGAGATTATGCTTTTTATATCTATAGAGAAGACATACTGGATTATTATCTGAATATGTAGAGATGAACCAAGGGAGACAACTGAGGAATGGAATTAATATAAAACATTAAATCTTTTTTTTTTTTTTTTTGAAGCTAGAAAAATAGTTTGATTTATTAGGGACTTGAAGATTACTGTCTGCTCATCATAGACAGTTGAAATATTTGAATTTCATTTGAGTATATGGCAGCAAATGTCCTAAAGTAGACAAGCTAGTACCAGCCAACGGAACACGTAATCATAGCCGAAGCCAGGGTAGAACATTGATTTCCTGGTGCACTTTCTGTAGTTCCTCCACCGCCAGTAACTGTAGTTGTAGCAGCAGCAGCACCACCACCATGGGTAGAATTTGAACTAGACGTGGTATTCCCAGTGCAGGACACTTGTCGGGTCATCACACACAAAAGCAGAAGAACTGTGAGGGTCAGCAGTATGCAACGCTAGCAAATTGACATAGTTCTTTTAAAAACTATTTTCTTTTCTCTCACCTTTAAATTATTGCAGAAATGAGGTTTTAATTATAATATTCTTTCTTTTTTTTCTCTCTTTTAAACAAAGAGTCCCAACGTACAGAACTGGAGTGGAGTGCTGATGGTTGGCAAAAAAAAAAAAAAAAAAAAAAAAAAATGAACTAAACAGTGGTTGAGGGAGAAGGTAATGACTTATTTAGTTGTCAGCTGTTAAAAGTTGGCAATTTATGTAAAACTTTGTAAATGGCTCCAAGTTGTCTGGAAGCTGTGATTGAAGTCAATAGCGATTTTATTGAATAAATTTACTCTTTAGTATTTAAAGATATTTTTGTGCAATTTTGGTAAATATATTTTAAAATGAGATGTCAGTATTATTTTCATTTTTGTGTAATTTAAATACAATTTATCCATCACACCCTTAGATATAATACCTGATAAATAATGGACTATTCCATTTTGATTGTGTGAGAAGACAAAAGACATCAAAAGATTCTACCTGGTTTCACTAAGAAAATGAAAGAAAGGCGGGAGAAGTGTTTAACGGCTATTTCAGTGAAATGGAAAAAGTTGTCAATTTCAAATCTTTTCATTTGTACCCCCTTACTTCTTCAAAATAACAACCAGCATTCATATTTATAATTGTTATTGCAATATTTTGTTAAAGTTGTTAAACTCAAATATTTAGCAATGTGATAGGGAAATTTCTACAAATATTTTATTTTCATAGAACTTGCCATGAGTTTATTCATTCAGTTAACTGAAGAATTAAGATTCATAAGAAACTTCAAATAGGAAAAGTGTGAAATTTTCACGGGTTAAAAATAGTAGTTGATTTTTTTCTGAAAGAGAGCAACAAAAACCTTGTTTGTCATTAAATACTGTTCATAACCAATATGAGATTGGGAATATAAGTGATTTAGACTATTGTTCACATCTTCATTAATATAGAAAGAATGTTTCGGCCAAGTACCTTCTGCCTATCTTCAGTTGTCCATTGTTTTGGATGATAGATGATCTCTGTTGATTATTGGGTGATATTGTCCCTGTTCCCACTGAACCAGAGTATATTCTTTTGCTACCCGATTCAGAAATTATAACTCACAACCACTAAATGAAAGCGCACCATGTTTCTTTTCTCTTTTTTAAGCCATTTCCATTGAACCACTATACCACCCTCCCAAACGAATCTATGGTGGATTTTTTTAGAGTCTTTATATTCAATATCAGATTCAACATTTGTTTATCATGGTGGGTTTGTACCATGTTTTGATCATTTTATATTTCATTTGAAATGAAAAATTGTCAAAATACTTTATTTGAACTTGATTATTATAGACACAAAAGAAAATGTGTACTTTTAAAAAACAATGTACAAAACGTAAATTTCTCTACTGCAACTACAAATTTTTTATTGAGAAATATTCTTTACATGGGTCTATTAGATAGCTAATAAACAATTACTAACAATACAACAAAAAACAGCCACATGAATAAAGCATGCAATTGCGGGTGTTAAAAACATTGCTCTGAATAGGTTTGTCCGATCAGTACATTTGCCACCATTTCTTTTCTGTTTACATCTCGAGAGAACTGAAGAATAGATGCAATGAATATTACAATATGAAATTTTGGTCACAAAGAATCTATAGCCCAACAGGTACTTACCAATCATTTTGCGAATGTGATGCATCATAAAACTTTGACCTTTAATTGTGATTGTTAAAAACTCCAAGCCATTGTGTACAATTGGTTTTTCTGCCTGGAAAGAAAATGTTATTAAAGAAATTATAAATTTTATTTATTAGTACAAGTGAGTAGGAGCTGAAAAGTTCTTAACCTGACAAAGAAGGCATTATAAAAAAATCTTTTTTTAAAATTATCATTTGGTCAGATTTTTCATCTGAGAACTTTTCAGCACTCCTTTGTTATAGTGTTATAAAATTCTACTCAACAAAGTAGACTATCAGTTAATATATTCTCATTAATTTTTTTTCTTTTTTTTATTAATGTATTCTGGGTATATAATCTAATTTCATTTAGATTATTTTTTTTTGTTACCATCATCTTTGTTATTAACTATCCAACATTGTGATAGAAGATTTACCAAGAAAGGTGAAACTGTGTAGGAATCTAGACACAAATTTACTGAGGATGAACTAGTGATGACCACAATTTTGACATAAAAAATACTTACTCTAATTAAAAGAGAAAATAATTCACTAAGTCGAAAATGTTTAGAAAATGCTTTAATCACTAGTCTATCCACAGTAAATTTACATCCAGGTTCTTATGTTTTGGCAGATCTTCTATTATCACAATGTGGGACATTTAACCTTTGTCACTCTGTATACGACTTCATTTGCCGTACAAAAACTTTATCCTGCTACTGAAGGTGACTCTGATCCCTGAACAATAGTGTGTTTGAATTTCATAGTTGTGTTATCATATCCTGCTATGGCAACAGAAAACAACTGAGTGAAATTAACTATAAGGATACTGCAATTGAGAGGCCTTGAAAAAGAATGTAGTGGAGAGGGAAGTAATATTAATAGTGTGGAGTGCTAAAGGTTAATAATATAGATAATGGAAACAATGGAAATAATGGAAAAATTTAAATGAAATTGGCTAGATTATATACCCAAAACACATTATTAAAAAAAACTAAAACCAAAAAAAACATTATTAAAAATCCCAAAACACATTATTAAAAAACAAAACCCAAAACACATTATTAAAAAACAAAACCCAAAACACATAATTATATAAAAAAAAAACCCAAAACACAATTATATATATAAAAAAAAACCCAAAACACATAATTATATATATAAAAAAAAACCCAAAACACATAATTATATATATAAAAAAAAACCCAAAACACATAATTATATATATAAAAAAAAACCCAAAACACATAATTATATATATAAAAAACAAAAACAAAACACATAATTATATAAAAAAAAAACCAAAACACATAATTATATAAAAAAAAAAACCAAAACACATAATTATATAAAAAAAAAAACCAAAACACATAATTATATAAAAAAAAAACCAAAACACATAATTATAAAAAAAAACAAAACACATAATTGTATAAAAAAAAAACCAAAACATATAATTATATAAAAAAAAAACCCAAAAACACATAATTATATAAAAAAAAACCCAAAACACATTATATAAAAAAAAAAACAAACCCGAAAACACATAATATAAAAAAAAACAACCAAAACACATAATTATATAAAAAAAACCCTCCAAAACACATAATTATATAAAAAAAAAACCCCAAAACACATAATTATATAAAAAAAAAACCCCAAAACACATAATTATATAACCTCCCCCCAAACACATAATTATATAAAAAAAAACACCCCAAAACACATAATTATATATATATATATATATATAAAAAAAAACAAAAAACACATAATTATAAAAAAAAAACAAAAAACCCCAAAACACAATTATAAAAAAAAAAAAAAAAAAAAAAAAACAACCCCAAAACACATAATTATAAGAAAAAAAAAAAAAAAAAAAATATCGTCATTAAGTAATTAACTGATCCATCTAGAATTAGGACATATCGGTGGATGCTGAAAAGTCCTCAACCTTACCTAAAAGGATAAAGAAAAAATTTAGACATCATGAAACAAATAGGGGACTGGGATTAACTTATTTTTAATTAGTTTCTTATTCTTTCACAATGTCCTTTCTAATAACATTAATACGTCAACAATTAAATATCAATTTTCAACAAGTTCCTGTTTTTCCCTTGACTAGTTGATGTGCAGGTAGTTTAATTGTTAACAAGAAAATGGCAAGCAGAGTTCGAATACCGGCCAAGTTTGTTAAATTCACTTTTGCACAAATACACTTGAGAAGGTCATGAATTCATCTCTTCACTCCCCAACTATAGGTTAAATAGCAGATCACACTGGACTCTCTAGCCATAACTGACAACCAGTCTGATTCGAGGTCAAAAATTGTAAACAACTTACCTAAATTGTGTGTAAATTTTCAAATACTTTTGAGTATCATTTGTTACTTTCAATGAAAATTAGAAGTCCATTTGAAAGGAGAAATACTCACAAAAAAGACTAAACCGACATTCCATGACCATTGTATTTGTAGAGGTCAGTAGTTGGTGTGATCTCTCAAATTTATATTTATGCAAAATACCACAAAATATGAAACAATAAGGAACACAAAACGTTTTTTATAACAATAACAAGATCTATATTTATCTACGTAATGATAAACAAGCATAGGGGTTACTTCCTTTCGACTGGAATTAAAATCTTTACTAAGAAAATATTTTTATCTGAACTCATAAAAAGTTGAATGAGCTTGCTGCTCAAAGTGTTCACTGTGAGAGAGTTGAAAGAATTCTGTAAAGCTGAAAATATGTTGATAAACTTTTAGCCTCAGAAGAGTTGAAGGAGTAAATGTTCCATAATGTTTAATTAGTTTCCGTTGCTTGTGGTTGAATATTCGTAATATGTTGATGCTTGTAATGTTCATAATGTTTGTAATTAAGTTTCCCTATGTACGTCTGTGTGTGCTTGTGTGAATATGTTTTCATAGTGTCTGCCTGCAAGGGGTTGAAACGCAATTTCTTTAACTGCTACATTTTAGTAAGCAAGAGAAATCAAAAAGAGAGGAAGAACGAACTTGTGTCTGGTATTTATAATCAACATAATCACTTGGTTGGCTCTGGGAAGGCATAGACAGATTTTGACAATTGCTTTTTTTGTCAGGTTAGTAACTAGGTTGAAGTTATTTAGACGTAGTTGAGAACAGGATTTAAATATTAACTGAGAGGTGAGAAAAATATCAAAGCTGTGATCCACTTTTTGCACAGAAATGCACAAAAATTGACATTGATAGAAAAGTGGTAGCAGGATGCTAAATATTCAATAAAATATGTATAAATGAAAGACTGTTGCCTAAATCTAGTATATTCTTTATCTGAAGAAGTTCATGCTCTAAATAAAACATGCCACTAAGAAGTTTGACCCATCCATTTATTCATTACATTTATTACACACATAAGTGCATACAAATAAATTAGTAAAATGACAATAAACTGATACACAGGTCAAAGATATAAGCAGATCTTGGGAGGATCAGATTGAAAATGTCTTCAGTATTCAGACTGACAGGGGAACAAAGTTCCAACATCATTTCCACCACAAAAATATAATTCCACAATTATCGTGATAGTATAATGTAGATAAAGGTGATAAATATATACAGAATTATATAGGTAAGAGTCTTCCATCCCCAAGTTTTCCTGACTAAACTTCGTCTCTATATATGTATGAATAAAAGTTTTAACAGCTTTGATACACAAATTCCTAACTGCGAAATCACAACTTACATAAAATAACCTCTTTATAAAATAGAATTATATTAATGTTAAAATGAAAAAATAGATCAAAATATTTTAATAGATGCATGGAGAATCAGATTGAAAATATCTTCAGTATTCAGACTGACAGGGGAACAAAGTTCCAACATCATATCCTCCACAAAAAAATACAATTCCAGAATGATCATGATGGTATAAAGTATATAAATAAAAGTTTTAAATATGTTGGAGTTACCCCCTCTTTAATTTCCTAATTGTTCACTAGGGGTCTCTCCCTACACTATAAATACAGGGTGACATCGTGCCTGGTTCTCTTTTTCCTTCATTTCAGCAATTATAATGTAAGCTGTCGCAAAAGATAAATCACAACTTAGATGAAATAGCCTCTTTATATAATGGAATCATATTAAAGTAAAAATAAAAAAGTAGATAAAATATTTTAGTATATGTATGGAGGATCAGATTGAAAATGTCTTCAGTATTCAGACTGACAGGGGAACAAAGTTCCAACATCATTTCCACCACAAAAAAATACAATTCCAGAATAATCATGATAGTATAAAGTATATAAATAAAAGTTTTAAATATGTTGGAGTTACCCCCTCTTTAATTTCCTAATTGTTCACTAGGGGTCTCTCCCTACACTATAAATACAGGGTGACATCGTGCCTGGTCCTCTTTTTCCTTCATTTCAGCAATTACAATGTAAGCTGTCACAAAAGATAAATCACAACTTAGATGAAATAGCCTCTTTATATAATGGAATCATATTAAAGTTAAAATAAAAAAGTAGATAAAATATTTTAGTATATGTATGGAGGATCAGATTGAAAATGTCTTCAGTATTCAGACTGACAGGGGAACAAAGTTCCAACATCATTTCCACCACAAAAATATAATTCCACAATTATCGTGATAGTATAATGTAGATAAAGGTGATAAATATATACAGAATTATATAGGTAAGAGTCTTCCATCCCCAAGTTTTCCTGACTAAACTTCGTCTCTATATATGTATGAATAAAAGTTTTAACAGCTTTGATACACAAATTCCTAACTGCGAAATCACAACTTACATAAAATAACCTCTTTATAAAATAGAATTATATTAATGTTAAAATGAAAAAATAGATCAAAATATTTTAATAGATGCATGGAGAATCAGATTGAAAATATCTTCAGTATTCAGACTGACAGGGGAACAAAGTTCCAACATCATATCCTCCACAAAAAAATACAATTCCAGAATGATCATGATGGTATAAAGTATATAAATAAAAGTTTTAAATATGTTGGAGTTACCCCCTCTTTAATTTCCTAATTGTTCACTAGGGGTCTCTCCCTACACTATAAATACAGGGTGACATCGTGCCTGGTTCTCTTTTTCCTTCATTTCAGCAATTATAATGTAAGCTGTCGCAAAAGATAAATCACAACTTAGATGAAATAGCCTCTTTATATAATGGAATCATATTAAAGTTAAAATAAAAAAGTAGATAAAATATTTTAGTATATGTATGGAGGATCAGATTGAAAATGTCTTCAGTATTCAGACTGACAGGGGAACAAAGTTCCAACATCATTTCCACCACAAAAAAATACAATTCCAGAATAATCATGATAGTATAAAGTATATAAATAAAAGTTTTAAATATGTTGGAGTTACCCCCTCTTTAATTTCCTAATTGTTCACTAGGGGTCTCTCCCTACACTATAAATACAGGGTGACATCGTGCCTGGTCCTCTTTTTCCTTCATTTCAGCAATTACAATGTAAGCTGTCACAAAAGATAAATCACAACTTAGATGAAATAGCCTCTTTATATAATGGAATCATATTAAAGTTAAAATAAAAAAGTAGATAAAATATTTTAGTATATGTATGGAGGATCAGATTGAAAATGTCTTCAGTATTCAGACTGACAGGGGAACAAAGTTCCAACATCATTTCCACCACAAAAAAATACAATTCCAGAATAATCATGATAGTATAAAGTATATAAATAAAAGTTTTAAATATGTTGGAGTTACCCCCTCTTTAATTTCCTAATTGTTCACTAGGGGTCTCTCCCTACACTATAAATACAGGGTGACATTGTGCCTGGTTCTCTTTTTCCTTCATTTCAGCAATTACAATGTAAGCTGTCACAAAAGATAAATCACAACTTAGATGAAATAGCCTCTTTATATAATGGAATCATATTAAAGTTAAAATAAAAAAGTAGATAAAATATTTTAGTATATGTATGGAGGATCAGATTGAAAATGTCTTCAGTATTCAGACTGACAGGGGAACAAAGTTCCAACATCATTTCCACCACAAAAATATAATTCCACAATTATCGTGATAGTATAATGTAGATAAAGGTGATAAATATATACAGAATTATATAGGTAAGAGTCTTCCATCCCCAAGTTTCCCTGACTAAACTTTGTCTCTATATATGCATGAATAAAAGTTTTAACAGCTTTGATATACAAATTCCTAACTGTGAAATCACAACTTACATAAAATAACCTCTTTATAAAATAGAATTATATTAAAGTTAAGATGAAAAAATAGATCAAAATATTTTAATAGATGCATGGAGAATCAGATTGAAAATGTCTTCAGTATTCAGACTGACAGGGGAACAAAGTTCCAACATCATATCCTCCACAAAAATAACATTCTACAATGATGGTGATGGTATTATGTATATAGATAAAAATCATAAATATATACAGCAGGTGTGGCCAACCTTTTGATTAGATGCGCCAATATTTGGTACAATTAATTAAATGCGCCACACAAACATTCACTTCCTTTCAGTACGTGTTGTAATATGGACATATTTTAAAGTTATAATAAAATCTAATTATTTGAAAAATAAATGCTTATGACCAGGGGGCGTATCCAGGAGTTTTGAATGTGCAATAAATATAAAATCACTGAAATGAATGAGTAGAAGTGGCTTAGTTTCTTTTCATCAAAAGGATGCAATGCGCCACTTGTAAGCATCCAATGCACCACTTATGGCGCATGCCCCACAGGTTGGCCATTCTTGATATACAGAATTCTGTAGGAAACACATACTTCAATTCATTCTTCCTTAGGCTTTCTTGACCATGACTTTATATTTACAAATAAATGTTCTAAAAGATTTAAGATACTGCATGCTACCTGTGATATCACAACTTAACTAAAGCAATATTTTATAAAATATTACATTAAATCTACAAAGAACAAAGGAGATCAAATATTTTAGTAGGTTTATGAAGGATCAGATTGAAAATGTCTTCAGTATTCAGACTGACAGGGGAACAAAGTTCCAACATCATATCCTCCACAAAAAAATACAATTCCAGAATGATCATGATAGTATAAAGTATATAAATAAAAGTTTTAAATATGTTGGAGTTACCCCCCTCTTTAATTTCCTAATTGTTCACTAGGGGTCTCTCCCTACACTATAAATACAGGGTGACATCGTGCCTGGTACTCTTTTTCCTTCATTTCAGCAATTACAATGTAAGCTGTCGCAAAAGATAAATCACAACTTAGATGAAATAGCCTCTTTATATAATGGAATCATATTAAAGTTAAAATAAAAAAGTAGATAAAATATTTTAGTATATGTATGGAGGATCAGATTGAAAATGTCTTCAGTATTCAGACTGACAGGGGAACAAAGTTCCAACATCATTTCCACCACAAAAATATAATTCCACAATTATCGTGATAGTATAATGTAGATAAAGGTGATAAATATATACAGAATTATATAGGTAAGAGTCTTCCATCCCCAAGTTTCCCTGACTAAACTTTGTCTCTATATATGTATGAATAAAAGTTTTAACAACTTTGATACACAAATTCCTAACTGTGAAATCACAACTTACATAAAATAACCTCTTTATAAAATAGAATTATATTAATGTTAAAATGAAAAAATAGATCAAAATATTTTAATAGATGCATGGAGAATCAGATTGAAAATATCTTCAGTATTCAGACTGACAGGGGAACAAAGTTCCAACATCATATCCTCCACAAAAATAACATTCTACAATGATGGTGATGGTATTATGTATATAGATAAAAATCATAAATATATACAGCAGGTGTGGCCAACCTTTTGATTAGATGCGCCAATATTTGGTACAATTAATTAAATGCGCCACACAAACATTCACTTCCTTTCAGTACGTGTTGTAATATGGACATATTTTAAAGTTATAATAAAATCTAATTATTTGAAAAATAAATGCTTATGACCAGGGGGCGTATCCAGGAGTTTTGAATGTGCAATAAATATAAAATCACTGAAATGAATGAGTAGAAGTGGCTTAGTTTCTTTTCATCAAAAGGATGCAATGCGCCACTTGTAAGCATCTAATGCACCACAGGTTGGCCATTCTTGATATACAGAATTCTGTAGGAAACACATACTTCAATTCATTCTTCCTTAGGCTTTCTTGACCATGACTTTATATTTACAAATGAATGTTCTAATAGATTTAAGATACTGCATGCTACCTGTGATATCACAACTTAACTAAAGCAATATTTTATAAAATATTACATTAAATCTATAAAGAACAAAGGAGATCAAATATTTTAGTAGGTTTATGAAGGATCAGATTGAAAATGTCTTCAGTATTCAGACTGACAGGGGAACAAAGTTCCAACATCATTTCCGCCACAAAAATATAATTCCACAATTATTGCGATGGTATAATGTAGATAGATAAAGATGATAAATATATAAAGAATTTTGTAGGTAACACTGGCTTCAATCAATTCTTCCATTCATGTTTCCTAGACTACAACTTGTGTCACTAAATATGTACTAATAAATGTATTAGCAGATTTGATATACAAATTCCTACCTGTGATAGTTACGCTTTCTAAAAATGAAATTACATTAAAGGTATATATAAAAAATAGATCAAAATAATTTAGTAGGTCTTGAAAGGATCAGATTGAATACCTCTTTAGTATTCAGATTTATCAGGATATACAACATCATTTCCCTAGTAAGGAGGTGTGTTTGAGGAAAGGATACAGAGAAGGACAGGGAACAAGCTCTCGGTGTCAGATGTCGATTGACATTACACTTGAATATTTGAAGATTATAGTCATCAGGGAAGCAAGTAATGGGAAGGGAGTTCCACAGATGGGAAGTGCAGGAGAAGAAGCTGTTTGAGTAGAAGAAACGGTTACATTTAACCGTTTTGACAGTGAAAGGGTGGGACCAAGATGCCAGCCAGGTAGCTCACTTAAATTCATGTAGTCCGGGAACTAGCAAAAATAGCTCATCGGAATAGTTGCCGTGAAAGTACTTGTAAAAGAGACAGAGGGAGGCCATGGCACATCTGTGGGATAGCGATTGTAGACTAGATACCAGATCAGGACCTATCATCTTGCATATTCGTCTCTGGATTTTGTCAAGAACCTTGAGACGTACAGTGGGAGCACAGACCATATATGACAGCAATATTCCATGCAAGGACAAATGGTTGATTTATGGATTTGAAGGATGGACTCAGATGAGAAAAATTTTTTGGCACAACACAGAGAACCAACTTTCCTTGCAATAGATGAAGCTATTGATTCAATGTATTTATTCCACCTCATGTCAGTGAACAGTGTAAGACCAAGCAGTCCTAACGAGGCACTCTCAAAGAGTTGGGAATCAGCCATGGACGCAATAATCAATTTGGGTCTAATCCAAGTGTGAATATGGACGTTAGATGGAAAATCCAAAAGTAAAAGAAACAATGATATTAAGACATATATCTTAATAATATTTACCTCAAACTCCATGATGTAACGGGTTGCACTGGGGTCAGAATGTTTTCTGCAATAAAAAAAAATGTTTTTTTTTTCATATTTGAGAACAAATAAATTCAAACTTAATGGAATATTAAACAAACATATTTCTTTCAAAATTATTCCTAGACAATTAAACATTTATTTTTTCTGATTGTGGGTGTTTCTACAGTGTTTTGGTTAATCTATTCTACAGTTTTCTGCAGACATACTATTAATACTTTATTTTTCAATACTGTAAAGGCTTTGCAAATCTTTCCACATAAAGGTTTTACTGTTGGTAGATATAAGTTTGGCTTGTGCTAGAGTCATAAAAACAGACATGAGTCTGGCGTGCACTAGTTTTCATAACAGGCAGACACGAGTCCGGCATGCACTAGTCATAACAGGCAGACACGAGTCTGGCGTGCACTCGTCATAACAGGCAGACACGAGTCTGGTGTGCACTAGTCATAACAGGCAGACACGAGTCTTGTGTGCATTAGTCATAACAGGCGGACAGGAGTCCAGCATGCACTAGTAATAACAGGTTTTATCTTTTTTTTTTTTTTTTTTTTTTTTAAATGGACTTAGAATGATAATCATTAATGAGTTGGTTGTTGTAATATTTTCTTGAAATTTTGAGTTTGTAAATTTTAAAATTACTCTTGGTGGTGTTCTTTTCGGGAGTATAGAGATTCACCAATGAGTCGGTTTTCACTGCTTCTCAGTCATTTGAATAAGAGTAGAGGTTTATCATGGTTAACGGCTTAGAACTGGATTTCCGGCCCCTTCTAGAATCTGCTTCAGCTCTGTACTTCTGTCTGCTCCTGAACACTGAAACTTTGTTCACTATTTTATCTTTTTTCTCTCTCCTCCATCAATAGGAGTAGCTAGATTCACACTTCTCTCTGGTCTTTTAAACCATAGAGGTTTATCCCTTGTTTCTTGTTTAGGATTGGGTTTCTAGTTCCTTCTAAAATCTACTTCAGCTCTAAATTCTTAATGCTTGTTTTTTCCTATACTAATACAACTCCACACATTAATTCTCTACCTTAAGTGGCTCTTGGGCCTTGTATTGGGTGAACATTAGTAAAGAAAAAAAAAAAGGTAGAGATGAACCTGGCTTGTGGTAGAGTCATAAAATGTGAATATTGGTCAGATTTTTACCATAATCTGCAAGTACCCACTCTAGAAGGTGGCCTTTTTTGTCAGTGTTTTACTGGGTGCAGTCAGCTTATTCAAGATCTGATTGACTGACAGGGCACCATACTGAAAGTGTTTCTGGAAATAAAATAACCTATTTTATAAGAGTTGCATTTAAGTTTTCTATTTCATATGTGTGTGCGTGTGTCTGTCTTTTTGGGCGGGAGCAGTCAGTACACCTAATAAAAGCTGCAGAGGGGATTGGTTGAAATATTTTGAGGGTGTAAAAAAGAAACATTACACAGAGAAACAAGAATGAGGTCAATTGTCTGAAAATCCCTTTGAATGATATTAACTTTTAAAAAATTACATCAACTTTATATTAATTCCTGAACACTGACAATACATTTACATTTAGAGTAATGTCCCTATCTCTGTTATTACTTAGCTATCATATTATAGATGACATCTGTCTGAAAATGATCTAACTGTTTAATATAAACAAAAAAGGTAGTCTACCTAGGGTAATGATGCCTCAAGTTCTCTTCAAGAATCCAAAGCCAAGAATTCTACCAGTATAATACTATATATATATCATATATTTTTTGTTGATAAGAAAATACAGTCAATTAGTCTCTTACCTGCCAGAAGTAAAATTATGAAAGTTGTGTGTCCCTTTGAATCTGGCCAAGACGTCATTCAACAAATCAACTCTTTCGGCTGAAATAAAAAAAAAAGTCAAAAATAGGCATAATACAATATATATTTGGTATTTTCAAGTAAAATACTTATATACATAAGAAGCAAATAGAATAAAGTTTTTAGAATTTGGTCGTTGCATTTTCATATTAAAAATCATTTGGTCAATGCATTTTCATAGTAAAAATCATCTGTTCAATGCATTTTCATAGTAAAAATCATTTGGTCAATGCATTTTCATAGTAAAAATCATCTGTTCAATGCA
Source organism: Acanthosepion lycidas (assembly GCA_963932145.1). Classification (NCBI taxonomy): domain Eukaryota; kingdom Metazoa; phylum Mollusca; class Cephalopoda; order Sepiida; family Sepiidae; genus Acanthosepion; species Acanthosepion lycidas. The sequence goes on along the minus strand of OZ010609.1, from coordinate 58,304,962 downwards.
TTTTCATAGTAAAAATCATTTGGTCAATGCATTTTCATAGTAAAAATCATCTGTTCAATGCATTTTCATAGTAAAAATCATTTGGTCAATGCATTTTCATATTAAAAATCATTAAATATGAACTTACACTTTACACGATAATCTTGAGTTACGTCCTGAAAGAAAAGAAAATAAGACATTTAAAATATTATGAACTAGCTACACTGGAGGAAATTCAAAACTTTAAAAAATATTTTTTGCACATTTGCATTCTTGTAACGTAATTTCAATTACAGAAATAATAAAATAAGTAATATCAAAGTCATTTAACTGGTATTTGTTAATTGCTTAATTCTTTAATTTACTGGCAAGTACTAGATTAAATATTTTTTTAATAATAAGGATTTTGATTACGTACAATAAAGCTTCTATCACATATTAATAGTGTTGGCAACTTTAAGTTGGACTTGAATCACAGTCTTAGTGTCATAAAAAATACACAAATTTGGTGTAATTTGTTTGAAACATTCACTACATAATGATTTTTCTCAGATTCTTTCACTTGCAGTAACCCCTTGCATCATAGTGTCTTGATTACCTTGCTTGGGGTAAAATGATTACAAAAAAAAAAAAAAAAAAAAAATTAGTCCAATCTGTTTGTAACATTCACCACATTCTGTGCCAGAATCACCAACAACAATGTAGTTTGCACTGGTATTTGGACAAGCAACAGTTGTCACTTCACTTCACTTAATGATTTTTCTAGGATTCTGTCACTCTCAGTAACCCATTGCATCTTAGTGACTTTATCACCTTGCTTGAGGAGAAATGATAAAAAAAAAAGCTCATGACCCACCCATCTTTCCTATCTTGACTGAATTTTCTCAGATGAAGTATTATTAGATTGGTGCAAAAATAATGTCGTTTTTGACATATTTTTTAACGTCAAAAAACGACATTATTTTTGCACCAACCTAATATTTATATGTGGTCTATTGATTCTTAATTCCTCTTCATTTATTGCTTTCTCTCCTTAATTATTTTCTTTTTCTTATATTCTTTCACATTCAGTAACCCCCCCCCCCTGCATCTTAGTGGCTTTATTGCCTTATTGGTGGTGAAATAAAAGAAAAGGAATAAAATGATAAATTTAAAGAGTTGGTACTCACTTCATCTATTGGTGCCAAAACATAAGTTGGCATCATGTAAATATATGTACGATGAGAACAGTGATTTTTGCTATTAAAAGAATTGGTCGTCCGTTTGAATCCTGTAAGATATAATATATATATATATATATAGAAATACAGATGTGAAAGAAAAACTATATATACATAGGTACATCAATAAGTCTTTGTTTTAAATAAATATAACTTTTTCAACATAATTTCTCTCTTGTTAATGCACTTAATGGTTTCTGAATAATCATGTACACTGAACAGTTTTTATTACTTCAAACATTATTATTAGTGGATGCCCAACAATAAGAGATATTTTAAAAGCTTTATATATATATATATATATATATATATATATATATATATATATATATATATATATATACACAGTTTGATTATCCTTGATAATAAAAGTCAAAATCCAAAAAATTTTCAGAAAGCAACCTGACTACCCATAGAAGGATTATTACGTTGCAGCAATACAAATAAAATGCTGACATTTTTTTTTCAGTTTTCATTACATTTAACTGAAATCAGAATCCATGTTTTGTTTTTATACAAATGCTCTACCTGTATGTATTGTAACATTTTAATCAAAACAGGGTAGAGACTGATAGGTTACTGAATTTCTTTCTCACACTGATGTCATTGATGATGTAGCCTCTCCCTCCAGTTTCTCACATCTGATGTAGAACTAGTGTTTGGTGTTGCTTTTATATATTTTTTATAAGTAGTGATCATGTCTTTTTGTACATATACAAAAACTATAAAACATTATTTCGCCAATTAAAAATTTGTATGAGCATTACATGACTAGCGCCATTATCTGTATATGTACGTACACAAAATTTATTAAATTTTATATAAAACTACTTTTAAGGTATATGTTATTGATATAAAACTACCTTCATGGTATATGTATAAACTGTGTTATGAAATATAAAGGGATATCGTGTTCATGCCTGGGTTCCATTACAAAGCTGCCCCATTTTATAGATGCTATGTACATATTAAATAGCCTGTATTCCAAAACCCAAGCATTTCCGGTCCCAAGAATTTTGGATAAAGAATTTTCAACTTGTATTGTGTTACCACGGTACAAGATCTATATTGTTTTATTTTCCCCTTTTTAATTTAGGTACATTTTAGATTAGTCACCATTTTGACCACTTCTCATTTAGCACTTTGTAATTACTGGAACCGTCACAAGAGACCACAGGATCAAGGTTCCTACGCTCTCACACTCATATTTTACGGCCAAATGAAAGCACCACCATTTCACTCTTTTGGATTTCAATAAACATGTGAATGAACAAGACATTCAGAGTTTTGACTGCAGTAAGGCATTTATATGGCTGTCTAAGGTAAGCATGTGCAATGAGACAGTATAAAAGTTTAAAATATATAAAACTGATTTCAAAACTTGAAATATATTAACCTCTTGATCTGTGTCTCTCTAGCTCTCTCAAGTAGCCTGCCCAGTGGCTGAGGTAGTTGCTTATTTCTCATTGGTGACAGTGGTCATTCCCCAAAATCCAAGATCTTGAATGATGATTTTCAAGCCAGGCAGTGCTCTCTACTCAAAAGCTTGGTATAATACAATCTATTTCTACCTCCGCTGTTTGACCATGTACCTTACGATGATAAGCAGAGATAGATTTGCAAACAGAGACAGGTCAATGCCAGGAATTTGAGTGCAGATGCTGAGAGCAAGCAATTCTCCCTATTTGAAATATGAACAGTTTATTTAACCCCAATTCAGCCTTTTCATTTAGCCTTGTATCAGACTTGGTATTTTAAAATTAAGATTAAATTACTCACCTAAGACTTTGATCTGTGGAGGTAGAGTGCTATTAAGTTGATCAACAAGGTTGTCCACATTCAAGAGCATGTAAAAAAAAATAAAATAAAATAAAAATAAAGCAGGTGCAAAATATTTTGAAAATCACTTTAGAATGAAATCCAATCTATAACATGAAGCCAGTTTAAACTGTCATTTCTTTCTCCAATATATCTTCTCATCAGTTATTTTTGTTTATCATGCAGGTGCATTGTCTACATCAGGTAACTGACTAGCTGCACACATGGCAGTTCTCACAGATCTCCAAATGCATCTGTCACGAGGGTTGACTACAGAGAACTTTCACTCTCTGCGATCATGTTCTGTCAGCCGCCTCCATAACATCTTGGGCAGGCACTTGCTTTTCTTTAACCTAAATGTCACGGACACACCTGATAGCATGGCTGGAATGCTTCACAGTTCCATACCAGCAAAACCTCCCTCTCTCAGAATCAAGTCTAGATCCTTACAACCAAGCCATGCCAACAACTCATGTGGTCACATCCTCTGGATTAATGTTACAGATTTGTCTGATCATGGCCCTGTCATTACACTGCAAGCACTGAAGGCTTGGCCTGATTTCATTTGCATGGAGCATGATGCTCCAAACTGAAGTGCTGCAAATGTGGTTGCATGTCCTGTATGGGAGGTTGTTGAGAAGAGAGAACCAAGAGCAGTTGAACTTCCACCAGGCATTTTTTAACAGTATTATAGTTGCAAGGTTGCAACTACCTACAGCAGAGAGCATGACCCCCAAGTAGCAGAAGGAAGCTACCACATCCAACTCGTCAGGTTCAATCAAGGCACTAGTCTACAGTCTGCCATGCAGATCCCAAACAAAACTAAACTATAAATTTTGAAAACTGACTGATATATTTTTTTTATAACTCATTAACCTTTTAGAAAATATTTTAAATTGTTAGAATTTTGTGGGGAGATAATGATTTGCTGATAAAAGTCCTACTAATTAACTGATAGATTGGTGGGGAAAAAAGGTGGATTCATACCTTTCCCAATAGCATTTGCACATAAGTGAATGTAAGGGAACCAGACTGGAGTTGGAACTCACCTCTCTGATTTCTCATTCTTAGCCAATTATTGATTACACTGTCCACATATCTAAGCTTACAACACCTGATATTAGCAAATGGTCATCCATTTAGGTATCGATCAGGTTTGACATTGATTAAATTTGTTGATCATATGATAACTATTAGGTTGGTGCAAAAATAATGACGGTTTTTGACGTTAAAAAATACGCCAAAAACCGTCATTATTTTTGCACCAACCTAATAGCATCAAAATCTGTGGAATTTTATTCAAATACTATCTAAGAGCTGCCTTATAAGTGGCAACAACTCATTGCAAATAATAGTGAATAAAGAATTGAATAAAATGGAACAGAACAGAAAAAGGGATTTTTCCACAACCTCCATGACAGATTGGATAGAGTTATTCAAAAGATAGCAAAGGGCTGCCTTATAAGTGGCAACAACTCATTGCAATTAATGGTGAATATACAACTAAATAAAATGTAAGTGTACTTTATGTTTTGAAGAATAAAATTGATTGACAAAAACGGAAATTATTTATGATTCAACCAAATATGTATGTACAACTTCAGCTAAAAAGCCATTTGATGAAATTCTACATGGCCATTTGTTCAGATTTTAAGGAATAAGTTGGGCCCTCAATTGCAACAATTCACTTTGAACACACACACACACTGTGCTCATCAGTATGAAAAATGGTGTTCTCCATGCCCATCCAAGGCCACATACAGTAAGAACAACACATGGAAAAACTTTGTAACTTGGATGATGGATTCTACACTATCTACCATTTTCACTTTTTTTGATTGCCACAAAATGCTTTGACAGGAAAATGTTCCGTTAATAAAAACCAGGTTAAAGCTTTTGTCAAAAACTTTTTCACATTCAAATCTGTGGAATAACTGTTAACATTATCCTGCCACTGCAAGTGACTCAGACAAATGAATGATATTGTGTTAGAATTTTGCAGTTGTGTTGTCATATCCTGCTATGGCAACAGAAAATGAGCATGACTGAAATTAAGTAGTGCAGTAGTATTTAGCCTTGAAAAACAATGCAGTGGAAAAGAAGGGAGTGAATAATGCAGCATGTTAAAGGTTAAGTACAGTACTAGATTGGCACCTAGGTCTCACCATTGTACAGTTGAAATGTAACACTAAGTTTTATGCTGACAGTTTCTTCTATTACACTTCTCATTGAACTTTTTCCAGCCTCTTGCTTCCCAAATTTGATCTTCAAAAATTTAAATGCAATGTCAATCATTATCTTGTCTTCTTAATTCTTGTTCTTTTGTCTTCTTTTCTTAATAGTAGTTTTTCTTTTCTCATATTTCTCTAACATCTCTTATGTCTTAGTGTCTTTATCGCCTTGCTTGCTGATTAAAAAAAAAAACAACAGGGTAATTGTAGTTTATTTTTGGAAAACTAAAACAAAAATGTAAATTATTTATGACTCAACATAATAGCTCATTGATTCCTTTTTCCATCTCGTTACCTATTATGCCATCCACACCTCCACAATCGATGGATACTTATCTTTAAAGATACGACTTGTCCGATAGCAGACACACCTTTGTCTGTACGTGCAGCACGTTGGAATGACATCTGGAAATAAAATAAATGAAACAAAATAAAAAAAAATCTTCACAAGTTTTTTATTTTTAGTATTAAAGTTCACACACTACAAGGCTCAAAAGCCACTCGAGTTAGAGGGTTACTGTCAAAATGATTAAGATGAATGAGGTGTGATATGAATAGAAGAGGAGGTGGTAGGAAGTAAAGATTATGAGGATAAGGAGGACAGATAACAATTGACCTTTGACTTGAAATGGTCAAGATAGCAGAGTAGAAAATTACTGTCAAAATGGTTATGATAACTGAGGTGCGTGATAGGAATTAAAAAGGATGTGGCAGGAAGTGAAGATTATGAGGATAAGGATGATAGATAATGATTGAGCCTTGACTTGATGGGGTTTATATTATAGTGTAGAGGATTATGGTCAAAATGGTTATGATGAATGGCGTGTGTGATAGAAATGAAAGAGGAGAGTGTAGGAAGTGAAGATTATGAGGATAAGGAGGATAGATAATGATTGACCTTTGACTTTAAAAGTTTAAGTATTTGGGGAAGCAACCATGCAGGAATCTGTTCCAAAAAGTAGTGTTTATTTGGATAACACCTGAATAGAAGATTCTTCTTATATTTGAAATATAGAGGAAATAAGGGTGATTTGACTCTGTGGAAGTATCATGGCATGTCCTAACTTTAAAGGTTTGAACCGGTGAAAATAAAGAATAGAGCTCATCTGAACATTTGGCTTGGAAATAGGAACAAAGTAGTGGTAGGTTTGCAACATTATGTCTGTGGGAAAGAGGTTGCAGAGTGGAAAATAAAACATCCCTCACAAGGTGGTGTGAACAATTTTGAACATAAACAACATTTACGCAGTAGTTTCCATAAAACTGCTAATAACTATCTATAGCTTTTCTTTTAATAAAATTATCCTTTGATGTTTATAAATTTATTATATAACATCAGTCTCTGTGGTAGTTGATGGTAAATTTTTTGTCCTCGATTGAGCTCTGATGAGAGAGGAATGACAAACAACCAGTCTCCTTGGTTGTTGATTACACATTTCTTGCACAGTGATTCCACAGCTCTGGTCCTTAATTGAGCTCTGATGAGAGAGAAATGACAAACTGGTTAAGCTACTTTTGCTTTACTTTTTGTTATTGCCATTAAGTAAAGCTTTTGTTATTGTTTTGATGTTGGTTTAATCACAATCATTAAATTTTAAAATATTTTAAAATGAAGCCAAAATACAAAGTTGCAAAATTTTACCTTGTGAAGAGAATCAACATGGTCTTGTGGTACAAGTCCAACTTTGACTAAAGCTTTGAAGAGTTCACTTTCAATTGTTGGGAAAGTGGAATTTCTGAAAGAAAGAAAAGAAATGATTGACTCAAAATTTAATTAATGCACAAAAGAAAAAAAAGGACATAATAGAAAGGGATGAAAAGAAAGTATAACTTCAATGGTTGGCAATATGAAAAGAGAAAATCTGATGGGTTCATCTTTTTTCAGCTTATCAACCCTTTGCAGGTTATTTAAAGCCAGAAAACACTTTTAGATTGTAAGAATGATTTTTTTTTTTTAGATATAATAGTTTAATAAAACAAGTCTTAGCTGAGAGGAGAAGAGGTGGATATATAATATAGATATAAACTGGGGGATCGATTATAGATTACAATCAATATATAAACTGATCCCTCACATTGTGGCCATGGTAGTTTCTATACATTTATATCCCAGAAAATGTAAATAAATCTAAGACATGCCTGTGTAGCTAATCAGTATTTCATTGATTGATTCGTTCATTTTCTATGGCTTACCAACCATCTGCAGATAATTTAAAGCCAGAATATATTTCTGATTCTAAGAAATATTTTGAATATAATAATGATTTACTGATACAAGGCCTACTAATTAACCCATAGATGGGGGAAGAAGAGGTGGATATGTGGTGATACAGAAATAAATAAAAATAAATAAGACAACCAAAATTTCACTAGCTCTAAAAATTGATGGATAATCAGAATTGTCAAGCCAAAATGCCATATTTCAACCAACCAATGAGAAAGCTTTCACAACCAGGAAATAAGAGAAATAAACAAATAACAAGGAGACCAAAATTTCACCATCTACTGTCCTTTTAATTAACCCATAACTAGGGGGAGAAGAGGTAGTTTCATACCTTTCCCAAGAGTATTTGTGTGTAAGTAAATATAATGAGCCCAAGTGAAATCCAAGCTTGACTCTACAATTTCCAATTCCAAGACATTATCCATTACATCACCTGCACATTCAAACTTACAGCACTTGGTATTCCCAAGTGGTCACCCACCTATGTACTGACAAGTCTTTGCATTTCTTAACTTCGATGATCGTATGAGAACTGGTGTTTCAACGTGATAGAGTTGTAAACATTAATGCGACCCTCACTCTCCATCGGCTGGTCAAGGATCACTCCTACAATCCTCAATTCTTGTCAGTGTGCACAAAAAGCTGGAAAAGTCCACATTGCATGCTCACATGGTAACACAATGAAAGAAAAATATCGCATCAAGGAATAAGAATGCAAGCCCTATTTTCCATGTTATATGTAGGTGTTTTATTCAGGGCGTGACCTGCTCATCAAGGTGGGTAGGTAGGTAGGTGATACTTGGGACAACATCTGCCACATCAGATCTTCCTCATACCAACTCATTGCCCATTTACTCATCCTGATAGGGTAGCTGGCAATATGAAATGAAGGCTTTAGAACAGTGCAAGAAACAAATCCATCTCCCATGAAGGGCAGAACAGAATTCCACCTAAACCCATGCATAACTGTTAATATAAACCAGCACCCGGATATATCCTATTTCCGGTTTTACTGCCACTTGATGCCTAAAATTCCCTCATCCATCCCATTACGTTTCCCCTTTAGTTAAAGTGAATGTCACTTAGAAGACCAAACTTCAAAAGGAACCCTCTACTGGTTTATCAAACAAACACTTACAATCAAGATAAAACCCCTTCCCATACTGTATCACATGGTTGTAAACTGAAAATTGAAAAAAAAAAAAAAAAAAAAAAAAAAAAAAAAAAAAATGACAGAAAATTATTGAAGAAATTCTGGTGATTGAGGAGGGATAAATTGTATCCATGTATCAACTTACACTTGGATTCCATAGTAACCTTCTCCTGAATAGGCCATCAATAAAGCGACTTTACGTTTGCGATCAGCTCGACCTGGAGGATGATGACTATCATCCTGAAGAAAGAAAAAGAAATGCTTACCAAATTTTTAACTTAACATATGCAATATGAGTGGTGGTGGAGATGGTTAATCTTTTTAAATATTATTACTGCGACGACAAAATATTTACTCATTAGATGCAAGAGTGCCTTTTAAAATAAGTATCTATCTATATAATTTGAAAAGTATTTTCAAATTATGACAAATTGTAATGCTTTTCTATAATAAAACCAATGCATTTCTAAGAGAATTAGAAATGCTTTTCTATAGTAAAACCGTTACCAATGCATTTCTAAGAGAATTAGAAATGCTTTTCTATAGTAAAACCATTAGCAATGCATTTTTAAGACAATTAGTAATGTTCTTATATAGTAAAACCATTACAGAAACATTTCTAAGGCAAATTGTATTCTTTTATATTGTAAAACCTTTAACCATGCATAATTAAGTCAATTTGAAATGATTTGGCACATAAAAAATAAACAAAATTTAATAGTGAAACTTGTCAAATTCAGTTTCAAACGACATTAAGGGCAGCAGACCATGAGTTGCTTATTCAAAAACTTGTATTAAGGAAGGACATCTGGATAAAAATTACCTTAAATTTTTTGGTTGGAACATTTGAAGCTTGATTCTTTGCTGTTCTCTTTTTGTTCATTTCGGTCACACCTTCATTGGCACCAACCTGCAATTAAAGAAAAAGAAAATATACAACTGTGATATGATGTCGGTAACATCTGATAAAACTACTTTTTTTATACATAAAATGTTTATTCACTTCTGGATTCTGTCAAATTAACATCTACCAATCAATGGCAAGGTCTTTCTTTAGACATCCAATCTTCTTACAAGGGGATGTGCAGGAATGAGAAATTAGACAAGTTCAAATGCCAATCTAGTATGTTACATACAATTATGTGAAAGGTATGAATCTATCTCTTCTCCTCGCAGCTATGGATTAAATAGTAAGACTTGTATCCGGAGAAACCAAAAATTGTTAATGCAATATTTACGCGCATAAAGAAAAAAAAAGTTTTCTTACAATCCCCAAAATATGTCATCTTTAAATAACCCACAAAGAGTTGATAAGCCATAAAAAACAAATCAACTTCGTCATTTCCTGTCACCTGGCTGTCTTGTGTGTGCATATCCTATGTTCAGCTTAGTTTACTTTACGATTATGTTGGTGTGTCATCTGACATCATTTGAGGTCCGACTCTGCACTTGGTGGATGTGAGGTTACCTTGGAGATTAACCCTCTAAAGACACCTAGCTTTCTTGATGTCTGAGGTGACACTGAATACAAAGTTTATTTTAGTATGTCTTACAGTGAACACAGTATATATTCACACACACACACACACGTGTGTGTGTGTGTGTGTGTGTGTGTGTGTGTGTGTGTGTGCGCGCCCCCACCCCGCCCCCAAAATTGCCATCATTTTGTAGTCTAATGACATAGCCAATTATCACTCAAATAATCTCAAATTTTAAACAAAATGTATAAAAACTAAGTTGAACGTTTCATTTTTTTTACTTTTTGTCAAGGTGAAGAATGACATTCATTAGAAATGAAAAAGACATTTTGTGTATTAGAATATGCTCAAACACAGTCAAACAAGAGTGTGCAGCATGCATTTTCGAGAAAATTCAAGAAAAATGAGCCAACTGGAAAGCAGATTTGGACATGGCAAAAAATTCAAAGAGTATGGTTGTCTGTGCAGGGCAAAGGGATCTGGATGACCACCAGTATTGGAAGATATCATCAATCAGGTTTGGGGAAACATTTGTGCAATGCCGCAGAAAGTCTGTAAGATTCCATGTATGACACTTTGGCACCGGAGAATGTTATGCAAGACATGCTAAAGCGTGTTCGGCACAAGCTGGACTACCAACATGACACGTGTTGTGCCACAGGTGATGCGTATATTGAACTTTTGTGAAATTGGTTATCTGAAATCTCTATCCATTTGAATATCTTGTTTGAATTTTGATAAATAAATCTTTTATTGTTCAACATGAAGCCTGTTTAATTTTGTTTGTCTGGGGCATGTAGTTATTCAGATATTCACATTTTAAATGATGTCAATTTTTGTGGTATACCTTGTATGTGTGTGTGTGTATATATATATATATATATATATATATTTTATTCCTTTTGAAAACACGATTTTTGAAAAATTCAACTTTTTTTTTCTTTACAAATAAATATGTGATAGGAGTAGTAGATGATAGTTTGCCTATCACTCGGTTCACACTCCTCTCTGGTCTTTTGAACAGGAGTAGAGGTTTATACCTTGTTTCCTGTTGAGGATTGGGTTTCCTGTTCCCTCTGTTTACCTCAACTATATACTTCTAATGTCTCCACCTAAACTCTGAAATTTATACTATTATTGGACTACTGTTCCTTTTAAAGTCTTTTCCTTCTCTTTCACTTCCAGTAGCCCTTTGTGTCTTCATGGCATTCATCACCTTGCTTGGGGTGAATTGATGAAAAATGAAAAAAAAAAAAAAAAAAAAAAATATTAGGATCACCCCAGATTAACTTCTCTTAGATCAAAACTTCCCGATGGAGATTAAATTTGATTCAGACTTCTGTTATTTTGTTCTGTGAATCATAGATTACACAGCCATCAAACCTATAAACAATGATGTAGTTTATTTAGCACTATTTCCTTTTGCAATGACTAATGTTTCTCATTAAACAGAGGTAAGCACAAACAAGATGAGGATGATAGTCTGAGTACAAATAATGACAACTCCCCACCCCATTTATGCAGACAGAATTTATTATAATTTTAGTTTGTTATTTATTCAAAGTCATATAACATAATTTATGTATATAGCATTTAATTAAACAGTAATTTTGAATATTTTTGCTTACATTTCTAGCAGCGATTGATTATTATTATTATTATTTTTTTTTTTTACTAGAATTTGAACTCTGTTTGATTTCTTATTCTGAGCCACTATCTATTATTCCATCCATAAATCTATTTTTGAACAGGAAAGCAAGAATAAAAAAATATTGCAAAGTAACTAGGTTTTAAATAAACAGTAATTTTGGATATTTTTGCTTACATTTCTAGCAATGATTTTTTTTTTTTTTTACAATTTATCAACCTTTTACAGGTTATTTTAAAGCCAAAACATATTTTGGATTATATAAGAATTTTTTTTGTGAGTGAATATTGCATGAACTATTTTTGTTTTGTTTTGAGAATAACAATGATTTTTCTGAACACATGTCCTACTATTTAACCCATAGCAGTGATGAAGAATTGGATTTTTCAAGGGTATTTGCATATAAGGGAATATAACGAACATGACTAGAATTTGAACTCTGTTCTTTGATTTTTTATTTTGAGCCACTATCTATTACACCACCCATACATCTGTTTTTGAACAGGAAAGCAAGAATAAAAGAATATTGCAAAGTAACTGTTTTTAATTTTGATTCATCAGTCACATGACAAATAACCAACTATAAATCTCTGTTAATCCCTGACTTTAACTTGTGTATTAACAATTCTCTGCTGGTTAATCCAGATTTTTTGTTCTTGTTCCAGGTTAAACTAAGAAGATCTCTTTACAAGATATGGAAATAAAACAACCTCACCTCTTTTACAGATAATGCCTCTGACATTCTGAGTGACTTTAAGGCAGACACAAAACGAGAAACTACTCTCCTCAGCATGTATCATCCAGGTGATCTTAAGACTTTTATCAAGCTCCCAAAATATCTGGAAAAAAAGATAGAAATTTCATTTTAATTAAATCTTTATACAGATACATAAAAAAGATTGTAGTCTAATATCAGAAAAGCCAGAAAATACATATAAGAGGCGCTATTTGGTTTCAGGAAAAAAAAAAAAAACAAAAAAAAAACAAAAACAAAGAAGGGAAGACAGAAGAGGCAATAACATCTGTTTCATTGAAATGGAAAAGGGTCCAAACCTTTTCTACGACTTGCCAATACCTCATAAAAGATATATTAGAGACACTACTTGGTTTCAGTGAGAAAAAGAAAGAAAGGGAAGACAGAAGAGGCAATAACTCCTATGTCTTTAAATATTTTTTTACTTTATTTACATTATTCGGACTATTGTCCTCATCTTTGTCGCCATATTTATCACGTTTCGGCCATTGTATGCTCCGGCCTTCTTCAGGTGGTTGGAATTTCGAACTGAACTCTTTATTTTGCTCACTGGAGTAGACTGTTCTAGTTCCACGTGCCATGTTTGATGGATGTCAGTAGTCAGTTATCTCCTGCTAATTTCCCTCTGAAAGTTCTCCACTGCCTTAACCAGGTATTGAACTCACACTCTTTGGGCCGGAGCGTACAACGGCCGAAACATTGTGATAAATATGGCGACAAAGATGAGGACAATAGTCTGAATAATGTAAATAATGTACATAATACCTCATCTCAGAAATATAGACAGATTTTTTTTACTTTTCAACCAAATTTATTTCTTAGAAAATAATTAATGTTTGGTAATTAGCAAATGTTGCTTTTAAATTTTAACACCTACTTTAACAATAACAATTAAATAGCAAACATTGTCATTCGAAAAAAGAACATAACTTAAAATTTTCAGTTTCATTTATTTTTATGTAAATTTTTGACTTTTGCATTTTTTTTTTTTTAAACTTATAAAATTTCAGAAATGAGTAAAATTTCAAAGTTTCAGGCTTGTACCCCCCCCCCCATTGGATACTTTTTTTTTTATTTTTTATTTTTATTTTTTTTTTTACGGCAAGTTCAAAAAGGCATATTTTTACCCTTTTTTGCCCTACTATCAAATTTTACTTCCACCTGTACTTACATGGTAAAATAAGATGTACTCCTGTGAAAAAAATTTAGCTTAATCTCCAAGATACTATGAAACATATTAAGAAGTTTCAATGACTTAACTGCAGAAATGAAATTTATATGAATGGTCAAAGTTGCCTTCCTGTGATATTTTTACACCATTTTTAGGATGGAATGTGAATTCCTCCCCCTTGTTTAATAATTATTAATTCCATTCGTATTATTTTTCTTTTATTACTTAATGACATTGCATTTATAATGATTTTTCACTTGTTTGAAGTCTGCATCTTTAAAGTGGGCTTCTGGCCCATTTGCACTCAAGACAGAAAATCCGACAAAATTTGAATGGTCATAACTCAGTTGCTAACTGAGCTAGCAAGATAAATTTAGTACCATTTTTTATGTTTTGTCAAGCTCTATATGCTTACATGAAGATATATTGTAAATAAAAAATAGTTTGGGATACCTATTATGATTGTTATTGTTCTCAGGTCCACCCTAAAAAGTGCATACCCCTTGGGTTAGGGTGGACCTAGGAACACCAGCAACTGAGAGATGGTTCCACACTCCTCAAAATCTCCTGATCAGCGGCCTAGCTGTTGGATGTAGTGTTTTACCCAGGATGCAGATTTAGTTTATCATCATACACAGGATAGCTTAACTTCAGTGATCAAATGAGAATGGGTGTTTATGGAAAATTCAGTCAAAACACAAAACATAGACCTTTTTTGAGAAAGATTTTAAAAACTTTTTTGATTATGAATAGTTAGATCACTCTAATATTGTCTGCATAGAGCACAATTCTTACACTTTGGTTAATGTTGCTCCGAACAGAAAAATTAATAATATTTGCAGGTAAAATTATTCAATTATAACTGAAATGTTTAAATAAAAATAAAGTTATGATTTTTATAAGAATTACAGTAAAATTTAATTAGTTTTTGACCATATACATTTTTAAAACTTTGATGTCTCGGCCTTTGTTCTTTGTTACGGCATGTACTACTTAGATTAAAGACATAAATCTCAAAGAACTGGTTGCAGAGCATGAAGACCATAATTTAAAGAGTGAATGGAACAAAATCCTATTATAATTGTGCACCCCCCTTGTTAGTTCGCCCAACTGCCATGTCCTGCCAATACCTCAATACCTCTGTTTTGATCATTTGGAAAGAGGGGAAAAGACTACTTGGTTTCAGTGAGAAAATGAATGAAAGAAAGAAAGAAACAAACTGTGGCTGTTTCAGTGAAATGGAAAAGTTGTCAATTTCAAAACTTTTCATTTGTACCTCCTTACTTCTTAAAATAACAAACAATATGAATATTTATGATTGTTATTGCAATATTTTGTAAAAGTTTTTCAGTTCAAATATTTATGATGTAATAGGGAAATTTCTATGAATATTTTGTTATAGAATTTGCCATGAGCTTAGTCAATCATTAAGCTAAGAATTATTAACATTCATCAGAATTTTAAAATAGAAAAACCATGAAATTTTCACAGGTAAAAACTAGTAAATAGTTATTTCTTAAACATTTTAATGGTGTTTTATCCAACTATAATTTATAACAAAGTGTGTTTTGTGGGTATAATTATGAAAGCAGAGACTTTAGAAATCTATAGCAATATTTTATTTCATAAAATTGATACTTCGGTTACGTCTCATCAGACCAAAGCTGAAACTGATTTTTGTCTGATGTGATGAAAATGAAGTATCGGTTTTGCAAAACAAAATACTAACATGGACTCCGCTTTCATAATTATCATTTGCTCTGTTCTTACATTGTGAGCTTTCTGGATCTATATCCTCTTTGGAATTATCCATACAGATTACCAAATAATATCATATATACAAGATATTATTTGGTAACAATTTGGTAAATGATTATATATATATATATATATATATATATATATAGAGAGAGAGAGAGAGAGAGAGAGTGAGATATTATTTGGTAATAAACTTTCCTTGCAGTAGATGCAACTATTGATTCAATGTAGTTGTTCCACTTCAAGTCAGTTGAAAATGTGAGGCCAAGAAGGCGCAAGATACTCTCCAAGAGTCAAGTATCAGCTATGCTGATGGTAGGCAGGGAGGTTTACATATTTATAGCATTACTCCTAACTATATATACTCGCTTAAAATTTATCACATCATCATCTTTCTACAGATCCATTATTCATGAAACTAACTTATGTATACCTAATGCATAAAATAATGAAAATATACAAAATGTTTTCAAAGCATGAGAAATGCTTCAATGATAAATTCAACTAAAACAAGATTATTACAATATCTTGCTGCACATCACCACCAACACAGGTGATGACAGACATTACCCACACATGAGAAAGTAAAAATCCAACAAAATCCAAAATTTTGCAACATTCCACTAAATCCCCACCCGGATATTACAAAAGTGACATCTACATTCTTCACACACACTTGTAGTGATTTTCCAAGTGTAGCTTAGATGAGGCACAAGGCCAAAAGTATGGAGTACCCAGTGTGGATCAAACTCACTACTCAGTTGTAATTGTTCTAGTGAGACAAGCTTGCTAACCATTACACTGCCTCAAGGTACCCCAAGTGATTTTCTAAGGTTAGCTTAGATGAGGCACTAGGCCGAAAGTATGGAGTACCCAGTGTGGATCAAACTCACTACTCAGTTGTAATTGTTCTAGCGAGACAAGCTTGCTAACCATTACACTGCCTCGAGGTACCCCAAGTGATTTTCTAAGGGTAGCTTAGATGAGGCACAAGGCCAAATGTATGGAGTACCCAGTGTGGATCAAACTCACTACTCAGTCGTAATTGTTCTAGCGAGACAAGCTTGCTAACCATTACACTGCCTCGAGGTACCCCAAGTGATTTTCTAAGGGTAGCTTAGATGAGGCACAAGGCCGAAAGTATGGAGTACCCAGTGTGGATCAAACTCACTACTCAGTTGTAATTGTTCTAGCGAGACAAGCTTGCTAACCATTACACTGCCTCGAGGTGCCCAATTCACACTTAAACATACAAACATTTCCTTACATACACATTCATATACCATTACATACTTTAACATCCAAAATGTTTCTCACAGATATTTATATCTTATGTATTACATTAATGCACGTGTCATGTATCTAACAGGAGCTAACCAAGATCCGAGCATACCAGTGCTCTGTGTCTCTTTGCTGTTTTCATTTCTATCTCAATCCCTGACAAAGGTTTAATAAAAGCGAAACCTGTTAGACTGAGATTTGATTCCTAATTGTACTTTCAGTCAGTTATGTGCCATGCATGTTGCCATCCAAGGCTATAGAACCCTGTCTGTCCTGCTATTTATGCATAGCTGCGGGGGTTGGGGGGGTAGAGAAGAAAGGTATTAGCACATAAGTGAATGTAATGGATTTGACTGGAATTCAAACTCAGCTCTCCAATTCCTGAATTGGACCGCTATCCTCATCTTCATTGGCCTATTCACAACGTTTCAGCTGTTGCACGCTCCGGCCCTCTTCAGGCGATTGGAACCTTGAACTGAACCCTTCATTTTGTACACCAGAGTAGATTATTCTAGTTCCATGTGCCATACCTCTTCCAAATGTCTCAGTTATTTCCCTTTAAGGCAACTCTCCAAGTTTTGCTTCACCACTATTGAACTCACAACTTTCTGGGTCTAGTCACTGGATTTAACCAACATCTTTATCCACTGGGCTATGTAACCTTGAGGATAAATATTGTGAATATTAGCAATGAAGATGGTGATAACAACCAGAGTAATGTAAATAATGCAAGTAATCATAACTCATCTCAGAGGCATAGACAGATACTTGTACTTTATCTTATCATTTTGTCAGATTCATATCTATATCTGATCTACATTTGATCTTCAACTCTCTCTCTCTACATATAGGTATGTGTGTTTGTGTGTGTGTATATATATATATATATATATATATATATATATATAGTTGACATTGAGCCTAACTCAGCAGTGAGAGTCTGATTCAAGCTAAACGTCATCGTCAAGCCATGTGTGTTTTGTTCCAGCATGATTATATATACTGGTCAGTGGTGTATCATGGGTAGGTCGACTGTATTATTCTAATGGTTATTTGGGTTGGATTGGTAATAGTTGTTTTGAATTATTCTGGGGGGTTTGAGTGGAAATAATTATGGATTTGAATGCAGTTTTGTGCCTATTTTATAGTGTTGTTAACATGTTATTACACTTACTTGTGTTTATTATATTTTTATAATAACACATATATGGGCACGTGGACGAGTGGTTAGAATGTTCGCTTTCGGACCATGAGACCTGGATCTCACCAGAGTCGATTTGTCAGGAAGGAGAGTTCCTGATGTCATCGGAATGGATCAAGGTCAATCCCAGCATATGGCACCTTTGGAAAGTGTCTGAAAACCATAGGTAGATGGAACTCGAGGGTTGTCGATAGCTGTGCTAGCACGAAGCCACAAATCATCATGGCTGAGAGCTTGAGTGTGCTGGCCTTGTTCAAATTGTTGATCACGCTAGATAACATGTCATCTTCCAGAAACTGTAACTGAGGTCTGCTCAGCATACTTGCAGTATAAACCACAGGTAGGCTCTGTGGGGGTTGAGCAAACCCAAATGTGCCTGAGCGAGCGTCTGCAATAGGGATTGGATAACCACCCTAGTAGACAAGTATCCTTGAATATGAGTGGCCAGCTAGTCCTAACAGCTATATATATAAATAAATGAATGAGGATCTGACAGAATGACAGGTTAAAGAACATATAGAAAATATATTTATAAATCTGACATGTTTCACTTTTATTAAAACTTCATCAAAGAATGAAATACAAGAAATAAAAATATTAGAATTCCTTTCTCCATATCTCATTCTGTGAAGAAGCTTCAATAGAAATCATACACGTTTCCAATTAGTTCTTTATCCTATAATCTACATCTAAAATTCCGTGTCTTCCTTTGGTCCATCCGTCTGTCACATCCTCTAAAATAGCCATGAATTGACAGATTGAAACCAAATTTGGGGGAGAAGTGCAAACAGGTAAAGGTGTTCAAATTTCAATCAGTTTTACCAGGTTGCATAGCTTAGTACAGGGTGAGGCTGAGAGGATGGACGTATTTGAAATGGTGATTACTCTGCCCCAGTGGGAGGGACATATGCCTGCCAGGTATCATTCGGTCTGATATCTTAGCATTTTTTTTTCTTTCCAGTTGAAACCATGGAGCTCTGGATGATAGAGCACCGTGAATTGCTTGCAAATTCTTTCATCACAAAATAAACAAATAAACTTACAGGTTTATTTGCAAAACAATAGTTTTTGTAGCACAAGCATTTCTCTCTAACACTTCTTGTTTAAAAAAACAAAAAAAACATCACACAGTCTGAACAATTCCTGAAATGAATAACTTTTTTTTTTTTTTTTTTTAAAGTTACTGAATGGATCAGCTGATATTTTTGTGATCACAACAAAAAATAAAGAACTTGTTAAATGGTCTGATAGCTCTTGGAATGATAAGGACTTCCTCAAAATTAAACAAGGAACTCTTGTGCAACTAAAGACAATTGTAGCCTGTAAAAGCGGTTGCCTAATGTCTGTGGCAAGAAGCAATATTTTATTTGAAATTTTATTGATCTTTTGTAACATCACACTTGGAATCATCAAGATGACTTCGAGATAGACAGGCGTTGTTTTTTTAATGTAAATTTCTTTGCCATCTCATGAAAAGGTGTTGTGTAAACTGACCATAAAGTTATTTCCCTCATTTTTTTTATTGCAGTAATAAAACAGGCATAACATGGTTTGGGAGGACTTAAAAAAAAAAAAAAAAAAAAAATCAACATTGTCTGTAACTGACTGCCAGTCTCAATGAAAAAGATTCACACAGGAAATACACCATGAAAATGAGAAACAAATATCTATCTCAAATAGGGGCAATGAACAAACAAAATATATCGAAGAAAGAACGAAAGAAAAAAAAAAGAACGAAAGAAAAAAAAAAGAACGAAAGAAAAAAAAAAGAACGAAAGAACGAAAGAAAAAAAAAAGAACGAAAGAAAGAAAAAAAAAAAAAGAACGAAAGAAAGAAAGAACGAAAGAACAAAAAGAACGAAAGAAAGAAAGAAAAAAAAAAGAAAGAAAGAAAAAAAAAAGAAAGAAAGAAAAAAAAAGAAAGAAAGAAAAAAAAAAGAAAGAAAGAAAAAAAAAAGAAAGAAAGAAAAAAAAAAGAAAGAAAGAAAAAAAAAAGAAAGAAAGAAAAAAAAAAGAAAGAAAGAAAAAAAAAAGAAAGAAAGAAAAAAAAAAGAAAGAAAGAAAAAAAAAAGAAAGAAAGAAAAAAAAAAGAAAGAAAGAAAAAAAAAAGAAAGAAAGAAAAAAAAAAGAAAGAAAGAAAAAAAAAAGAAAGAAAGAAAAAAAAAAGAAAGAAAGAAAAAAAAAAGAAAGAAAGAAAAAAAAAAGAAAGAAAGAAAAAAAAAAGAAAGAAAGAAAAAAAAAAGAAAGAAAGAAAAAAAAAGAAAGAAAGAAAAAAAAAAGAAAGAAAGAAAAAAAAAAGAAAGAAAGAAAAAAAAAGAAAGAAAGAAAAAAAAAAGAAAGAAAGAAAAAAAAAAGAGAAAGAAAAAAAAAAGAACGAAAGAAAAAAAAAGAACGAAAGAAAGAAAGAAAAAAAAAAGAACGAAAGAAAGAAAGAAAAAAAAAAGAACGAAAGAAAGAAAGAAAAAAAAAAAAGAACGAAAGAAAGAAAGAAAAAAAAAAAGAACGAAAGAAAGAAAAAAAAAAAAAAAAGAACGAAAGAAAGAAAGAAAAAAAAAGAACGAAAGAAAAAGAAAGAAAAGGAAAACACTTGTCAAACAGAAATGACAACAATTTCAAACAAACTTAAAAATAACAAAGGGACACCTGGTGTCTTAGCAAAGAATTTCAATTTACATGGAGCAGATATTTACTGTGTTGCCTCATGGAGCATGGCAGTAACTAAAGAACATACAGGAGTTTCCTTACTCCTAAGGGGTCATGTGGTAGCAGACTTGCAGCAATTACAGCCAAAACACATGTATGTATATAAAACATTAAAAATTATTCTCATAATTTTAAGCCTATTACTACTGCTGCCATGCTATGACAAAGTATCAAAGTTTGCTCCCAGGCTTTGAGATTTGGATACTTCAGCGACCATTATATGCAACCCATGCGTAAACAACAATTGTATATTAATTTTTTAAAGTTATGATCTTTCATTTAATATTATTGTTGATCATGTAGAACCTCCTATGGAGTATAAAGGATCACAACCTTACCAGGTGGTTTTGTAGCAAGTATGTCATTACAAGACAGAATTACTAGCCACAAGAGTTTTGAATTCAGTGTGGTCTTTCTCCTAGACAGCAGTTACTGGTTAGATGAGGCTCTTTGGCAAAGCCTTGTCTAACTACTACCTGTGATATGCATTTCTTCACCAGCTCAATGTCCATTTAGATTATTTACATGGTAGACTGTTCTAGTCCCATGTGCCATGCCTCTTCCAGATGTTTCAATTATCTCCCTTTAACTCAATTCTCAAGTTCTTGTTCACCACTGCCATAGTCAGGTATTGAACTTTCAACTCATTGGGTCAAGTGACGGAATCTATCCACTGGGCCATGTAGACATCAGTGTATAAATTTTTGGGTCTTGTAAACTCATGTCTCAGTAACAGGTTTTTTTTTTGTTTTTTTTTAACCAGAGTTCATATTACAATTTTGTTGTTGTTATTGCTTTTCTCGTGAATATGGTAATAAACAAGAAGACAACAGTTTGAAATAATTACAATACCTTATCACAGAATTATAGATATTCATTTAGTTGTTATCAGAACTAAGTTTGTTTGGGAGAGATGGAACCATCTCAGAAATCATTTATCAGCACTTTTTTTTTTAATTCTCTTTTTGTTTATATATTTACATTTTTGGAGAAGTTTTAAAGTGCTATATAAGTATGGAGGAAAAACCTGCAAGCCAAAAAAATCCAGCTGTGTGAGCACCACTTGGTTGGCTTTTCCCCCACTAGTTTAATTATGGTGATTGCGTTTCTATAATGAAATAAGAACATCTGACATTACACTGGTAAAGGGAGCAGAGCTAATTGTAACACTAGACAGTGCTAGCCTGGGAGAGAAAAAAAAAAAAAAAAAAAAAAAAAAAAAAAAAAGAAGAAAAAGAACTGGAAAAGAAAAGGTTAAAAACTAGATTTAGACTAGTATAATATCCTCATCATCTTGGTTGCCAGTCATTACAAGAACACTATTCCAAGTTCTATGAATGTTATTTTTCGTGGGTACACACTTTCGCGTTGACATCCTTGTTTTCTACCCACTTTAAACAGGGCAATTAATTTCAGTCAAACTCGAATGAGAAGTACTACTAAAGGAAAACGTGTTCACTGACTAGAATCAAACCTGTATACCCCCCACCCAACCTTCGGGAGGTGCATTGTTTAGAATGACCTCTCAATCTCAGCTGGCTGAAATAAATTTCAGTTTAAAAAAAAAAAAAAAACAAAGAAGTCAACTCAAACAAAGAAGTCAACTCAAAAATGTGTACCAACTAAAAAAAATAACTTACTGATACATAAAAGTAAAAATGTTAGTTTTTCAGAACTTTGAAGAATGCACATAAATGTACATCAAGTTCAGAAAAACTAACATTTTTCAGTTGACATCCTTGATTTTTTTTTTTTTTTTTTAACTGTGAAATTTATAGTCACTTAGCATCCTCCATAATTGTATAAATTATGGAGGATGCTAAGTGACGTAATTTAATGTCTAATAAATGAAAGTAAGTAAATGTTACCGTGTTGAATATTTTTATAATGTAATTATTATTTACATTTAGTAATTTATATATTATTGTATATATATATCATACGACTTTTGAAGACCCAATTTTAAAGGGGTTACACCAGATATAAAATTATATGTAATGCTGGCCCTGGCTATGCTGTTGACCAAACTATATATCCATTTACTGTCGTAAAAAAGTACAGACGTATTTAAAATAGGCATGATTTTGCTAAAACTAATATTTTACCTAACTGTATCTAATAATAATGCATGTAATATTCGCATATTAGTATCATATTATAAAATACAAACATAGTGAATCTGCATCTTTGTTTAAATTTATCTATTTCTTGCCTGGTTGTTTATGGTTGTACGCATTTATCCAACGAGTATAGTGTTACTAACAATACCTTTATCAGTCTCTTTTACTTTTTTTTTTTTTTTTAACTAGAAGATGAGATAAAGAGAGAGGAAAAGAGGTTAGTCTATTGTAATTTGATCTCTTGAAAAAGGAACTATCATCTTTTTTATAAGTGAAAATTCGTGAGTGGCATGATACGAGATCATGCATTACACGAGTATATATATATATGGCATATTTTTTTTATATAACAAATTTTGAATTTTTACCTTTTATTATTCATTTAAAATTTTTATTGTCATATATGTTGCCTAGGTAAAGGAACAAAATGATTGGCTAACATGGACAAAATTCATTGGAGCTGAGGACAGATAAGTTTATTTTATTTTGTTTATTCTGTAATTGATTTCATTTATTTAAGTCTATTCCTTTTTGAATGGGTAAATGTATATTTTGACTTGTGTTCATCTTTAGCTAGCCTGAACAGTCTAAGCAATATCTGGACTTATTTGTGTGTGTATATATATATATATATATATATATATATATATATATATATATATATATATATATATATATATATAATATCTTGCCATATTTCTTGTACATTTTTTTTTGTGTGGAAAAAAAAACAACAACAAAAAACGAAAAAAAAAAAAAACGAAAAAAAAAAAAACGAAAAAAAAAAAAAACAAAAAAAAAAAAAACAAAACAAATAATGTCAATTCTCTGCTTGATTTTGTTTTGATAGGAGATATTTAAACTTATATTGAGTTAAAACTTAATAATGCCATACTGTCAATTATCTAATGAACTCTACTCTAATGCAGACACACATTCAGAACTAATCTGTAATTTTATTTACATTACAACTAGCTTAAAAGCTGCCCTATTGGGCGGCGTTTAAGCTAGCTCCTGATTGGGCCTTCATCACAAATGGTAGGGAGGAGTAGATGTAATAAGTAACAATAAACTACAGAAGAACTCAAAACTGATCACTGCATTTAAGTACTGCATTAATATTTATGCTTATCTTTTAAAAGTTCAATGATAATTTGTCTGCCGCCACTTAAAGACAATTTGATGTACGAAGGTTCTTACTCTCACGTACAAACAATTATTTTCTTTTCATGGGGGACTTTCACTGGATTTTGCAATTAATTTCGATTATTCCAAAATTTTTCTCTAAGTTATAAAATTTGTTATTGTTATTGTAAAAAAAAAAAAAAAAAAAAAAAAAAATGTGAAACACCAAAAACAATAGCAGTAATGAAAACTTGGGAATCCCAACATGAGCTATTGAAAGTTGCATCCCTTTAACTGGAAAAAGTGTGACACACTGACATTCACATTTATTATATAGATTTATTTGCTTTTTTCCTTGTTGGGATTGGGTTTTAGGCTTCTTCTAGGATTTGGCCCTGGCCCTCTACTCCAATTTTTATTCACTAATTATTATTTATTTTTTTTCCTCTTCCAACGGG
Organism: Acanthosepion lycidas; assembly: GCA_963932145.1. Lineage (NCBI taxonomy): Eukaryota > Metazoa > Mollusca > Cephalopoda > Sepiida > Sepiidae > Acanthosepion > Acanthosepion lycidas. The sequence continues at coordinate 58,280,640 of OZ010609.1, read as the reverse complement.
AGTAGGTAGGTTTGCCTATCATCCAGTTCACAATCCTCCCTAATCTTTTGAACAGTAGAAGTTTATCACTTGTTTAAAATTGGGTTCCTGGTTCCTTCTAAAGTCTACTTCTATACTATATTTCTAACATCGAATAAAATGAAATTTTATTTACCAATTAAATTTTGAACTCTTCAAGTCTAGAGTTAGCTGTTATTTTTCCTGCATAGCCCCAACAACTTCACTTCTTGCCCTTTCTTATACAAATACAACAACACACAGTAATTATCTACTTTGAGTGGCTCTTGGGTGCAGATTTATATTTTGGTAAGATTCAATCAATGCACTCTCAAGAATATTCAGTCTAAGAACATCATTCTTTAGATCAAAGTTGTGGTTGAACTTACTTCTGTGTATGACTATTGCATTTGATGAATTATGTACAAGATCCTTTTGTGTTCATAGATGTGCGTGTGTAAAGTAAAGTTTTACTGTAATGATTATCAAATGCTTTTAAAATAATAGAGAAACACTAACTTTATTATTTACAGGCAGACAAAGGTTCACATGGAAATAATGATAACTGCCACCCAGACATTCAAACAGAAATTAACTTTATTGAATACAATGATGGTTAAATATGTAGAAATCTATCTCCTATGCCTGAAGTCATAGTTTAAATAGTTGGGTCGACTGGGATCTTCAGCCTTTGTTGGCAACAAGAATGGAGTCCAATAACCACATATAGCCCTGATGAAGCATATACAATGCAGCTAATGAAAGCATTGCAGATTTTCCAATGATTATGTTTCCAATTACATGATAAATATAAAATATTCTGAGAAACAAAGTAAACAAGATAAGCCAACAATTAAAAAAATAATGAACTGTTTTAATAAGAATGTACAGAATAAAAACAATTACAGTCATATTTTCAATGAAGTTAATTCTATCAAAATAAAATGTGTCAATGAATTTTATTTGAGAAAAAAAAAATAATAAATTCGAGAAGACATAAGCAAATTCTTCAAAATTTCAAGTATTGTGAAAGAAAAAAAAAAAAAAAATTTGAAAAGAGTTTACATAACTCTTTCAAAACAGAAATTATTTGTTCCAGACACTTCTCAAATTTCCAATTTTGATTGGATAATCACAGATATATTATTGAGGCTATCACAGCTATAGAAAAGATTAATAATAAAAATAAAAAAAAAAAAAACAATCTCAGCACCAAAAACATTTTTTTCAAAAAGGACACAAAATATTTTTTCTGTCAATCCTATAAATAAAAATGTATTAAAGTTCCCAGATATATTTAGTGGGTTTCTGTAAGTCAACAGATTGAACACGAAGTAAAATTTTATTTGATACTTAATTGTTTTAAACTTTGAAATTTGAATTCCATTTAAGTCTAATTACACAAATAAAATTTTACTGAATAAACTCCCCATTGACTTGTGTAAAAACTCAAAGATATATATATATAAGCAATGATACTCAGCATTGTGTGAACCAGCTAGCTTTGTTTTATTCTATGATAGCCATTTGGCAGATTTACATATTCAGTAAAAACAATATCAATAGAATCATTCTAACCAATGCAAAAAAAATAGGTTAAAATTTTTTGCTAATTCTTTATTTCATCTACAGTGTCATGGTGCAATGCAATGCAAAGGTAAGATAAATTTTCAAGATTTCATGAAGACACCCATGCAGAAATTTTACACTTATATTAATAATAAATATACATTTGTTCCTCATCATTTGATACAACCCTGATTTTCAAGCACATATTGGAAATTGACTGTTGTAATAAAATTTTAATATTTATAACCTACAGTTAAGATAATGGAGCTGTCTATTTACTTATGAAAAGAAATAAACAAAAAAAAAACAAGTAGATTATAAAAAATAATATATACACCCAATTAAAAAAAAAAAATTGATATACATATTTTTTTTTTCTCTCTAACCATTAATACTAAAAGTAATATTTCTATTATTATTATAGGATATCAGCGGGAGGGGGAGCCTTTTTTTTTTTCATATTGCCTCTTTTTCCGTTTGATGATTGTGTGACTGTAATATTGACAAGTCAATACAAGTCAACATGAAACTTAGTTGCAGGTAACAGTAAAATATAAGTACTATTACTGTGATTATATACAGTCTATCTGAAATTATTATGCAAATCACATATACTTCAATAACTCGAAATCGCTTTGAAAAATGTTTGCCGAATTTCAACTGATTAATTTAGATGTCAAACCAAGGCTTCAGTTAAATTTTTAGGTATTTTCAGCATGTATTATTAAAGTTATTGGATTTATTAAAAAGCAAAAAAAAAAAGCAGTTGGATGTTATTATACAGATTGAATTAACAATAGGTTATGGTCTGTGAAATCTAATAAAAGCCATTTTTTTCTCTTTTGCCTCATAAGTTGAGATATGGACAACTAAAAAGATCTCACAATGAAAAACAGAAAATAAAGTTATCGAGTGCGGATATGGATATGAAAGAAGCTTTATACAGATCAAACGATCAAGAAGACTGTTGGAAATGCAACTCATTTGAGAACTAAAAGTAAAAATCAAAAGCAACCACTTTTAACTAGTGCTCAAATGTTTGAATAGGCTGAAATTAGTGGAGTTAGAAAAGGACAAAAAGATACAGAATGCTTTACAAATTAGGATCTGTTAATAAATCTCCTCGGCAAGCAAGTCTCAGTAAAGCAAATATTTCAAAGCATCAAAATTGGGCCAAGAAATACATGAAAATTGACTTTCATTTAATGGCACAAATAAAATTTTACTGAATATACCCCATTGACATGTGTGAAGACTCAAAGTAAAATATCACAATTTTATATATATATATATATATATATATATATATATATATATATATATATATATATATATATATATATTTTGAAGTGTGGCCTGATGAGCCAGGGAAAAAGAAGTTCCCTGTAGAAATAAATTATAACCATGGACCCTTAAAGTTTTCAGTTTTCATTAAATTAACTGCCCTGATTTAAAATTGACCTCTCTGGATTACCAAGATTTTCCTTACTATATATATATATATATATATATATATATATATATATATATATATATATATATATATATATATATATATAAAAACGATATCCAGAATGTTTGTTGATTTGACATACAAATTCTTGTTGGTTTATTCAATGTAAAAGTTTTGAATGTGCTGCTCAGAGTTAAATTTACTACTTAGAAGTAATGGTCAACCCCTTTATTTTTTTCCAGAGACATGTGCATGCTGTAAAATATTAGCAAAATTGTTATGGTTAAAAGCAGTTCAATATGGCTAGACATTTCAGTAGTCATTTTATGTAAACAGTGTTATAATTTATAGTTGATACATAAAAAAAAAAAAAAAAAAAAAAAAAAAAAAAAAGACATTACTTAGTTCACTTTTACTCCCAAGCAGTGATCTAATTGCTGAGGTGGCCATCAACTCTCAGATCTGAAAATATTTGAATCACTAAGCAAATAAATTATTAAAAAATCTTTATAAAAGATCAGATTAGAAACAAAGTTATTTTTTAAAATTTGATTTTTAAAGCTGAATATGTAAATTATTTTTATTAAAGCAAGAACTTCTAAGTTGGAAATCGTATAAGACACATGCTGGTAGATATAAGTTATAAAACGCTTTTATTTAATATCACAGTTTCATGTAGTATTTGTACATGCTCACACCCACAGAGTAGGAAAATCAACTTTAATATTTTTAACTTTTTGAGCCAATACACACTCAGATTTATTAGAAGAAAGATAAATTAAATAAGGCATTAGAAGCACACATTAAGAAAAAAAAAAGTAATGAATGAAGAGTTATACTACCATAGATGCTACTCTTTCTCTCTCTATAAAAAGAGATTTTATTTCTATAAGATTGTGTGCAAATATTTATGATTAAATAAGAAGCAAATAAGATGACCTTTATAAATTTGACATATTTCACTATTTTTATTTTAGCTTCATAACAAATATTGGAGATTCTGGTGAAGTTGGATAAATAGTGAAACATGCCAAATTTATAAAGGTTTTTCTCTACTTTTTCACTGAAAAAGTCTATAAATACTTGATAACACTTTCTGTAACCAGTAACATCAAGAATTTGTACACCAAAAATTTTTTCTTGATATACTGACCCACAGATTCTGGTGGGAAACAGGGCAGGGTAAAAAAAAAAAAAAAAAACAAAAAAAAAAAAAAACAAACTTGACAGCTATACACTTGTCCAGTTTAGGAAAAGTACAGGGTGAAGCAGAAATAAACTCCACATAATGGTAAGACATTAGTGACAATGGTATCTTCAGCTAGTTAATGTCATACCATTATGTGGGATATCTTTGGGAGGTATTTCTGTCACAACACCATGTAGTATCAGTTTAGCCCCCAACTCAATAAGTAACATAATAAAAAAAAAAAAATTTGCCAATTCTGGAAGAAATTGTTTCTGGGTGTTGGATGATACATGCACAAGCAAGACCAATGATGTGCTGATTGTTTTTTTATAAAATTGGCTGCATGAGGGAGAATTTTATCAAAAGTCTGGTCAATCAGCCCTACTGGTGAGGAATTTTAAGGTTGGAATAATCATTCATGGACAATGAAATTTGACTGATATTGTGCCGTTTTAGTAAAGAAATTTGTTCTATGTAAAAAAAGAAAAAAAAAAAAAAAAAAAAAGAAAAGTTACTTAGTAAGTGATAGATAATTATTGCTTTACTTAGACAGCAGGGTAAAAAAACAAAAAAAAACAAACAATCTTGCATTTTAGCAATGAACCCAGCATCTGTAGGCAAATTTTTTTTTTTTTTTTTAAATGCAGCCAAGTATTGTCAAAAACGAAAAAGAAAAGAGTTATGTCCCTTGTAACTTATTTAGTATTATTATCAGAGACACTTAAATCAGTCTGCCACTCGATTGAAAATTACCTATTTTCAACACCAGGGCTCAAATAAGTGTCAGCGGTTTTGAAAAATAATTAATCAATAATGATGATGCTATCATTAGATGAAGAATTTTCTGCCATTAAAATATTACAGCTGCAGACTGGATCAGGCAAAGGTTTCATATCATGGACATTCAATGGGATATTTTCACTACAAATTGCTTGAACCTTTTCTGAAACTTCATGAAGAATCTTCACATAGTCTAATTTAAATTTGTGTTGTTTTCGCACTTTTTGGCTCAATTGACTTGTTGTGTCAGGATTTAGTGCTTTGAAAGCCAATGCCTTGATTTCATCATCGGACAAAAGTTGTTCCATCCTTGATTTATAGCTCTGCTAGAGAATAAGATAAAAACATTGTTACAGGCAATTACCTACCTTTTGATTGGATTGTAACAGCAGTCTATGAATTTTGAACATTTCTTTCTTGTTGAAATTATAAGAAAATGTTTTAGTTATGGAATTAGATAAAAACAGTTTGAAGTTCTTTCAGTTTAGGAAGAGAAAGCATGTTTTCCTTAAAAAAAAAAAAAAAAAAAAAAGTTTTTTCCTTGATACCACTATTATTTTGTATCACCTCCACTCACTCCCTCTGTTTATTCACAATATAAAAATGCAAACCAAGTACAAAGCAATATTTATTATTTACCATTTTACGAATAACAATGTAAACAAGTTTGTTTTTTTTTTATTCATGATTTTATAAAAATATCAATGAATTACAGCATGAAAGAAATGCCTGGGAAATACATTTTTTCAAATTTTAGTCATTATATGTTTATTAAATTTTCTCGTTTGACAGACATTCTTCATAAATTCATGAATAAACACATTTTATTTATTTCATTTAATTCTTTATAAATTGGTAAATGATAAACATGGCATTGCATTAGTTGGTTCCCATTTTTAGAAGTTTGTAAATATAAAATTTCTTGTAAATAAACAATCTAATAAATAAATAGTGCTTAATATTTTTGTTGTAAATTCTCAAAGAACAAAGAAAATGTATAAATTTACTTTCAGATGTTTGGGTTTTATTACAATTTCTAATTGTTGCTTTTTAAAACAACGAACATTGCCATGGGCGTGATGGTAGGTGAAATTGGCAATTAGTTGATGTTTTTACATATTTTCATAATTTTGTCTTTTAATAAAAAAAAAAGAAATTCTTTTCACATTTATTTCTTCATAAAGTGGCAACTAATCATTTTTTTTTTTTTTTTTTTTATAAAAGTGTTTTTTTGTTTTTTTTTCAATGACACTGCTATTATTGTAACTACATTCACTCCCACGGGAATGATTACTGAATATTAAATTATTTTTGTAAATAAACAATCTAATAAATAAATAGTCTTTAATATTTTTGTTGTAAATTCTAAGAAAATGTATAAATTCAGTTTCATATGTTTGGGTTCTATTTAAATTCTAATTGTCACTTTTTAAAAAAACAAACATTGCTGAGGGAGTGAAGATAGTTAATGTAATAGTGGTGTCAAAAGAAAAACTGTTCTTTTGACGTGCCATTTTTCTGCAGGCATGAAAGTTAAAAGAGTGCAAAAATAAATTGGGTGGGGGTGGGGGGAGAATTGAAAGCATACAATGGTGCTGCCAAGAAAAATGAGAGAGTAAGAAAAATGGTGGGGAGGAGACAAGAGTTAAAGCAGAATCAACAATTTGCATTCAGCAAGCAAAGCCAAGTAAATTCCCTTTCTGCTGCTGCATTACACGCATAAAGTCATGAAGATTTATTTACAGAAGAGAATTAAAAAAAAAATCTTTTGATTATTTTTAATTAAAGAAAATGGAATACTTGTAAAAGCATAATTATTAAGAATTTCAATAAAATAGTTCAGTCACAGAAGGAACTCAATGTTTCAAAGATTCAAACATCATTAATAGCTTAACCTTTACCACAGAGGGCAATGAGGTCAGCCAGGTGATAAAATAATATCAGATATAAGTGTAACCTTGAGACACCTACACAAAAAAAAAAAAAAACAAAAAAAAAAAAAAAATACTACTACAACTCAATTGGTTGGTAATGTAATTTGGTCATCTTGTATTACGTTAGTCAGAATTCCAAATTTATAAATTCTCACATCGCAATACAAATTATTTTTAATCTTTATTGAATATTTTTAGAAATTTATACCCATTTCTAAAAATTGATTTGTTCTTTTTACAGTTTATCAACCTGTTGCAAGTTATTTATAGCCAGAAAATATTTTTTTAGAATGTAAGAATATTTTTGGAGACAAGTCCTACCAATTAACCCATATCTGTCTAACAGATAATTCAAGAGATAAAAATTATGTTTTTGATTAAATTTCTTTTAAAGAAAACAATGACATATTGAGTAATGACAGTGAAAATTTATTGGAAGAGGAAATTACAATGAATATTCTTGAAATTGGTCTTGGATAGCCATTTGATTTTTTATTCAACATTAGAATTAAGTTAATATCTTATATGTTTTATCATTATTGAATCAAAACTGATGAGATTATCACTTTTTGACTATGTAGAAAACCATATCACACTGTTACCAATGGTAATATTATACAAAGACATTGATTTTTGAATTATAGTAATAATAAAAATCTCCCTTAAAATTTTTCCCCCCATTTCTAATATTGTTAAGAGAATCTATTTTTAGGAAAAAAAAACATCAGTTCTGTGTCATTTAGATCAAAGATTTCCAAAAACTCTTCGATATAGTCAGATGACCTTACAAAGTGAAGGCCTTCATCTGGGTTATTTATATTTGTTGGCTGGCAAAGTCAGTAGTTATAGAAAACTGACTCGGAGCAGTCTGTTTAGTAAGATTCACCTTTACTTAGTAAGATGCCTCAACTTCTTTATTATATTTGCCACATGTGACAATATATTTACATTTATAATCTTCTGCAATGAAATGACTGAGGTACATTAAGTTCTTTAATACTGTGGCCTACCTTAAGAGTCAGCTACAAAGATTTATAGCTAATAGAGCTCTCTCTATCACACATTATATATATATATATATATATATATATATATATATCTCCTGAAAAAAATTATTTTGGTTGAGCTCTTGAGGAGAAAAGTGAATTTGAAAACAGTGACTATTACTGCTGCAAGACTCTTTGTTCAGACGAATTGAGTTCTTCAGTCACTGACACGTTTATCTAAAAATAAATACATTTAAATTCACCTTCATCCCTGCCATGCACCAATGGCTTAAGGATAGAGCTTCTAACTGACACCAAATCAGTCAGGTCTCAGTCCTGGTTTGAGGCGATCAGATGTCTAGCCATATGGATGAGCTGTGAAACAGTGTCTGTGGATGACTATATATATATATATATATTTGAATAAAAACAGACCACTTTAAGGTTCCATGTAATAAATTATTTCATCACAGCCCTTTTAAAGGGCTCTGGATCATCAGACTTTACTTCCAATGGTTGAAATGATAAATGAAAAGAAATTTACACATTTTTGATGGGCCGTATTAAGCATATGTAAATTAATGAAGTGAGGGGGGAGAGAAGACATGAGTGAGTTAGATGTACCATTTCAATTCTTTATCCTTAAGCTCACTTGGTGTGGGCCAGACATCGCTTAACTTAACATATGTTATTAGGTTGGTGCAAAAATAATGACGTAATAACGTCGTTTTTGATGTATTTTTCAACGTCAAAAAACGACATTATTACGTCATTATTTTTGCACCAACCTAATATCTCTAGATATAGATGGATAAGGGATGAAGAAGAAAACCGACATAAAAGGAAAAAGATACAATAAAATAAATCATGAGAGAAGGTTTCACTCAATTTCTTAAACGCTGTTATTTCGCATTACTTTAAAGGGTATATTTGGGGGTTAAAGTTTGATATAAATCTAAATGTCTAAAAAATCTACGAAGAATTTAATTTGATGTTGGAATTTTGGGTATTTTCTATGAAATAGTCGATTGGAAAAAATTCATAGAAAGTACATTGAAAGAATAAATTCCTTTTACATCTAGTAATCTTTTTTATTTGCTTAAACTTTATTAAAATACCCAAAACTCCTAACTAACATCAAATTAAATTCATTTTTTTTTTTTTGGCTTACAAATCTTTTGCAGGTTATTTAAAGCTCGAAAATATTTTTAGATTGTAAGAATTTTTGGGAGATAATGCTTTACTGATACAAATCTTACTAATTAACCCATAGATGGGCAAAAAGAGTGTGTGTGGGCGTTTGTACCTTTCCCAAGTATATTCGTGCATAAATGTATATAATGACCAAGCTGGAATTGGAAATTGGCTCTCCAATTCTAAGGTGTTATCCATCGGTACTGACCAGGCTCAACATTGCTTATATGAGAGCTAGTGTTTCAATTGTGATATGACCATTAGCCCCCCTCTCTCAGAAAATAACAGATCAAAATATTTGTCATATTTCACAGGACAATGATAATGTAAGTAATCATTTCAAAGACAAGCTTAACCCATTCACTAATAAATACAGGTAAAATGTACAATTCTCTCCAAGATGTCTTGCAGAGAATTTTTATTCACAAATTCCGAGTTTTATATTTCTTGGGGGAAAAAAAAAAAAAAAAAAAGGACAGAAAATTATATTAAGAATTCAAATTCCCAAGTAAAAATTTTTTAAAATTGTTCACTTACTTGTCAACAGCAGTTTACTTGGTCAATTTCTCAGTATCTGTACAAAAAAAAATAGGCAAAATGAAAGAATATAAAACACTAAGAAACTTGTATCAAACTCATTATTGATTAAAAACAAAAGAGAAATTATGTTTCTCGCATGATATTTATATCAAACAATAAAAAAAAAAAAAAAAAAAATTCATAATGACAATGTTTCATCATAGATATTAGGACAACATGAGATTAATATCTGTACACATCAGTTTATCTTGTGACACGATAATACCCTATTTGTCCATTGGTGTAGAGACAGGAGAGACCTCTCCAGGGTACAAACCTGAATAATAATATATAGAGGCCATGCACTGACCAGACCACATGCTCCCTTCTTCCCTCTCTGCAGTGCCAACAAAATCCCAAAGAATACAACCATTACATTAAAGGACAGCTCAGCAGCAGGAGTTGCCTGTCTGGATTTACTTCTATAGCCATTATCCTGTTTGGATATGACTGCAAGGCAGCAGAGGTTTAAAATCAGGGTTTCCCTTCACTAAGATGGACTGTCTTCTTGGAATGGTGATTAAGACTATTACTCCTTCTTTCCTTAGGTGTTATGCTTGATGCACACTTGAATGATAATGTTTCATTTCAATTTATGACTGACTTTTCTTTTTTTAATTTTTAATGTTCACCCAATACAGGGCCCAAGAGCCACTCAGGGTAGACAGTTATTGTGTGGAGTTGTATTAACATGAGAAAGGGCAGTATAACAGGAAAGATACAGATAATTCTACACTTGAAGAGTTCAAGATTTAATTGGCAAATACAATTTCAGAGTTCAAACAGACATTAGGACTATGAAGTAGCTGAAAACCCAATTCAGAACAGAGAACAAGGGTTAAAACTCTAACCCCATTTAAAAAAAAAAAAAAAATTGGAAGGAGTATGAACCAGACAATAGGCAAGCCTAGCTACTATTGCTTGGCAGAATAATTTCTGTAGTAGGTTGCTATTACTTTCTGCAGTTAACTAGTTGCCAACCAAGGTTATAGGGCTCAGTCTGTCCTATTTAACCCATATATTTGAGAGAAGAGATGGATTTATACCTTTTCCCCCCAAGGGTATTTTCACACAAGTGAATGTAACAAACCCAACCGGAATTCAAACTCTGCCCCAGATTTTTTTTTTATTCTGTGCCGTTATCCATTACATCACACTTGTATATTGAAGCTTACGGTACCTGATATTTTCAAGTAGTAACCTACCGAGTTAATGACCAGGGCCAACTCCAGTTATTGGCTGTATCAAATATAAAAGCCAGGGACATAGCATGAAAGAAATTCTAATTGAAAATTAATTTCACCCTTAAACCATTTACCAATTCTATTTAACTTGCTGAGGACCATTATGTCATCATATAACTTAAAAGAAACCTTATTTCCCTTGTTGATAGACAAGATATACGTAGGGATGCAATAGGTGATTTGGTTGTGATGAAGTGATGAAAATGGCCCTATGTGTGTGAGAGAGAGAGAGAGAGAGAGGGAGAAAGAGAATTTTCCCATGATGCTAACAATAAAGGAACTGGAAAGGGTTTTGATTATCTGCACAATTTCATGCCTCCTTTCCAAAAAGAGCCGAAGTGCACTTTTCTTTTCTGCTTTCGAAAATACCATTGGTACACATTTTGTAGAACCTCCACTTATGACTTAAAGTTTACAACCTTTACTTTGGTTGTTCCAACTCAGTGCAAAACTGACTTGAACTTGCCCATTAAACGTTCTCTTGGGCCCACAGGGTGTATGATATACTCCCCACACCACTCTACTACATCTCAGTTTTCATAAGGTAGTATTCAAAATAAAAATTTTATTGTAACCTAATTCTGTACAATAATGGATCATATGCAATAAAGGTGAACAAGTCGACTAGAAAAATTGAAAATAAATACAATGTATCTAAATACAAATTAGAAAAATATCATAGTAGATCATTCCATTTTAAATAAAGCAACAATGTCTTACAGCAATTTTTAACATCAACTTGAGATTTTTAATGTAGTTAAACAGTTGAATACTTTTAACATTCAACACTACGGATAAAAGAAATAGTGAATTTTATATAGTGTTTTTTTTTTTTTAGCTTAAAGTATAGCCAAAACAAATTCATGGATTTAAATGGAAAAACAAAACAAAAACAAACAAACCCAGAACGACACCAAAATCTGCAAAATTTAACAGTCAGTTTTGCTTAGTTTTTGTAATGTATAAAATTGTAGGTGTAAAAAGTCAAGAGTTTGGGTAGTAGTACGCACTGACTCTGCCCAAGAGACATTGAGAATTTTGTTTCTCTCAATGCAGTTGCTAGAAAAAAAAAGTCCAAAGTTTCTTTAGTTCTTTATGAACATGCAACCTTTAATTATAGCATTCACTTTTTCTTTTCTTTTTTAAATAAAAGTAGGTATTTAAAAAAATTCACTAGCATAGCATGATCAAAGTGGCCCCAAACTTTATTAAAAAAAAAAAAAAAAAAAAAAAAAAAAAAAAAAAAATGATAGCCTATCGTCAAATTGTGTTTTTTAGACAAATGGACTTTTATTTAAATTCTGGACTTATCCACAAATGAATGAAATTATTTTTGAAATTTTTAAGTCAACATATCCAAAATTCAATAAAATTAAAATAATATGGGGAATTTTTTCATGAATTTTTAATATTACTGAGTACTTAAAAATTAATTAAGTAAGAAAGGTGCTCACGTCATTTTCTTAAATTATATACTTTAGAACAGTGTCATCAGGCTGTCAACAGGTCAAAACAGCTAATGCATTTCTACAAAACAAAGTGATATTGGTTTCAAATAAGATTAATTATACTTTAAATCAGCTAATATTTTCCTTGAATAAAAAGCCAAAAGAAAATTATTTTATTTCTACAAGGTATTAGGTTGGTGCAAATCAGCTATTTTAGAAAAAACACACACACTCCTTCCGAATAATTTAGTTTTTGAAATATAGCAAGTATTTTGCTACATATTTTAGCTTGAAATGAAAACTAAAATAAAATGTTAAATAAAGATTCATTTTTAAAAATGAATTTTAAAGCTCAAGTATCGTGTTTTCTTTGGGGGTGGAGTAATCTCTAGGTAGGGGTATTGAAAAATTGCATCATTTTTGTCATAAATAAAAAGGATGCATTAATGATTTTGTGCATATCGCATACACGAAAATTTTGTGCATGAGAATTATAGCCCCGATTTTGGACTATTTTATTACAAAACTTTGAAATATTTTTTCAGGAGGTGGGGATCAGTTCCCTCCCCGCCTTTGTCGATAACTCGCCTGTATGTAAAATTATTAAAAAATGACCAAGGAGGAAATACTAAGCAATAAACCAATTCATATTCAATGCTTCTCATTCTGAAATTAAAGGAGTAACAGCAGTCCATGGTGCCTGCATTTGGCTACAATACATTTTTTACAATGTCACACGCATGTTTTGCTTGTCACGTTGTGCATACAAATTTTAAAACAGACCCATTGGTGTCATCAGAAAATTTTAAAAACTAAAAAGTGATGCTTTTGGTTTTCTATTTCTTGTGACTATAAAGTTAAAATTTTGATTTCAGATTAAAAAACTGGAAGATTCCCCGTAAAATAAATGTTAGTAAAAATTTTACTGTAAAATCATGATAAAATGGAAAGAAAAGAACAGAAAGAGTAAACTGACGCCAGAAGGATATGGTACAAATAATCATGAGGGAACATAATTACCGTCACCGGAAGCCGTATTGCAAATTTTATACAACCCACGTGGATATCTAGTTGAATAAAAAAAGATTGTCCCTTAAAGCAAAATAGGTCAGTTATATCGATGGCCACGGTTGTATTCCCCATGCGAAGTAATTTTGTTTTTTAATTGAAAATTCTGTTAGAGATTTTTCTTTAAGCGACAGCACTTAAAAATATACGAAAAGTCTGTTTCCGTATAAGCGGAGCATGCACTGAAGAAATAAAAAAAATAAATCGAAATTAAGACAGACAAAAAAAGATAACAATTCTCAAGGTTGAACATTATCATAAACATGCCTTTCATTTTCCGGGAGTTCACGGCTTTACAGTTTTCGTTCATCTTAAGTTTTTTTTCCCCTCCAAATTTACTCCACAAAATTTAATCAAGTCATAATATATAGTCGGTCATAAACCAACGAAATCAAAAACTAAAAACCGTTATTCAAGACTTCAAATAAAGAACGAAAACTTTCGTCCTTTCGTCGTAGTTAGTAAGACGTTCTCTAAAAATTATATTCACTAATTAAACAAACGTTTAAAAAAATGATAACTAATCTACAATGTTTTTCAAACGTAAAATCAAAAAAAACTATGGGAAACATTCTTTTAAAAACACGCCACAATTTACAATTCAAGTATTTCATTAAGACTTAAATATTTTTATCAAGATACTTTTAATTTAAATCTGAGTCCAGAGTAAAATAAGAATAACGTAAATTTCTTAAGAGGGTAAAATTTTTTTTAAAAGCACATGCTAATCACTTACCAGAGCTTCCATGAATGACTTGAACCAAAGCCGGTGTCTTAAATTATTTGTTCCCTCTATTAAAAATATCTACATCCTTTGGGAGATATGACAAACACTTGAAGCGGGAAACATTAACTTAACCAAAGACTGAATATGAAAGTAATAGCGAGGGACAGCTTAGTGGCTAAGCTAGTTGTTTTGTTTTTCTCGAATGAACCAATAATTAACATCTTCAATGAAAAAAATGAAGTTCTCTGTTCTATCCTTTCAAAACAGACAAAATTTTCAATAAAAATGGTATTTGTTACGGAGGCGGAAATGAGTAAAAAACTGGAAAACAGATCCTTGTTGTGGAGGTTAATTGCTACTCCGCCTTGGCAAACGTAAATTCAAGTAAATAAGATCTGAGTATGGGCAAATAAATACATACATACAAAACTAGTAACTTTTCTGTTGCTGTTACTAAAGCAACAGGGAGGTAGAATGGTGAAAAATCAGATATTGCTGATGGCTTTTTTGTTGTTGTTTCTCTCTCAGCGCATTGGTGTTGAGTTGACCTGACCCGAAGGCTGCAGTGAATGTGTCGCAACTCTCAGCTTGCCAATGTTGATGTCCACGTTGAGCTGTGTTAATTAAGAATATATATCCGTTGTCCGGATCCAAATTAAGATTTTGGTTTTTGAAGCGGGGGTGGCTCTGACTGGTCAATAAATTGTTTGTTTTACTTTTATTTTGATTAAAGAGGATGTATGTGTGGAGCCTATGTGCAGGAAACGTATTTACGCAGTTTGCTTTGGGTCGTCGAGCGGTCAACATCAGGTTTGTGTAGAAAAATGTAAGAGGTATAACATATTAAAAAACAAATTATTTTCTTTTTTTTTAATTTATTTTGATCGGGCATTGTACTTTTACTTTAGCAATTTATCTCCCCACTTGTATACTTAGAATCACAAAGAAGATTGAAATCTCTATGGCACACAATGAGAAAAGAAGGCTTGGAGAATTTGATATTCACAAAAAATATTGAAACCAGGAGAGGCAGAGGAAAGCAATGTACCGTTTTAATAGTACAATGCTCAGTCGTCTCATCACCGAAAATAATTGCACAGTTTGCAGAGGACCGTGTGGGTTTACAAACTTTACATGTTGTTGGGTTAGGAACACGTGCTGTTTATTCTTGCTAGAAGGTCCAACTAAAAAAAAAATGGCGGACTCCAGTTGTGTCCAACTGAAGATGTAAAGAAAACAAACAAGACCGATATATATATATATATGCCAACAAATATATATATTAAACAACAAATTTACAAGGGACAAAGACATTAACATTTGTGTTCGTGTATGAATGCAAAGAGTTTGTATTTTGGTGGATGTTCGTACGTGCGTGTATGTGTGTTTCATGGCGTTTTCCCATAAGTGGGCGAAAACGCTGATCTCCGTGAGAGATTACATTTTTAAATGTGTCCGTTGAAATGCAAAGTAGAAAAGAGAACGAGGCAAGAAGTCGCCCAGTATTTATAGTGTAAGGAGAGCGTGCCCTAGTGAAATATTTGGACAATTAAGGAGAAGTTAACTCTGACAAGTTAAACATATAAAAGCTGTTTCTGTTTATGGGATTTAAGGTTGCATGTTGGTGCCTTGTATGCTTGTGTGTGTTCATATATAAACAATTAAAAAAGAAGCAACAAAAATTTTGGTTTCTACTGTGGACACTTCGTTTTTTTTTGTTTTTTTTTTTAAGAAACTAGGGAACCAAAATTCTTGTAACGGGGGAAAGTCATGATAAAAAAAATGATTCTCTCGTTTGTATTTCCCCGATTATGGGTATTATTTTATCCGTGATATAACACCGTACTTAACGGACGCAATGGAATGGCTGACATGAAAAGGAATGACGAACATCCTTTGTTCTCAGAGAGACTTTTTGTTGTGGATTCCGAGATGAAATCCGGTCTCCAATGAATGACAAACGCAGGAATTAAATATAGCAAATAAATGTATTTACACAAGAATACAATTAGTAATACGGTTAGTAGATCCAGAAACGCGGTTAGTAGCAATAATAATATATATAGTCTGGTAAATTCAGTCTCGAAGTAGGACTTCCTTAGAGTTTACGTGCTCGCAACTGTGACTGCTACAAGCGGTTACCTCACACTATTACTCTACCTCCAACTCAATCACTCTGTCTACACTGACTCTGGGTATTTAACGGCAGCAGTACAAGTACACACTGGTCGAGTCCCCTTCTTGTCTTCTTGTTTGACTTTCTCATTTCTGTGTCTTCCTGCGGTCTTTGGATCTCAAACGCTTCGAAGATTGCATCCATAGAATCGTCGTTTTCTGCGGTTGACGAGCTTGGCTCCTCAACCCGTCTTTTTTGTAATTGATCGATATGTCTTCTATGTGAAAACTTCTCTCCTTGTACTGTGTATATTAGATTTCCTAATCTGTTGATTATTGTGCCCGGCTCCCAGTAAGCCATATTGTTTCTAAACATTCTAAAATAAACCCGTTCTCCAGGTTTAAATGATCTCTTTGGTACAATCGGTGTATACTGGTTTTTGTTCTTGTTTGGCAATAATTTGTCAAACACAGACCTTATTCTCCGAGCAAACATCAATTCCGCTGGTGAAAGACCCGATAGCGTGTTCACGTTAGGTGTTATTCTGTACACTTGGAGCAACTGTTGTATCGCTTTTATCGTCGGTACATTCTCGGCTTTTTTTAACGCTCTTTTTAGTGTGTTAACGAATCTTTCAGCTTATCAGTTCGACCTCGGGTGGTACGGAGCTATCTTGATATGTTTTACTTGATATGTCTCACAAAATTCTTTGAAGTCACTGGAGGTAAACTGTGTGCCGTTATCGCTCACCAAACAATCCGCGACGCCAAATCTCGCGAATAGTTCGTGTAAACAGTTTATGGTGTTTTCTGTCGTCGGGTGTTTAAATCTGGCAACCTCTGGCCATTTACTGAAACTATCTACTGTTATTAAATAGTAGTAACCTTTAATGGGTTCTGCGTAATACACGTGGATTCTGGATCACCGTCTGTCGACTTTAGGCCATGGCTTTTGTAAAGAGGGTGGTCCTTTCGCCGCAGCAGCACAACCTTTGCAACTTTCCACCATTTGCGTAATATCATCGTCCATGTTCGGCCAGTAGATAAAACTTCTCATAAGTGATTTCATCCGTTTTTTTCCGGGATGTCCTAAGTGAAAATCTTTCAAGATCCGTCTTCGTAGCGACTTCGGTATTACTACTCTCTCGTTATACAATAATATGTTGTCACAGATTGAGAAAATGTCTGCTAAATTCCTCACCTTCTATTTTTTTCTTGGTATTCTGAATAAAATCGTCTCTTTCTGCTTCTCGTCTTATCTCTAGCAGCGTTACAGGTAGTTCCTTTAATGTATTGCATAATACCTTACTGATTTCATCTTCAGCTTGTAATGCCGCAATTACCGAATCTTCTAATGGTTCGCCTTTCGCAGGTATTAATCGCAATAGTCCATCAGCGTGTCCTATTTTCTTTGATGGTAAGAACTCCAGTTTGAAATTGTAGTTTAGTAACACAGTTCCCCATCTTAAAATCTGTTCGCTGTATAGACTGGTAGACCTTTTTTTGAACCGAAAATCGTAAGAAGTGGTTTATGATCCGTTTGGAGCGTGAACTCTCTCCCATAAATATATCTGTGAAAACGAGTTACTGCAAAAATGATCCCCAATGCCTCCTCTTCGATCTGTGAACAGTTTCTCTCCGCCGGTAGTAATGATCTAGATGCGTGTGCAACGGGTTTGTTTGTACCGTTCTGCATCTTGTGTAGAATACACGCACCTACCCCATGTGAGCTCGCGTCACTTGCAATAATGATTTCGAGTTCGGGATCGAAATGTGTCAATGCTAACTCCGAAGTTAATTTTTGTATTATTTCCTTAAATGCTTTTTTACAGTCCTCTGTCCAATTCCAATTATTCTCCCTTTTTAGTAACTCATTTAGTTGAGCCATCGGTTTATGCATAGTATCAATAAATTCGACATAGTAGTTAGCTAGGCCCAGGAAATTTTGTAGTTCTGCAACATTTTTTAATTTTTAATTGTCGATGCCCTCTCTGGGTCTGGTTTCCTGCCATTTTAATTTATTATCTGACCTAAGTATTTAATTTCATTTAGGAAAAAATCACACTTTTCTCCTTTTACTTTGAACCCAAAGTCCTGAAGTCTTCTGAAAACTTCCTTTATGTGTGATGTGTGTTCTTCAACATTGTCGCTCTTAATTAGAATATCATCCAGATAAGCGGTCGCGAAATTCTGGACCGTGAGCATTGTGTCCATTTGCTGAAAAATTGCTGGTACAATTTTTACTCCGAATGGTAGTCTGTTGAATTTGTACAACCCTTTGTGCGTATTAATGCAAAGGATTTTCGTACTCTCTTCTTGTACTGGAATTTGTAGATAAGCCTCACTTAGATCTATTTTTGAAAATATCTTACCGCCGTTGAGCTTTGTAAATATTTCTTCTGGGCTCGGTAGTGGGTAATGGTGGTCTTTTATAGCCTTGTTAAGCCCCGTCGAAAAATCTGCGCATTTCATATCACTAAAACATACACAGAACTATATATACATACATACATGCACATGTTCCATACAGAGAATAATATATCACATATATCTACATGGCAAAGCAGAGTGTAAGGAGAAACAAAAAGAAAGGGTCTTACATATAATATAGAGATACTCTTGTGTCTGGAGAAGCCATGTTTAGCACTCCAGATTCAAATGGGCCTGACTCATCTATGATCCCAGTTTAGGATATATTCTAGGAACGGGAAACAGCCAGTCTCGGGTTTTCCTAAATTGAGGACTGCGTGCCGAAGTTTCTTTCCATATCTGTGAAAGATATATTCACAAAGGGAAATGGCGCCATGGACTTGTAAGCTGCCAGGGTGTCAGATTTAGCCTCTGTTCAGACCATTCTAAAGAAAGCAACCGTTGAATTCCCAGATTATGCTTTAATTTGCATTTCACTTTCGTTTTTGCACTCTGTTAGCTATTTCTTCTACCTTTACTGCCCTCCTTCTTCCCAGGACTGCAGTATATTGGACAGAATTTCTGACAGTGTAGAAATCCCCCTCTCTCTTTCTTTCTTTCTCTCTCTCTCTCTCTCTCTCTCTAATATATATATATATATATACTCATCTGCGAAAATCTTTACTTTTGATGATTTTAATGCCCATCATGACAAGTTGCTTAAGCATTAAAATGTTACTAACATTGCAGGTATTCAGACTTTCAATTTTTCCGTTACTCAATCTTTTACGCAACAGTGGATTTCGCTACTCGTTTCCCTATTAAATGAGGCACTGTATCGCATCTAACAACTTTAGATCTCATGAGTACTAATGGTTCTGTAATCGTGTATTAAGTACAGGATGCATAAATTGTCATCTAAATTATGCAAAAATCAAAACACTGACATCTCATTTTAAAAGATATATTTACGAAAATGACACAAAAATATCTTGAAATAATAAAGAATAAATTTATTCAATAAAATAGACATTGGCTTTAACAACGGCCTCCAAACGACTTCGGAATCTCCTGCAACTCTTCTGGACGGTATCATTGTTTAAGTTGGTGCCTTCAGTTCATCTTTGGTATTACAAGGAGTTTTGTTGGTCTCTCGCTCAACTGCACCGCACACACAATAATCAAAGTGGTTGCAGTATGGAGAGTTAGGTAGCCAGATGTAAGGGGTGATATGATCGCAGAAATTGTCTGACAGCTATGACTGAGTTCTCCTGCTTGTATAGTAGAGTCCCGTTGACAATCATGGGGTCTTTCAGCAGCTACCCTCTTCACCCAGGTCAGCACTACCTCCTCAAGGCACTTGATGTAAGCCTCAATGTTGAGTCTGAGGGTAAAAAATGCGCGACCACTTTCCGTTCACCTGTACCACAGCACTAGGAGAGCGATACACTTGCAGGTCGGATTTGCATCCGGCGGTCTACAGTTCAGCACCCAAACTGATGGTTGATCTTATCGAATGCAAATTGATCAACGCGACTTGCGCGTCGTCTTTTATACCCTCTAAAATCGTGCGGATCAGATGCCGGTTGCCCTGAAATATTCGTCCTTTCATAGCACAAGTCTGCTCGGGTCCCAACAGAATCTCGGCAACTGACTGCAAACAAACGATCTTGGTCAAAATCTTTAACTGTGTTTAGCAGAATTATAGGCCTGTAATTATCTAAACCCCGTCCACCATCCTTGTCTTTTCTCAACAGCGTGGTCACACCCCTGGAAATACGGTTGGGGACAGATCCCTACCGGAACTAGTTATTGAACACGACAGTAAAAATTGACACATAAATGTGCGACAGCCTCAAGTAAAATTTATAGGGTAGACCATCAAGTCTCAGAGACTTGCCAGTGCCGACCTTCTTCAATGCCAATTAAACTTCGCCCTCTATGATCTCACCTTTGCAGATAGCCGTTTCAGTCAGCGAAAACCGAGGAAAGTCAGCCAAATAGCTGTGAAACTCTTCGCTACAGAGACCAGGCTCCTTGGAAAAAAGGCTCTCGAAATGTCACCGAAAGGCTTCGCACATGTCCGGGGTATCAGCCTTCCGAATGTAACAATTGGAACCTCAACAGATCTCTTCCTTGCGCAATTCTGTGCCCATATTCACAGCTTCGTAAGATATCTTGTTTAACCTATGCCTAACTACCCAACCCTGGTAGCGGTTGCTAGCTGCATGCTCCAGAGCCTGCCTAGCTAGGGAATCCCCACAGCCTCTGTCCGAGACAGACTATCCTTGAGAGTCTTCACATTTTTAGCCTTATTTAGAGCAAGTCGTTGGCTATATATGGTGGTTAAATATCTAATGCTATCCTTAAGTCTCTCCCACCACTTATTTCCAATAACTGCCCCACTAATTTCCGCTTCACTAATCTAGTTATCTGTTGCGGGAAGTCCCGGCTGTCCAGTAAAGACAGATTAAACTTCCAGTGTCCAGTCATTCTAGACCATTCCAGCACAGTCTATAGTCCGAATAGCCTTACCAGTGGAACGTGGGACAATCCCTTCTCACTAACATTCTATCCAGGTAGCTGGCTACCCAGGTAGATGGTAACTTAAGAGCCCACCTTGGATGATCGACCTGGTATCTATTGACGAGACCAAATTCGCCGATCACATCAATCAAACTACGATCGCCCGACCTCAAGCTAGCTCTCTGTCCCCTGCCTATCTTGGAGTCCAGGATGGCATTCCAGTCCCCCGTTATGACAGCGCGAAAAATCCACCAGGAACGGCCGCAGCTGACGGAAAAAGGAGACACGCCCCGTCTTGTCGTTGGGCACATACATCGCAATGACCCGAAACGAACTACTGTTCACGGCAATATCCATTACAATCATCGCCCCATCCCCCCACCCCGCACCGACATGGACAAGGTCCACTCTCGCACCCGGGGTACGTTTAACCAGCAAGGAAAGACCTCTGTCCAGCTAGTACCCTTATGATGAATAGACAACGAAGTCGCCAGACAGTACATGAGCATCAACATCGCAAACAAAGTGTCTCCTGGATCGCGGCCACATCTACGTCAGTGGACAAGAGATCACGAAGCAGGCGGATTACCTTACACCGATCCCTCAAGCACCTTGCATTCAAAATAACTTGATAGACATTTTTTTAAGTTTATTCCTTATGCACAGACTGAACGGAAATCTGAGGGAGTCAGGACCCTGACGTATTGTCATATACTGACAGTGCCGATATCAGACATAATGCGTTCGTCTGTGAAAATATCACCGACATCCGCCTGGAAAGTTATTTTCAAAGCACTATATAAAGAGGGATGGAAAAGAACCGAGACCCTCCCTGCACAGAGCTGACCAAGTTTCTTGAGTTCAGGAGACTCCTTTGATTTGACAAAATTTCTCAGCTCTGGAGAATTGTTTCTTATGGACCCCTAGAAATGGAAGAGTGGAGACCCCTTGACAAGACTCAATACGCCCCTGATTTGCCAGTAAGAGCCGAAACACAACAAATGACAGATAATGTCAGTTATGTTTCGGCTCTTACTGGTGAATCAGGGGCGGATTGAGTCTTGGCTTATACCAGGACCTTCTCTACCCTACGTCGACCAGATTTCTTTTCCTTTTTGGATACTTTTCGACCTCCTCTTCTTCTTTCCTCCTCTTTTTTTTTTGAGGATGATCGAGGTAGAGGCATTTCTTCCACCGCCATAAACAACTCCAGCTGCGATAAATCCAATGGTTGTTGTTGTTGCTGTTCGAGCTGCTGATGCTCTGGTTGCTGTAAATCCAGTAGCTGCTGCTTTTGCTGCTGCACATGTTGCCACTCTGCTGCACTTTTTGCCGCTGCTGCTGCTCTTGCTGCACTTGTTGCCACTACTACTCTTTAGGTGGTGACTTCTGTCGCCTTTCCTTCGCCAGCTGCATTTGCTCTTTCGGCTGCTGCGTCTGCTGTTTTTTTCCAGCAAAACAGCTTTTTTGCAGTGGGAATGACAGCAAAACACTTTCTCCTCCCCAATTTATAGGTAGAAGAACACAAATGCATGCTGGGATTTCTTCCTAACCAATAAAATAAGCTAGTTCTTGGTTTCAAATGATTTAGTCCCGGTCTGTCTTGTCTTGAAGTCAGAATGCTACGTTCATTTGTCCGTATAAACCTCAATTCTGTTATAAAATAAAATAAGACATATCTCGGCTCATTTGCAGGCAAATAAACTAACATACTCAAGAGCGAGAGCCGGATGTGAACAAAATGACCATTATCGTCGTTTTCGCATAGGCCCGACGCACGAGTTCCGGTCGAAAAATAAAATAATATTTTAAAGTGTTTCTATTTTTCGACCAATAAAAATACTTCCATCCTAATTATACGCGCGTCGTTTTTCGAGCCTGTTAAGCCATAAAAAAACGCCATAAAAGGGGTCACACGGGGAAGTACAACAGCAGTCAACAGGAGGCCAGGGAAGAGACCTGTCACGGTCAGTCAGCAGCAGTCAGCAGCAGTAGCGCCACGCCAACCAGCGAGAACTACTATGAGAGATCAACACAGGTCGGCAGCCGGCTTATGGACTATACCACAAGGTAGCTGTCCCAAAACCACACGTTCCTATTGAAATAAATCAAGTAAATCTATTTCTGCTGTTGTATTTCTTTCTTGCAACCATACGCTTGTCTATAACAATTTTTAGTTTGCAAACTTTGTCATTTTACCATTGCTTTACCTTATTACTGTTAATTAGCCTTGCATATATTGTTTGCTTGTTTTATATAAATTTTTGCCCTGTTCTTTTCTTTTCTTTTTCTTGTGGTTTATTGCAAACTTTGTCAATTTTTTTTGTTGAGCACTTCAGCCATTTATTTACATTTAACCATGGCCAGTCACTCTACAAATTATCACCCTATTAGTCTCTTGTCTCTTGTCTCTTTTCGGCAAAGTATTCGAGGATCTAACAAATGCCGAATTAGTTCAGCATGACCTCCTTTCAAACAAACAATATGGCTTCCGTTTCGTCACTGAATTTCTCTGTCAAGCTCTAGATAAAAATGATGGCGAAGCTCGGGCTGTGCTTCTACATATCTCAAAGGCGTTCGACAGGGTTTGGCATGTTAGACTTGTTTCAAGGGAAGAATATTTGACTTAATCCAATCGTTCTTAACAAATCGAGTAATAAAGCTTGTGTTGAACGGGCTCGTTTCCATATTTTTTCATAGTAACGCCCCCTCCCCAACTGGGGGGGGGTCTCTATACTTGGAGATATGCTGTTTCTGATTTTCATCAATGATCTCCCCGATGTCACCAATTCCCAATTTGGTATTTATGCAGATGACTCAACCATATACTCCTGTCTTTGTCAGATCTCTCGTATTTGCTAAGTAAACCTGGCAGCTGCTCTTAAAAAGGAACTCTATTCAATGGTTAACTGATGCAAGAAATGACTTCTAAATTTTCACGCAACCAAAACAAAACTGCTTTAATTTATTCACCAGAGAACCTTTTCTGTCTGCTATCAGCACGTCTGATGCTAAACTCCAGGAGAGCAACACTCTACGACTTCTTCGCCTCACGTTTTCCACACTGACATGAAGCGTGAAGTAAGTATATCGAATCAATTGCTACGTCTACTGCACGGTAAGCTGGTTCACTGCGTTGTACCAGAAAATTAGTCTTGTCAGAATCCATCTTGCACATTTATAAATCTACTATTCATCCGTGCATTGAATATTGTTGTCATTTCTTGTCTGAAATTGTATTTAAGTAAGATTAGCTGATTCAAATTTGAATCAATCTGATTTAAGGCAAATATTACTTACCTTTAGTTTAAAACCAGACCCCACCCGTGACCCGTTGGGTCAACCTTGTACTTACTGCTTTCATTTAGTTTCATGACGAGTTTGTGAAAGTAGAGATATTTTAAAAATACATTTATTCGCAGTTAGTTTAGGAAATATAAAATACATTTGATTAAACTTTATATTTATTTACAAAACACTTTTATTTACAATATTCTTTGCCTGTTTAAAGTATACTACCTGTGAGCCGTTGAGTCACTGAAGGTTCAAATTATAAAACATTGAAGTTGCTTTCAACATTAAAAAAATTGTCTGAAGAAAGTGTTGAAACTTGACTAATGCATGGAATAATAATGCAACACAAAATGTACTTAGAACAAAATGTATTGAAACAAGAAAGTGTACACAATATTTACATATAGTCTTTTGTATATTCCTGGGAAGACCGTTCCTGGAGAATGTGTTGACTGAGTCGCAGTCGGGCAGAGTCTCTGGTTCAATCTCCTGATTCCACCCACTCTCTTCCCGGTACCAACCATATTTATATGGTCGGTACTCCACTATGCAAATTAGGTGGATCCTACCACAACACCCCCCTCCCAAGCCTTGGAATCCCTTTTGGATTTCAAACTGACTTCCTATATGGGTTGATGATTATGGCTATTTCTTTGTAGATCCATTTGCATACTTTTAATATTTTTTTCGTTTTGGATTCACGTCCAATGGTTCCGTGAACTTTCGTTTCCTACCGGATCTTCTCGGTTCAGGAATATTCTGCGGAGGTTCTACTTGAAACATATCATACATTACATCAATGGAATCTTCCTCCTCATCCGGTATACTCTCTTCATGCTCTAGAACGTAACATTTTTTAAGTTGGTTCTGGTGCCTTTTATGAGTATTCTTCGGCCCTTTAATTAAGTAAATCAGGTCACCGATTCTCTTGTCCACTATGTCTCGCTCCCAGAACTCAACGTTGTTTATGTAGCACTTGAAAAACACCTTCTCTCCGGAAGTGTATCTTTTCCTCGCTGTATACATAATATTCTTTACTCTATTTTTTCCTGGCAAAAGATGGTCAAACACTGACTTAACTTTCCTAGCGAACATTAGTTCAGCTGGTGCCATGTTTGAGTGTGTTCTCTGGTTTGGCGTAATTCTGTATACCTGTAGGAATTGCTGAAGCGCCTTTTCCGTTGGAACTCCTGAGGCTTTCTTCAACGCGCGCTTTAAAGTATCGACAAATTTTCTGCGAGTCCATTGGACCTCGGATAATACGGCGGCGTCGTTATGTGGTTAATTTGATATAACTCACAAAATTCCTTAAATTCTTCAGAAGTGAATTGTGTACCATTGTCACTCACAATACACTCTGGCACATCGAACCGTGCAAATAGTTCATGCAAAAAAGTTGTTGTGGTATTGGACGTAGGCTTTTTGCAGCGTAGTACTTCCGGCCATTTTGTAAAACTATCTACCACTATTAAGTAGTAATAATCTTCTACTGGACCAGCGAAATCAATGTGTAATCTTGTCCACAGATGATCCGTCTTGGGCCATGGTTTGTGTACTATAGGCGGTGCCAGCTGCTAACGCACACCCTTTACATCGATAAACCATGTTTGCGATATCCACATCCATTCCTTTCCAATATACAAAGCTTTGCATTAAGCTTTTTGTTCTATTAACCCCCGGGTGACCCATATGAAAGTCCCGTAGTATTCTTTTCTGCAACTTTTTTGGTACTACTACTCTCTCACCATATATTAAAACTCCGTCACAAATTGAATAAATCTCCTGCACTTTTTGGTCATTTGCTACGATTTTGCTTTTTATTTCTAAAATGAAATCATCGCTTTCAGCTTTTTTTTTTGATTTCCTTTGATGTAACCGGTAGCTCTCTTAAAATGTTGTTTACCATGCTTTTCACCTCATAATCTGCTCTGATATTTGCAATAATTGATTCTTCGAATCTTTCTTCTTGACTCGGTACGAGTCTTGATAAGCTATCCGCATGAATTATATTTTTGGATGATAGGTGCTTTATGTGAAAATCATAATTGAGAAGAATGGTTCCCCATCTCAACAGACGATTTGCCGTATAAACGGGTAACCCTTTCTTCGAACCAAAAGTAGTGATCAGAGGTTTATGATCCGTTTCAAGAATAAAATGTCTGCCGTGGATGTATCTGTGAAATTTTGTTATGGCAAAAATGATACTCAGCGCATCTTTTTCTATCTGTGAGTAACTTCTTTCTCCTGGGAGTAAAGTTCTCGAAGCATGTGCAATTGGTTTTCTAGAACCATCTGGCATTATGTGTTGAATACACGCTCCTATCCCGTATGAACTGGCGTCACTTGCCACTACAATATCAAGTTTTGGATTGTAATGGGTTAAAAAGAGGTCTGATGTAAGCATTTTCTTTATTTCATCAAAGGCTTTTTGACATTCTACCGTCTATTCCCATGCCTTGTCTTTTTTTAGTAGTTCATTCAACGGAGCTCTTAGATTGTACATTCCTTTAATGAACGCTTGATAATAATTTGCGAGCCCCAGAAAACTCTGTAGCATCGCCACATTAGTGGGCGTCGGCATGTCTCTAATCGCAATGGACCTTTCCGGATCTGGAAATCTGCCATTTTTGTTGATTATGTGACCTAAATACTTAATTTCCTCCAAACCAAATTCGCACTTTGACTCTTTGACTTTAAATCCAAAATCCTGAATCTTTTTAAATACTTGATTGAGATGCTCTCGATGTTCGTCGACGGTTTCGCTCCTTACTATGATGTCGTCTAAGTAAGCGCACGGAAAATCTAAGTCATTCAACATGACGTCCATAGCTTGTTGAAAAATGGCTGGTGCCACTTTAATACCAAAAGGAAGCCTGTTGTACTTGAATAACCCTCTATGCGTGTTTATCCCTAGCAATTTCGAACATTCTTCTTCGACGGGAATTTGGAGATAGGCATCTGATAAGTCGATTTTTGAAAATATAACTCCACCATTTAGCTTGTTAAAAATCTCCTCCGGACTCGGTAACGGGTAATGGTAGTCCTTGATTACCGAGTTCAACCCTGTCGAAAAATCAACACAGACTCTGATTTGGTTTGATTTCTTTTTTATGCACACAATCGGCGCAGCCCATGAATTAGATTCTACTTTCGAAATAATTCCCATTTTTTCCAACCTATCAAGTTCTTCGTTAATTTTCTCTACACTTGCGAAAGGCACGTTACGTTTCTTTTTAAAAATTGGCATAATATTTTCCTTTAATTCAAATTTAGCTTCAAACTTGTTACATCTTCCAAGCCCAGGTGTGAAGGTTTCCGTAAAAACTTTTTCTTTAATTCATCTTTAATGTCCTGTCTTGTTTGCGTATTACTTCCTACTTTTCTGCAGAATGAGTTTAACGGTTTATCCCACAATTCGAATGTTTCAATAAAATCTGTACCCATCAAGTTTTCTCCATTTTTCAGAATGAAAACCTTTATTTTTTTAACGATCCCGTTCAATTTCATGGGAAGTACAACCTCGCCTTCAAAGTTAATTTCCTTTCCAGTTACCGTTCGAGCGCGTTTCGTTGACTTCATTATTGTAGGCCTTTTTAAAATTTTCCATGTTTTATAGTTCATTATTGTTAAATATCAACCCAAATCGAGTTGAAATTTGATATTCTTTTTAAATATTTCAGTCGTCACATATTTCCTCAAATCTCTATCTGATTTGATATTCGAATTTATTTGTCTAATTCGGCTATTGAATTTTTTCGTTTTACAACACGATCCTTTGTATCCCTTCTTGTGGCACACGAAACATTTCTTATTTCTATATGGGCAATTTACCTCCCAGGGTCTTTCGTTGCAGCGTCTGCAATTATATGGTGGAACCTTTTTTTCCCCCTCGTTCTTCTTATTTAATTTTTCTGGTCTATTTTTAAAATACGCCGAATTTTTACTCCAATTTTTTTCTGATGGGTAATTTGACTGTTTTTTTATTTTTTTTAATATAAGCAATGCCAGCTTCTTCGATTTTTTGAGACACTTTCTTTAAACTTACGGCCCGCTGACACTCCTCTGCTAACTTTTTCAGGGTAAGGTTTTGTTCAGATTTGAGTTTAGACAAAACTCTACGTCTTATTTCGGCACTCTTACTGGATACCAGTCCTTGAGCAAAAATTAAACACTTAAATTCTTCAACCGTAATCTCTGCCAATCTGAAGTTGTCACAATGTCTATTCACTATAGATGCATATGTTAAGTAATCCTGATCGTCGGATTTAGTGACATTCATGCATAACCATCGCTTATGCCAAAGCGACATATTTGCTCCAAACAGCTCTTTTAGCAATTTCACTGTTTCCGAGAATTCCAATTCATTCATTCTTCTCGGTAGAATAAAATCTACAAATTTGCTATGTTCTGCTGTACCTAGCTTTCTTAGTAATAGACTGACTTTTCTTGAATTCGACCAGTTTTCACAGTCTGTGTAGAAAATATCTTCATATGGTTTAAAGTACGCTTCAAACGTTTTTTCTTCGTCTGGTACATAGTTGAAAGTTTTCAGCGAATTAAATATGGTGTTATCAGAATATGAAGAATTTCCCTCATTTGCCTGATTGTTGTTTAATTTCTCCAATATTAACTTTTGAATTTCTAAAAGTCTTTCCTCTTGCTTTTCTTGATATTTTTGCTGGGATTTGAATAATTCAGCCTGACTCAACTGCTGGGATTTGAATAATTCAGATATGATTTTACATAATTCATCCATCTTTAGCTGATAGTGTTCATGCAACAAAGAATATACCTTTAATTTGTGTATCTATGGATATAATATAAGCTGACCAGAAAAATCGAAACAACTTACGACTTTTTTATTTTATGTCTTGCTTTTACATTCAAGCTCGTGATAATCAACTTTGGTATTTTTTTTTTAATTACTTCTGTTCGCGTATTTCAATGACAAACCTCTGATTTTTATTATCAGAGGTAAATTCGTCACTATAAAATATTGTTGAGCAAACAAAAAAAAAAAAAAAAAATTTTTTTTAAAAGTGCGTTACCTTTCAAAATCGACACGGTGTATTTGTGTGCCTTTTAATTCCATGCACGTTTTTGTAGTCGGCCAGTTTTTTTTTAACGGGTGTCTCGTTGTAGATAACTTTTTCAATTTAAAATCACCGTTATTCGTTTACGACACCTTTCAATTTTTTCTGAGTGAACGTTCCTTATGCTTAGTCGTCCTTTAACGATTTCTAAATATCCAGAAATTCAGAATCCTTCGTCGTTCCGTTTAGATGTTGGACTTTTAATTAATATTTTTTTTTCTTCAGCCTGGGTTCTTCACTGACTTGTCCCAATTGTTGAAACTATCAATTATTAATTCTTTTTTTTTTTTTCGTATGGTTCTTTCTACCTCGTCGACATTGTTGAAACTTGACTAATGCATGGAATAATAATGCAACACAAAATGTACTTAGAACAAAATGTATTGAAACAAGAAAGTGTACACAATATTTACATATAGTCTTTTGTATATTCCTGGGAAGACCGTTCCTGGAGAATGTGTTGACTGAGTCGCAGTCGGGCAGAGGCTCTGGTTCAATCTCCTGATTCCACCCACTCTCTTCCCGGTACCAACCATATTTATATGGTCGGTACTCCACTATGCAAATTAGGTGGATCCTACCACAACAGAAAGTTAAAATAAAAATCCTTACTGTATAAACAAATCGTATTTTTAAATCATACAAGAGATATAATTTGTTTCTTACTGTGAATGGTGTTGCCGTAGTCTGAAGTTTGTCAGCACTGTCACTTTTAGCATGAGGTTGTCGGAGTTAGCTCCTCCTTAATTTCTTAATTGTCACTAGGGGTCACTCTCCCTATACTATAAACACTGGGCGACTTCTCACTTCGTTCTCTTTTTTCATTTCTTCATTTCAGCGAATACAATGTAAGCTTTCTTAAAAGATCCGTGTTTTCCCATTTGTGGGAGACGCCATGAACATTATGCACACATACACGTACGTACGGACATTCACCAAAGAACAAAAATTAATGTTCACACACACACACAAATGTTATTGTTTATGTCCATTGTAAAATTGTTTTGTTTAATACATATATATATATATATATATATATATATATATATATATATATATATATATATATATATATATATATCGGTCTTGTTTGTCTTCTTTACATGTTCAGTTGGACTTAACGTGAGTTCGACCATTTTTTTGTAGTTGGACCTTTTAATATTCTACCAGGAGTTACTAACGCACTTATGTCATATACGGATAACAATATTTACAAAATAACCATATTTACATAAATCGGCAAGTTTATACACATGTCGTAGTTAGCTCCTCCTTGGCTCCTTAAACCGGAAGAGAACAGGTCATTTCAACCTTGACCTTTCAGTTGTGCTCCCTACATGCTGTTAACCTGAAATAGAGACTAGCAAGTTACCTTTTCAGTTTAGTTATATTACGAACCTAGTCGTAATATACTTCTAGGCATTTTTAGGCCTTGGTTTTCTTTTAGCTAAGCTCTACTCATATTTTTAGATAGACTTTACTGTGTTAGCTTATCAATTCTCTTGCTAGTCTTCCTTACCACAAGACAATGACTTCTCGCTAAATTTAGGGTTGGCGACCGAAACGATCTGTACGCAGGCCCCTGGCCATGACGTCGATCACCGGGCTGTGTATTAAGTTACGCTCCCATTTCTTTTTGTCTGCCAACTTGACGATAGTTGGAAACTTTCCTTCTCTCTCTCCTTCACCTCTTACTTCTGGCTCCTTGGCCATGTTTCGACGCTCAGCATTCCGTCTCTACTGGCTGCCTGCACGTCGTCCATAACCTTTCCCGTACACTACGTTTGTAATTATTACGGGAGGTTACTAATATCGGACTCGACCGGCAGACAAGCAACGCCTGCACTGGACTTTTGACATGCCCGAACAACGTCGCAATGCCAGCTCCTCTTTCCTTCCGAACACGTCAAGTTGGCATCCCGGCAACGACCAACATCAACCTCAAACTACAATGACCAACAGCGATTATCTGCAACGACCATCATCAACTGCAATGACCAACAGCGATTATCTGCATGACCAGCAGCGATCACCTGTAACAACCAACCTCAACCATCAATGCCTGCACCAGAACGTCTGCATCTCTACCGTTCTGGCCACCTTTATTTCTTTATTACTTTTCTAGAATAAATTAGCTTATATCTTATATATCCTCCTTCTGTTGTCTATGTTGTTTCACCTTGTCAGATTTAACGTCTTTGAAAATGCTAGCGGGCTTCTTGTGACCTCATCACCCTCTTGCGACACGAGGGCGCTCAAGGGGTTCGCTACACACATGTACCAGCCCACAGAGGGGTTGCCGCATAAATAAAATATAAAGAATATACAGGAAGATATTAACACAAAAAACTGAGTTCCAACAAAGGCAGAATTCTTAATAAAAAGGCCAAAGTTTTATTGGCAAAACAACCAACAACTTAATTATATTTGTTGATTTGTAAGAATTGAAAGGAGTCACTGCCTGGTAAGGGGGGAAATATTAAAAACACATAAAAATGTTCCAAAGTGTGAATGTGAAGATATGCAAATGTGATTAGATTAATAGTCCTGAAAAGGAGCAAGGTAACCACATGCAAGTGGTAAGTTTTGGGAAATGTTCATGTGTTACAATCCTTGATGAAATTATAAGTTAAACTCAAATTAAATTATTTGAATGAAGTAATTTGGGACTGTCTCAGGAACATCCTCAGTATCAGGTGGCTGGAAATCGTCTCCAACAACCAACTGTGGGACAGGACCAGACAAGCCCAAATCAAGATTGACACCAAGAAACGGAAATGGGGATGGATCGTCCATATACACTGCAAGCCTGTTTCTAGTGTCACCAGGTAGGCCCTTGATTGGAATCCACAAGGGAAGCGAAAAGTGGGTCGACCAAAACAAACTTGGTGCAGAAGTGTTGATGCAGAGATGAAGGCAGCTGGCATGACATGGACCAGGCTAAAGAGGTGTTGCAGCCCTATGTTTTCCAAGGAATCAAAAGGCATAATAGAATAGATTTGAGACTGATAAGTAAAGTCCCAAAATGGTGGTATACTGAATGAAAATGTTATTAGTAAATCCAAAAACTGGTGGGAATCCAAATCACAATGCCATGCTGCTAAGTAGAATTAAATATGGTGATGTGCTGAATGAAAAATAATGCTGAAATGTGGTGTGGTTGCTAAGTAACCAAACATGATAGCATTAGGCATCGTGATGGTGTTTCTGCGAACAAATGTTAAGATAATTAACATGCAAAAAAAAAAACGAATAATTGACAAAGCAAAAGAAATGAATTCAAAGAAAGTATAGAACTGGGTTGCTCAACAGAAATTACAGTATATGCGCGACTGTCAAATCTGAGGCGATGGCAAAGAAAAGAAAGGAAAAAGCAGATTCAATGCATCTTCCCGAGAGAGATTAATCTGAGAAGACAAAGAAAGGCAATGTTTGTGTCTTTCCAAGAAGGCAAAGGTGAAAAAGGGAAGAAAGCAAAATAAACAAAACAGGAAGAGGACTGCATTAGCGTAAAGGTGGAAGTCACGTCTATTTCCTTCAGGCAAAGTATATTTACACAGGGCCTCAAACTCAACATAGAGTACTGCATCAAGTGCCTTGAGGTAGTGCTGCCCTGAGATGGTGGCTGCTGGAAGACTCTGTGTCTGGCAACAAGACTTTGCACCATGCCACACAAGCAGAAGCTAGTCATAGCTGTTGAACATTTTCTGCAACCAAATCATCCCTTACATCTGGCTACTTAACTGCCCTGTCTGCAACCCCCTTGATTATTATGTGTGGGGTGCAGTTGAGCAAGAGACCAACAAAACTCTTTGTAACATCAAAGATGCACTGAAGCAAAGGATTATGGGAGCATTCACCAACTTTTTCAGAAGAGCTGTAGGAAATTCTGAAGTCATGTGGAGGCAGCAGTTGAAGCCATTGGCAATTTTGTTGAATAAATTTAGTCTTTACTATTTCAAGATATTTTTGTATAATTTTGGTAAATATATCTGTTAAAATGAGAAGTCAATGTTATTTTCATTTTTGTTTAAAATATATAAAATTTTATCCATCACAGCCTCTCTCTCTTTTATATATATATATATATATATATATATATAAGGCTCAAAAACTGAGTAATAATGGAAAAGCCTAAGTTTGCATAAATAAGGCAGAAACAGTAGAAGACTGACACACAGGCATTCTTGGCCATGAATCATTAACAATTATAATGCCTAGATCAATGTTTTTCAACCAGTATTCACTGGAACCCTCAGGTTCCACAATAAATCGACAGGGGTTCCATGAGAACCTGATAAAATAGACTAAGGCATGTTTGAGTAATTTTTATTACATTATTAGATGTATATACAACACGTCTTTATTTATCCTTGAAATAGTATATTTATTGAATGAAAAAATACAAATTTTGCACAATGCCAAATGGAAACTTGGCTCAGGCTGGTCATCATTAACTCTCTTAAACCTAGCTAATCTGATTCACAACTCATTCATTCATTACAAGCTACTCAATCACCACAAGAATTCATTCTTCTGACATACACCACAATAATGCAAAAGGAGTCCTACTTGAAATGGATTAAATTATATATTTTTTAAACACGTTTTTTATTTCCTTTTTTAGATTTTCCAATGTATGCAATTTTATTTTAAACGTTGGATTACAAAATGTCATCCTATTATGATGTTATAATGAACAACAGCAAATAGAAATTGAAACAAGACAATTTATTTGAACTTTTTGATCAGATGGTTGGGTACAAAGAAAATATTTGAAGAAAACAAATATATGAAGTAGAAAACAATCGGAAACATTTCCATTTCCTTTAGAATAAAGCTTTCTGCAAATGGACCTAAAATATATTTAGTTCACAATTTTTATCTTTGTTTCTACAGCTGTTCTTAAAATTTAACCAGAGGAAATTATTTTCAATTTGCCAATTTTACAAAGGAAAAAAACAAAATTAAAAAAAACGGATGGCCAGAGTCAGCATCTGGCACAATATTTTCCAATAACTACAGGGATTCGTGCATCTTTTTAACATCAAGAAACCTGAACAATACTTTGTTCAGGAAGGAATGAATTGTTTTGAAGAAATGAGACAGAGAGTGGCCAGTGGATTTTGTTGTGAAATTAATGATTTAAAAAAAAAACACATCAATATATGAAATCTGATCCATTGGTAAAAGATAATAGATAAAAAAAGGACAGACAGAGTCAGTATATGGCAAGATATTTTCCTAGAGAAATTCATGCAGAATTGTCATTGAAGCACCTGAAAAATCCTTAGTTCACAAAAAATTATGTTGAAGCAAAGATGCAGAAAGAGGCCACTGGATTTTGTCATGGAGTTAATAATTTAAAAACAAATATCCATCAATATTTGCCATCTGATTCCTTGACAAAAGGCAAAGGACAACAGGATTCATGCATCATTGATATGAAAGATATTTGAATAATCCTTAGTTCAGGAATGAATCAATTATTTTGAAGAAAATATACAGAGTGGCGATTGGATTCTGTCATCAAGTTAACAATTTAAAAAAATATCCTGCATTATTTGCTATCCGATTCTTTTGTGAAAATAAATGGTTGAATAAGAATGGCCAGCTAGATTCAATATATTGCAAAATGGTTTCCGATCCAACAAGTTTCATGCATTATTGATATGGAAGATATCTGAACAATCCTTATTTCAGGAATGAATCAAATATTTTGAAGAAAATATACAGAGAGAGGCCTTTAGATTTTGTCAAGATAGCAATTTAAAAAAGAAAATATCCCACATTATTTGCCATCCAGTTCCTTTGTGAAAGTAAATGGTTGAATAAGCATGGCCACCTAGATTCAGTATATGGCAAAATGGTTTCCATGAGAGAGAGAGAGAAGAAGAGAGACCACTGGATTTTGTCCCAAAGACCATGGTTTAAAAAAAAAAACACTCTTCAAAATTTGCCATTTGATCCCTTGGCAAAAAGTTAGGAATAAATGGAAATGGCCAGTTAGATTCCGTATATAGCAAAATGGTTTCCAATCCTACAGAATTCATGCTTCATTGATATCAAGGCTCCCGAACAATGTAAAAATGAAGAGGTTCAATGTTCAGATTTTGTTAATCATGGTGATTGTATTTCTGTTTAGTGAAATAGTGATGGTCACAAACAATCCATTTCTCCTGACCCCTTGCATTATAATTATCTAAGTAATTGTCTGCTACATTATGTATGATTTTGTCAAAAGTAAGAAACAGCAATCAACCCCTAAGAAAGTCGCATTTTAAAACTTTCATGAATTTGCTGAAATTATTGTTTCTCAAATTTGTCTTGTTTTGTGATAATTAGATTTTGGATTTTAGTTTTAGTGTCAACTACCTGAATTTAATATTTCATGATTTAAGTAGAAAACGTGACTGAAAATTTGATGGTATTTGTGATATGACCAAAGGATTTATGTAACTTTATGAATGGATTGACTCAGAAGTGGAGTATAGATTACAAAAAATGTCTGCGGTAGGATAGATGCAGCACAACTCCATCCTGTGTGGATCTCTCTGTTCCAAAGAAAAATATATGAAAAAAAAAAAAAAAAGAAATGGCAATTTGTAGAGTAAAAACTAAATTCTTTTTTTTTTAACTTGCTCTTACTTTGTAAACGTCATCAACTTGGTTTTTTCTTTGATTTGAATTCTTAAGCATTTCTAGTTTCTTTGCATTGTTTTACTCAAATTAAAGAGTGGCCAAGACTGGCAACTGCTAGTTGAAATATTTCCATAAAATAAATCATTTGTTGGAACTACAAGTTTTTCCTTTTAATTATGCAACTACCAACAGAGACAAGCATCCTAAATTTGAGTATAGATTTCACCCAAAAACTAAAAGAATCTGATTTTAGATTATTTTCCTTTCATGTTACTGCTTATTCACCAAACTGATTGGATCAAAAGTGGAGTATAGATTTCACCTAAAAAACTGATAGAATCTGATTTCCAATTATTTTGCTTGCATGTTACTCCTTATTCACCAAACTAATTGTTCAAAAGAAGTGTATATATTTCAATTGAAAACTGATAGAATCTGATTTCAGTTTATATTTCTTAAATGTTACTCCTCATTCAAAAAAAATCATTCAATCAAAAGATGAGTATAGATTTCAACCAAAAAAAAGAGGATAGAATTTGATTTTCAGATTAATTTCCTTCAATGTTACTCCTTATTCACCAAACTAATTGGATCAAAAGAGGAGTACAGATTCAAACCAAAAACTGATCGAATTCAATTTCAGATTATTTTCTTTTCAATGTTACACATTATTCACCAAAATAATTGGATCAAAAGAGGAATATAGATTTCAACTAAAAACTGATAGAATCTGACTTCAGATTATTTTTCTTGAATGTTACTAATTCACCAAGCTAATTTGGATCAAAAGAGGAATATAGACTTCAACCGAAATGCTGACAGAATCTAATTTCTGATTATTTTCCTGGAATGTTACTCCTTATTTAACAAATTATAGGATCAAAAGAGGAGTATAGATTCCAACCAAAAACTGATAGAATCTGATAACAGATTATTTTCCTTAAATGTTGCTCCATATTCACCAAATTAATTGGATCAAAAGAGGAATATAGACTGCAACCAAAATGCTGACAGAATCTGATTTAAAATTATTTTCCTTGAATGGTACTCCTTATTTAACAAAATGATAGGATCAAAAGGAGTTTAGATTTCAAACAAAACACTGTTAGAATCTGATTTCAGATTATTTTCCTTGAATGTTACTCCTTATTCACCAAAATTATTGGCTCAAAGAGGATATTTTGAACGAATGTGACTATCAAACAAAGATCGGATTGATTTAAATGGGGAATTTCCTTCTTATGAATTCAATGACATTTTTGTGTGTCAATTACATTTATTCAACAACAAATCAGAACTGCTTACAGCCAGGTGGATGGCAACATGGATTGAGGAATCAGAGAACTGAGTACAAATTCCAGTTGAGTACTTTATATTCACTTATGTGAAAATGATGAGACCAAGTGGAAATTCAAATATGATGTGTCTCACAAAGAGTGTCTGCCCTCCTTGGTTTCTTCAGGTTAGAAGGAAAGAAAGACAAAACTGTATGTGAAAAAATGAGTTAAGATCTCTAATTATGACTAGGGGCCATAAATCAAATTAAACTGCCTTATCACATCCAATGTCCAGACACGAGAGAATGTCTGTCAACCTGTTTGTTATATATATATATATAAAATAAATAGACAAAACTTGTCTATATTATTTAACAAAACATGCATCAATGAAAAAATGCTGCCTAAATACACACAGTTTAAATTACGTGCTCCAGCAACCCACCAAACTATCAACACTTGGAATTATAAATGTAGCCTTGTGAAAAGGCAAATTGAAATAGCCAAAGAAAAACTGAACACCCATAACAGCAACAAACAGGATATCTATAAGCTAAAAGATATAACTACTCCGGACCAACTGGAAGATATTATGCATAGACTCACGGAAATTACCAATAAAAAATTGATAAATACTAATATATCTACAACATATCCTAGGAAAAAATTCAGTTAATCATATACTACACTAAATCTAGTATATCCAACTCAATTATTTGCAATGTTTCTTCCCAGCCTTTTAGTGATTTGCAGAAAGCCAACATAGTTTACAAATTCAAATGCCCTCTGGGAGATTGTATCTCCAAAGGATTAAATAATAATATTTATGTTGGTCACACCACAAACTTGCTTTCACGATACTTAACTCTCCATTTGAATGATAATTCTAACATTTAAAACAAAATGCCTGGCCACATACACAATTCCGGAAAATCCTTGTTGAAAATACAACTATACTTAACCATGAAAACAATAAACAAAAAGTAAAAATTCTTGAAGATATTTACATAAAACAGTTGAAACTTAACCCGAACAAAATAAACTATGAAAACTCCACAAATAGACTTAAATGCTTATAGTTGATAACAGGAGCTATTGGTTTATACCAATGGCTTTGCATACTTAAAACTTTTCATTTTCACTCTCACGTGGTCATCTGCGATGTCATGAACCGCAATGTGATCAGCAGGAAAACACCCTCTTGAGTTTTAACATTGGAAATGATAAAGTAATCTAATTTAATTTTATTTATTGCCCCCACTTATCCTGCGTGATATCATAGTATCATACTAACACATCATTCATTTATGTGGAAATAAATTTGAGAAAGGTAGGAGACCATATCATTTAGAAACAGCATGAGTAAATAGCAGGACAAACTTGGTCCTATAGCCTTGGATGGCTAGAAGAAATACTCTGAACTATGGGTTAAAAAGCATCAACAGCCAGCAACTGACCAAGCATAGTGAACATGGCTACATTCCTAAAGAAATGGACAATTATGGATGGGTTCTTCCAAGGATTGACAAAGCACTGGTTCTGAATCTGGTTTTAAGCAAATGACATTTCAAAATATAACCTATGATTCAACCAATCAACATTGGTAGAATCTAATTTTATTAATTTATATTGAATGAATAAAAAATATAATATATACTTTTGGGAATTGTTATTATTTCATGGGTGCCTTCTCTTTTTTATTATTTAATAAAATATTAAAAATAAACCCTTTGAAATTATAATAATAATAATAATAATTCTTTTTGATTTGATAGTAATTCTAGAATCACTGATTAAAGAAAATGGACTTAAAAAGATTAAGCATTCCTTGCCATTTCTACCTAAACTAGTTCTAGAGCACACTTCTTAAGGAGAATTATAAGGATACCGTCAGTTGCACATGCTTGGTGGGGATCCGGATTAGCAGTGATAGCAGACAAAATGCCATTGCTGTACATTAGTGAATCATTGGTGAAACATCCAGAAACCATGAAGAAAGATTATATGAACATTGTGTAGATATTCTGCATAACAACTAATCTGAACGCACTGGTGGTTCACCATAATATATTTGATCATAGTTTAGACTGAACAAATTCCAAAAAAGACCAGTTTGATCAGAAGAGAACAAAATTAACTAAGAAGGGAATACATTGAGTGTGTTCTAATATTACAATTCTTAAATAAGAACAGGATCAAACATTATATCACCGATCATGGCAAAGACAATAAATGCATAATGCTAGTAGAGAAAAAATGCAAAGATCTACTTAGCGTCGGTTGACTTTTATAAACCTG
The DNA here is from genome assembly GCA_963932145.1 of Acanthosepion lycidas. Lineage (NCBI taxonomy): Eukaryota > Metazoa > Mollusca > Cephalopoda > Sepiida > Sepiidae > Acanthosepion > Acanthosepion lycidas. The sequence goes on along the minus strand of OZ010609.1, from coordinate 58,240,818 downwards.
CAAATCCCAAAGGTTCTAATATATATATATTTAGTTTTTTGAAAATGAAAACATTCTATATTGCTAAATACATACACACAAGAATCCATTTCCAGTTTACATTAAATATAATTCATCCTTGATAATGGATAAACATATAACCGAAAGTGCTTGTAAAAATACAATATTTACAATATATAGTTTTTGTATAATTTGTCCACAGAAAAGAAAAAAATAATAAAATCACATGAGCAATTATATAAAAACCTTTATCAAAGCACCTTGTCTGTCATATTTAATGAAGCTTGCATGAAAGAAGTATTGCTGCCTAAATATAGAATACATACATACATACACACATATATATATATATATATATATATATATATAAACAAGCAAATGAACCAGTGAGACCAATACTACCAGGGAAAACAGAAGACCCCAAAAACTAATAAGAAATGGCTGATATATATATATATATATATATATATATATAATTATTTATTTAAAAATATGATTCCAACTCGCTACATAAGAGGTCTCATGTTTCAAAACAAGAGCTGAAAACTTCAAAATAATATTTGAATTAACTTGAGTTAAAGTAGGCTCTGTTCCATCTTCAAGCAAAATTTTTTTGGGAATGACTTATTTCTGAAATTTACGAGTTTTAATAGTATGGTCAGAATTGAAATCAAAAATTTCCATGGTAACATCAAGGGCGGATATATATATATATATATATATATATATATATATATATATATATATATATATATATATATATATATTACTTATTGCATTTCTGTGTGTGTATGCACAGGTATAGATGAGAGGGTACATATAAATCTATATGTGTGTACAGGTATATACACACACATATAAGTAATATTTGTATGTATGAATGTATCTATGTGTACAAGGTACATATATAAACAAGGTTCTTTAATGTTTATACGCATGTATATGTGTGAGTATATATGTATACAAAAATATATGAATGAGCATGGATATATCTACAGGTATTTACCAGTAGATATAAAAAAAGCTCTAACACATTTATATTGGTGTTGTCTATGTACATGTATCACATATATTCATGTATATACATAGAAACTACAGTCTAGTTTTGGTTGACTCATTAAAAATCAAACAGAAACATAATGGCACTAATATATATATATATATATATATATGTATATATATAAAACAAACAAGCAGGCAAACACTCTCTTGTGTCTTAACATTGGAAGTGATAAAGTAAGCTAATTTAATTTAATTTCTTGTCCTCTCTTATCCTGCGTGATATCATAGCATTTTTGTCACATACACTTTTGTCTTTCATTCTAAACTAAGAATACTAAAAGAGCAGAAGCTCTTGGCGAAATGTGCAGTTCATAAATTGTCGACTGCCTCAACATCTTCACTTTTGTTTCGGATACTATGATATATCCTACATACACATCATTCACTTATGTGCAAATAATAAAAGTAGAAAAGTAGGAATCCATCTCAAACAGTTGTGAGTAAATAGCAGGACAAACTTGGTCCTATAGCCTTGGATATTCTTTTTGATTTGATAGTAATTCTAGAATCACTGATTAAAGAAAATGAACTTAAAAAGATTAAGCATTCCTTGCCATTTCTACCTAAGCCAGTTCTGGAACACACTTCTTAAGGAGAATTATAAGGATACTGTCAGTTGCACATGCTTGGTGGGGATCTGGATTAGCAGTGATAGCAGAAAAAATGCCATTGCTGTACATCAGTGAATCATTGGTGAAACATCCAGAAACCATGAAGAAAGATTATATGAACATTGTGTAGATATTCTGCATAACAACTAATCTGAACGCACTGGTGGTTCACCATAATACATTTGATCATAGTTTAGACTGAACAAATTCCAAAAAAGACCAGTTTGATCAGAAGAGAACGAAATTGACTAAGAAGGGAATACATTGAGTGTGTGCTAATCTCATAATTCTTAAATAAGAACAGGACCAAACATTATATCACCGATCATGGCAAAGACAATAAATGCATAATGCAGTATATGAGCTAGTAGAGAAAAAATGCAAAAATCTACTGTTTTATAAACCTGCAAACCCCAAAGGTTCTAATATACATATATTTATTTTTTTGAAAATGGAAACATTCTATATTGCTAAATACATACACACAAGAATCCATTTCCAGTTTACATTAAATATAATTCATCCTTGATAATGGATAAACATATAACCGAAAGTGCTTGTAAAAATACAATATTTACAATATATAGTTTTTGTATAATTTGTCCACAGAAAAGAAAAAAATAATAAAATCACATGAGCAATTATATAAAAACCTTTATCAAAGCACCTTGTCTGTCATATTTAATGAAGCTTGCATAAAAGAGGGATTGCAGGCTAAATACACAATTTATATATATATATATATTTTCACATCGCCCACGTGACGCCGATGTGATCGTATTGCGATACGGAACGCTGATCTTAAAAATTTCAGTTATTCTGTTTTGATTAGTCTTATGTCTATCATCTTTTCATGTTGACTTGAATATCGTCTAATTTTAATTATGTTTCAATAACTATGTCCTGAAGAAGGTCTACTAGACCGGAATGTCTAACGTCAACATTGAAACAACATTAAAATAGCATACTTGGATTTTTGTTTTTCCATATTTTCTTCATATATATATATTTGCTTACATACTGTCTACTGGAAATACAAACCTGAATTCATTTTATAACATGGAATACTTCAAGCTTATCCGAAAATACAGGAATCTATTAATCTCCGCGCATTCCTATATGAACAGAAAGGATTTCTTATCTAACTATTTATATGTGAGAATCGTCTCCATCGGGCTTATCTCATATTCTGAAATCATCTTCATATATTTCAAACTCTACTTGGATTTAATAACACCAACAAACAACAGATTACATCCGATGCTTGCATCTACCAAATCTCATACACAAACTGTGACTTAAAATATGTGGGCTCGACAAGCGTACATATAAATTTTAGATCAAATAGAATTTCTTTCATTTTTCTTTCATAATATTCAAATTTAGGAATACGTTTTCACAACGTCGCAAACGTGGTGACAACGTGACCATGTTTAAAACTAAACGCTGATCGCATAAACTTTTAGTTATCTGTTTGGATATGTCTTGTTCTTGTGTCCATCGTTTTTGTCATGTTAAGTTTGATAATGTTATTTATATTTTATATTTTATATTGAATATGTCCTGAAGATGGTTTATTGACCGAAACGTCCGACGTCGACATATTAACATTAAAACAGCATTATTGCTTGTAAGGATTTTGTTTGTTTTTTCCCGTATATTTTCTTCATATATATATATATATATATATATATATATATATAAACAAACAAGTAAATGAAAAAGGCATTCCAGTGGGACCCATACTACCAGGGAAAAATAGCACCCCCCCAAAACTAATAAGAAATGGTTGATATATATATATTGTATGTGTATACACAGGTATGGATGAGGGGGTACATATAGATCTATATGTGTGTACAGGTATACACACACACATATATAAGTAATATTTGTATGTATGTATGTATGTATGTATGTATGTGTACAATAGAAATGTTTGTACAAGCAAGGTTCTATAATGTATGTATGTATGTGTGTGTGTGTATATATATACATGCACAAATATATGAATGAGTACGTATATATCAACAGGTATTTACCAGTAGATATAAAAAAAAAAAGCTCTAAAATATGTATATGTGTTATCTTAGCTTGGCATGAATGGGTTTCATGTCGAATGTTGTACCAGCCATAATGAAGGCCATTGTGGACACTGTGTTATCGAAAGACAAGTCAGTTTGATGAGCAACCTCATCATCTATTGATGATATTTATGTTGATGAGACCATGATTTCAGCAGATCATGTGACAGAGCACTTGGCTGCTTTTTGTCTGACCTGTAAGGATCCGGAGTGATTACGGGTCAGCACTCATGACGTGCTGTGTCTGCATGTTGAGCGGGAGAACGACTCACTTAAGTGGAGATGTGAAAATGACATTCCATCAGTTCCTGGGGTCCTGACGTGACACAGTGTCTTCTTGTGGTGTGGAAAGCTGGTGAGTCACGTTCCTGTGTGTAGTTGGTTTTGTGTTGCTGCATCATTTGTTAAACACAAAACAGTGTTGATGACATCTGGCTGGGATGACGAAATGATAGATGCTCCTCTTAAGAACATGAATATGCCAAAATGATCCTGCACACATCAAGTGGTGCACAAACAGATACACTTATGATATGTGTATCGATGCAAATTCTCTTGCCACAGGAGTTTTGTTGGAGGTTGATGGAAGTGTTGTAGAAGGACACATGATGGCTGCACCCGGTAAAGAGTTGGGAACAGAGTGTGGATGAAAGCTCCCTATGTCTGGTGTATCTCCAGATATCAAGTGGTTTATGTGATGGACATTGTCAGTCCAGAAACAATAATAGTTGACAAGATGCCTCGGCATGTGAAAGATCTTCACCTTTTCATTGACTCTGGCACTGATGTGCAACTCCGATGATGATTTATCATTTGAAAGTGATCAAATTGTTGCGGATGTGTGATGTGTGTTGGAGAGGAATAGAAGGTTTGAATTATCAGAAGGCTTAAAATTGTGTGTGTTCAATAATCTTCCATCCACAACAATTTATACAAGATAGAGAATAAAGATTCATAAACATATCGTTTCAAAACGTAACAATTGAATTTATTAAGTATTTGATGTTGAAGCATAAGAGCTGAAGGTGTGATAGAGTTATGTCTCTTAGATTTGGAAATATTTGTATTTGAGCTCATAAAGTGAAAGTAATTATTAAACTGTAGTTTAGAAGAATAAAGTTTCTTTAGCATGTTTGGAATTTTGAGTTGTAAAGTTGGTAAAAGTTCAGAAGAGATTTCAGAGTTCGTACTTGTGTGAATGTTGGTCTTTAAAGTCTGACTGCAAAGGTTAAGATGGGAGTTCTTGAAGATTACATCTTGGCAGCAAGGAATGAGATGCGAGAGAGAGAGAGTTTACATGTGTTTTGTTTTTATAATTTTGTTGTACCACGTGGGAGGCTCAGATGGAGAATGTGGGCAAACAGATTTGTCATGTGCAGGCGGTTTGATTAGTCGGAACTGACCAATCAGCGAGCTAGTTTGAAGTAGATTAACCAATGAATGCTTGTCTATGTACTGTGTTTATGTAATGTGGTGGTAATTACCATAGAGGAAGAGTGCATTTTTCAATGGGGTGTAACTGACTGATGTGGAAGATTCCACAAGATAATTGAGATTTGTAAATCCAATGCTTCTACAGACACAGAGGTTCCAGAAACTCCGGATATACCTGATGACTCCTCAGAGGACAACTCTCCAACATACGTAAGTGAGATGGTCTCATTATGATGAAGCACCAGCTGTTTGATTTGTGATAATGAGATCAGGGGAGTGTAGTGAAGAAAATGGCGAATTACCTGATCAAACCAAGCAATGTGTTACATGTATTCTACATCAGAAAATGTGCCAAAAAAGAAACTTACTTACTGAGAAAAAGGGTATGTGTTCTGCACAATATGCCGAAGATGAAATATGCAAAATAGAAACAAATCAGCCACAGGTGTTGCCATAAATGTATCTCAGGTATGCAAATATTGACTGTAGTGTCCTCTCTCACCCGTTGAAAAATGAAAAAATTATTCTGTTGAATAAAAAGCAGTTGGTGTTCTTGAATTGAGAAGGAAGAAAACAAATTTGTTTATTTTGCTGCTTTGTCCCTTGACTGGTGTATTTGGATTTTTGTGACATAGGACCATTGAATCGAGATTTTTTTTCCTGGCCCTGGATCTTCAAGTTTGGACTTGCAATTTGTTTATTTCATTGTAGAAGTGATCTGCCACATCAATTTTTGAACACACAGAAAGGAATTCACTGAATACATTAAAATATTGAAAAACAAATTCGTGTATTTTTCTACCTCGTCCGTTAGCTGGTATGTTGGATTTCTGATCGCATTGGTATTTCTGACATAGGACCTGCGAATCGAGATTTCGACATTTCTTTCTTCGCCTGGATCTTCGAGTTTGGACTTGCAATTTTGTTTATTTCGTTGTGGAAATGATCTGCCACATTAATTTTTGAACACTCAGAAGGGAATACATTTCATTTGAGCTTGTGCTAATCTCCCAATTAAGAAAAGGACCATACGTTCACTGATCTTCACAAAGAAAAGTACGACGGTATACGTAGGGAAATATGCAAAGATTTACTTGGAGTCGGTTGATTTAGAAACCTGCAAAAGCCGAACGAAACCCCAAAGGTTCTAAAGGGCAGTTGTCTGTATGTGTGTCCTGCTAAAAAAACTAAAGTAAACTTACAATAACGACAAATCAGACTCAGTATATCACCCAGTCTAGCTTTTTGCAATCGTATGGTTTGTATTTTACGAAGATATTTTAAAAATTAAAAATACGTAATGCTTTTTTAGCCATGTAAGCGTTTCGAATGAACGGAATTATTGTTCGCGTTCGTTTTTATTTTTGAATTTTGGTGGTAATTTCGAAACGCTATATTTTTAAAATTTCTATTCATTCTCTTGAATTTATTTACGTATATAAAAGTATAACTTTAAAAAATAATATTAAAACAACAAAGTAAATTTAAAAAAGAACGAAAAATATTAAATAAAAAAAATTATTTGAAAAAAGTTTAATATTTTTATTCAAATATTGGAAACAAAAATAAAATTGTATGTAAAATCACAACACAAATTCCCGTATTTTGGGTGGGAAATTTTCAATAGCTTTTTTTTTTCTTTTACAATATTCTACGAACATATAAATCATCTTTTTCGATATTTTTTAATAGGGAAACTTTTTTAACTCTCTTTTTTACCGTTTTAATAATTTTTAAAAGTTTAGAAAAATAAATGCAAAAAAACAAAAAACAAATTCTAACTAAAACACAATCCTTGAAAACTTCTTTGTGTGGTGCTCATAAAAATGTTATTAACTAAACTATTTAAAATTTAATATTCTAAAAATTATTTTTGCTTTAAAAAATATTCGGCTTATTTTCTAATTCCTCCTTCAAATTAAAACATGTCCTTTAAATTCAACAGAGACTTTTTTCCTCTTTCACCGCCATTTACATTCGTACTTCCGCTTTAACCACATGGGTTACTTTTTAGTGTTTATTTCATTTCACATCGCATTTTTTGGTTAACAACAGTAAGTTTATTTTTTCTTTACCTTCTATGATTTTAATACAGTTTTTTCCGAATTTATCGCAATGTTACGATTCATAATTTTATTACAAATTAAGCGAAAATAAGGCATCTGATTGATTACTGTTTTTAAAAACTTCATTTTTATGAGAAGTTAAATTTTATTTTATTTTTAATCACTAAAAAAGAAAGAGTGAAGAATCCGAATACTTTTTTAAAACTTTTTGTTTCTTAAAAAAAATTTTGCTTGTTACTGTAATGTAGCATAAATTATATTTTGCTTCTGTAACATTATTCTACGTCAGAATATTTTTTTTTTATTTAAGTTTATATTACAATTGAATCTGTAAAAAAAAAAAACAGCAATTAAAAAAAAATAAAATAAAATAAAATTTGAAGTTAATAAAGCCTTTGATAGTGATACAGAATTCATAATTTTTTCTTAATCTTAAACTGAATCCTACCTGGAAAAAAAAAACCTGTTGCAGGGGGTAGTTGAAACAATGTTCCCTAAGTAAGGTACTTCTATGTGCCATGCGTGATACACGCTTAGGCGATCATGTATCTTTCGATACATGACTGACGAGGCAGATTTTTTCCCGCAGTAGACCAGTTGCTATCCAAGGCTATATAGATAGATCCCGGTCTCTCCTGCTAAGTGAATGTAATAGATTCGACTGGAATTTGAACTTGGCTCTCTGATTCCTCAACCCAAGCCACTATCCATTACTCCACCGTGCCTAACTTACTTAACTTAAATTTCTAATTTAATTTTTTTCTTATTTGAATGGCAACTAGTCTGTACAAATTCCAAAATATGTGCCACATCTCTTCAGAATGTTGACTCTCATAGCTCTCCACAATTTCCTGTCCTTTGTAGCTCTTAATAATTTGTCCTTGTTTCATTTTCCTAAACCCTGTCCCACTATCCATTCACTGAAGCTTGTCAAGTATGTTGTGCATTGCTTTCCTTTGCCCCTGTATAACAGTTCAGTACCTCTTCATCAATTTATCCAAATTTTCCAAGCCTTCTCTTCTTATTATGTTACCCAGAAATTTCAACTGCCTCTTCCTGATGTTAAGCATAAAATTCCTTTTTGTTGTCATTGTCTCTAGAACTTCCTCATTACTCATATGTTCAGTCCATGATATTCTCAGCATCATTCTGTAGAACCATATTTTTGTTGCTTCAAGTAGTTTCTTCGTCTGAGAGATGATTATCTAGCATACATTGCCATATAGGTGGACTGATATTACATAACAGTTCAGTACTTCTTTTCAGTGCTATAGTATATCTACCAAGAGATTTCTGACCTACCATAAATGACAAGGCACTCATTGCTGAAAAATGCTCGGAAAAAACAATGACCTGTTTTCTGTGTTTTTTTGTTTTTTTTAAATGACATCAAATCAGTTTACAAACATTTAAAATCACTATATGATCATTTTTTATTTTTTGTATAAAAAATTGTTAATGTTTTTTAATATATAACCAGTTCACTGCTTTTAACCTGAATATATATCATACTATAGTAGAAAATACATAGTTGATATCATACTATACTAGCACCCTTTTTTCTTTTGTTTCTAATGATATTTTTCTGTTTTTTAATACTTTGCTTCACTTTTGGAAGGCATTTTTTGCTATCCTAGTGCGCCTTTGGATTTCTGTATCACACTTTCGGTTCTCTGTTAATACACTTCCCAGATATCTAAATTGTTGCATTTGTCAGATTTCAGTATCTCCAATCTGTAATTTGCATGTTGGGCTGTCCTTTTGCTAAGAGCCATGCAATCAGTTTTCTTGCATGGATGACAACTTATATGTATATATATATATATATCCAACCTGATTGAATCACATAGAGTAGTTTATGCTTAGATTTGTTAAATTTTTTAATGCCATGTATTCTCTACCATCTCTTTTCTAAATGTATATGATTTGCCATAACTTATTGGAAAAGATTGTGAAGTGGTTTTCTATTGTCTTCTCCGCTATTTTAAATTCTACTCCTTGCCTAGTTGTCTGAGTGAGCCTTAAGATCACAATTTGCCCTGTCTTATCTCAGGGAGAAAAGCACAACTGCTTTGGGCAGATTTTGGATTCAATTTCTTCACCAATAACCAGTACTAAATTTAAAGGTAGTGTAATGGTTAGTCTCTGAGAGAGAACTTGGCAAGCTAAGTTCAGATTTTGACTGAGTTTGTTAAATTAGTGGATCAAAATTACAATTCTTCTCAAAGTCACCTGGTTTACAGCCATATCACTTTGAAACACCAGTTTTCATATGATCACTGCTTTAGTAGAAAGTCACAAGTCATCATGTCCAAGGGTTTGAACATGCTGGTCATTACCTGATGGCTCTGTGAAGTGTTGCTACAACAGACAAGAGTTCTATCTTTTTTTCCTACTTTCACATTGAGTTTTGGATACAATTATTCTGAGTGGCCTAACTGTCCCAGTTTTCCCCTGTCCCAATCCATTGGCATAAAAAAAAAAAATCTGACAACTCTCTTCTAACAAAAAGTTTGCTTGCCGAAGTTGGAGTATAAATACAGCATGGATCTGTGAATGCTGAAAGAATACAAGTGTCCCTGAGCAGGTATCTGCAGTAGGGTTTAGCTTGCCACTATGGCCTACTTAGAAACAAGCAGGCAGCCAAATTACATTATTGTATTTGAATGTATATTGTCTCTTCAAAGTCACATAAGGATAATTCTTATGTATACCATATTTGAAGGCTTACAACCATATCACATTGAAAACATTGGTTCTCATCCAATCACCAAAGTGAAGCAACATCTTACCTAGTCAGCACTTAAATGGGTGACTTTATAATGGATAATGGCTTTGAATGAGAAATCAGCTGAATTCAAATTCCAGTCAAGTTCATTACATTCACATCTGCAAATACCTTTGGGTAAGGTATGACTATCTCTTCTCCCTTTGCCTATGGGTTAAATAGCAGGACAAGATGGGGCATGTAGCATTTGTTGGAAACCAGTCTAGGAGATGGGAACCTCTGAATCCAAACCAGACTGGAGATGGTTAGCAAAGGGCAGATGAGCTTCTCATAGGAATCAGAGGTCATCATACAGCAAGATGAAAGAAACTCCTATTCAAAAAGCCTGTGATTGTAACACTGACGTGTGCACCAGTTTAGGATATGCTGCCGTGATGGAGCGAGCGTGCAGTGCAGAGCACAGGCAGTTGATCACTTTAAAAACAAATCCTTGTCAACTCATGCACATATAAAAGTTTGTAGCCATATCATGTTGAAACAGTTAATCACCAAAGTTAAGCAACATTAAACCTGGTCAGTACCTAGATGTCTGACCACTTGGAAATACCAGGCTTGTAAGCTTGGATATGTGGTTGGTGTAATGGATAATGGCTCAGAATTGTTAATTGGAGAGCCGAGTTCCAATTCCAGTCAAGATTGTTATATTCACTTATGTAAAAATACTCTTTAGAAAGTTATGAATCCACCTCTTTTCCCAGATGTGGATTAATTAGTTGAACTTGTGTCAGTAAATCATTATTATCTCTAATAGATTACAATCTAAAAATATTTTCTGGCTTTAAATAACCTGCAAAAAGGTTGGTAAGCCACAAGAAATCAATTTAGAAGCCACGTTTTGAAACTGCAAGTTGTATGTGCAAGGCTTGGTGTACAGAAGTACTCTTTATGAACCGGCTGATTGAAGAATGGAATGATCTCTCTCATGATGTTGTGTTGTCTGAATGTTACAGAATGAGGAGCCAGACCAGAATGGCAAACTACTGTCAGAAGATCCCATGGACATGTTATTCTGACAGTGATGGATTGTCTTTGTCTAAGCTTTGGTATAAGACCAAAACAACATGAAAACAGGAGATAGTCACAAGAATTTTCAGGAGTCAACTAGAGAGGCTAACCCTCATGTGGTGAAATGATAAGCCAAGGAGTGTCCTTTTTGGATAATAAAGCAAAGAACATAAAGAAATTGACATTTGTTAATACAATCTGTGATGTAGCATTGGGGTCTGAAGGACTAAAACCAGTGGTGATATGGAATGCAACATGAAATTGTCAATGAGTTCAAGCATCAAATTGAAAAAGTACTAATGAAGAAAAGGGGACATTTTAATAGCCTAAAGGGGCTTGTAGAGTAATTAGCAATATGCTCAACAGACAGAATTGACAAATAAACAACAACAAAAGAAAGAAAAGAACAGGGTAAAAATAATACTAAACCAACAATATATGCAAGACAAAAGTAGGCAAAGCAACAGTAATGAGACAAAAAGTTCACAAACTAAGAATGGTGTTAACATGCAAAAGGGATACAGACAAGTGATTGCAGCGTTCTGACTTGACAAAAAAAAAAAAAATCTATTTTATCCACATTTTTCCAGGAGAAATATTTTGTTTGATTTTAATTTTTTATTATTTTAGTACTTTGGATATAGATTAAAAGAAAATTGACTCTCACGCGAATCCCCTAGAAAAAGATATGAATTCCTCCCCCCATTGGGTTATGTGGTGAACAAGCCCTGTAGAAGCAAGCGAGCCAGTGGCTTGCATCTGGTGTATGGAAAAATAAGGGTCTTACCTTAACATGTGGCACATGACATTAGCAAGTTTGCTTTGTGAAAATGGCATTACTCTTCTGTCCAGCCATTCTAGCAGTATGTGTAGTGATGAAGAGTTTTTGTACAGTTTGGCATGCTTGCACTAATAGCAAGTCATGTGCTGATTGGTTGAACTGGAGGAGGCAATTTGCCTGTGTAACTGAGAATAACAGCAAAGAACGCTGATTGGCTGGTGAACCATGGTGTTGGCCTGATAAAAGAGGGCTGGAGCAGTGAAAACAAGGTAGAAACAACGGCTATATGTAGTGACGTGTTCAGAAAGCGAGGACGGTGAATTGAACCAGCAATATTTTGATTTGTACAAGTGACGTTGTAGCAATACAGACTTATTTAAACTACAGGTTACTTGTACTTCTCTATTTTAATTTCTCCATTGTTTTATTTCAGCAGTCAAATAATGGGTAAGAAAAAAGGAAAAATTGATAAAATTCATTATAAGAAACGGAATGCTGAAGTAAAGAAGATTAATCCATTTGAAATAAAAGTAAATAAACAAAAACATCATGTTTTGGGTCGGAAGTTATCAAAGCACGAAATTGGTCTTCCTGGTCATTCAAGATCCAAGTCTGTTAAAAAGGTAAGTAATCAACATTACCATTCAAGTCTCTTTTATTTTAGGAATACATTTTTTTTTTTTTTTTTTTATCATTTTATCCCAGACAAGACAATAAAACCACTCGGATACAGAGGGTTACTTGAGTGAAAGAATATAAGAAAAAGAAAAACTTTACAGTATATTTCCATGTTTCACCTTTAGATAAGACAAGGTCAAAAAAATATAGAAAAATTTCATGAATTATTGTCCCTGTAGTATAAGATGACTGCTTATTGATTATATAAAGATGTTATTAAAAATGTTGTTACTGTATTCTTAGAAATACAAAATAACAAAACCAATTCTATATCATGTTTTTCCTACACACATCCCCTAAAAAGAAACCATTGTTTTGTTTACATTTCATCATGTGATCTCTTGCAAATACTGATTCTTCTTTTCCTATATCTAAACAGTTACAAACAGCCTAGTGTACTAATGGCCATTTACTTATACTTTATCGACATTACAAAATACCACTAATAAGAGTATGAATAATAGTGCATTCTGTTGCTGTAAACACAATCATAAGTCAATGTTTACATTTTCTCAGTTGAGCTTGTATGGATACAAATTGATTTCATTGATATGGAACTTTTTGAATAGGCAATTTTGTTTGAAGTTATGCTAGTAATATATAACATAGAAATGGTTTTATTACTTTTATTATCAGTTTATTTGATAATGTGAATCTTTACATGTATGTTATTGGTTATCACACTGAAGCCAAGGTTAGCCTACCAACAAACATCAGTGACAATTTAAGATTTCTTTTTTAGAATTGTAGTATAAGATGACCCCCAATTTTTAAGGGTGATTTTGGGGGATTAAAGGTTGTCATATATGGAAATGTATATTAATTGTAATGTTGGCAATCGTTTATCTTGTTGAAAATACCAGGTGCTATAAGCTTCGATGTGTAGGTGGTATAATGGATAATGGCTGAGAATTGTTAATCAGAGAGCTGAGTTCCAATCCTGGTTGGGTGTGTTATTCATTTATGTGCAAATACCCTTGGGGGAGGTATGAATCCACTTCTTCTCCCCCTCCCCCTCCCCACAAATCAATAGGTTAATTAGTAAGACTTGTATCACTAAAACCATTATTATCTCCAAAGAAAAAATATTTGCATACGAAAAAATTTAGATTTCAGCATTAAATAACTCACAGAGGTTGATATGCCACTAAACAAAACCAGCCAACCAACCATCGTTTATCTTGTATAAGAATAGCATCCTGGTTGGTGGAGTAGTTGTTTCACCATGTCATGCCAGACAGTTTTTCTCATCTGGATCCATCTTGCACGTTTATGAATCTCCCATTCATCTGTGCATTGAATATTGCTGTGACATCTGGTCTTGTTCTCTTGCTATATATCTTCAGATTCTTGACAAAATTCAAAGAAGGGTCTGTAATGTTATTGGTCATGACCTGGTACCTCAACTTTAATCACTTTCCCATCACCTGACATGGCTTTCCACTGTTTTTTTTTATTCTATAAGGAATACCTAATCAGTAGATTGATTGATTTGTTTTGTATGGTTTATCAAGCTATTGCAGGTTATTTAAAGCTAGAAAATATTTTAGATTTGGAGAATTTTTTTTTTTCTTCTTTTGAGATAATAATTGTTTAGTGATGCAAATCTTACTGAGGGGAGAAGACGTGGAGTCGTACCGAATTACAATTTGATAAACAGACAAGAAATTGTGGGGGATCAATTCTATATTACTATCAATATATGAACTGATCCCTCACTTCGTGACAACAATAGTTTCTATAAATTTATATTCCAGAGAATGTAAATAAATCTATAAGACATACCTGTGTAGCTAATTAGTATTTCATTGATTGATGATTCGTTTTCTATGGCTTGTCAACACTTTGGCAGGTTATTTTTAGCCAAAAATTATAATGTTAATATAAAGTGGGGGATTGATTATAGATTACAATCGATATATAAAATGATCCCTCATTTTGTGGCCTCAGTAGTTTCTCTACATTAACATTCCAGAGAATGTAAATAAATCTAAAAGACATACCTGTGTAGCTAATTAGTATTTCATTGAGTGATTGATTAATTTATTTTCTGTGGCTTGCCAACACTTTGGCAGGTTATTTAAAGCCAGAAAATATTTTTAGATTGTAAGAAAATATATATATATATATATATATATATATATATATATATAATTTTTTAAGGTAATAATGATTTATTGATACAAGTCTTACTAATTAAACCCTAGCTAAGGGGTAGAAGAGGTGGGTTCATACCCCATTTCTAAGGGTATTTGTGCATAAGTAAATATAACGAATCCAATTGGAATTGGAACTCAGCTCTCCAATTTTTAATTCTGAGGTATTATCCATTATACCAATTGCACAAAGTTAAGCAACATCGAGCATGGTCAGTATCTAAATGGGAGACCATTTGGGAATGCCAGGTGCTGTAAGCTTGGATATGTGGGTGGTACAATGGATAATGGACCAGAATAGTTAAACAAAGTTCCAATTCCTGTTGGGTTTGTTATGTTGTACTTAGACACAAATACCTTTGAAAAAAGGTATGAATCCACCTCCTTGCCAGTCATGGTTATGATAAACATAACACATAAAAACATTGCTTGTTAATAGTTCATGCAAGCATTCAACAAAAATGTGACAGGAAAAATATTTTCCTGCTTTGTTTATTAAAGCAAAATTAGTTCTCACAATTTGATCCAAATGTTTGTCACATTTCAAGATAAATGATGTGAATATTTAAAACTCTTTCAAACTTCATTTGGGTTTCTTTCACCAGTTTAAAAATGAAGTGCTTAAGTTTTGTTTGTTTGTGTGTGTGTGTGCTCCATTTATTAAAAGCCCACAACTGTTGATAAGAAGTAAGAATTTATTTTATTTTAAGAAATTTGTTGCTTTTAGATTATATTGGGTTGGCAAAAAAGCTTCTTGGGTTGAAGTAATTTTTATTTAAAAACCAAACAAACTTTTTGGCTAAAGCAATAACAGAAGCTTAATTAAAAATTTTGTATTGTTCAGTTGGCATCCCTCCCATGCTACATTAATCTTGAACTTTGCTGCTTGGTTAGAATCTGTCCGTCCAATATCTAGAATGAGTCAGCAGTCTGATTCTTAAAGGACAATCTTGTTTGCAGATAATGTATGTGAAACTAGTTTGAGGAGCATGAACTTGACTTTTTCCTGTCTTTGCTCCATACATCATCATCTCTTTTCCATCCAATGGTTATGGTTGTCCTTGCCTCTCTCAATGTTGTCAAGTGCTAGCATCACACACAAATTTCTCCTCATTATCTGAATCAATCTCAGTCTCATTGTATTTCAAGTTTCACTTGCAGACATCCTTAAATAACAGGGTAAAGTGGCCTATTGGGAGTTGTCCTGTGGTCAGCTTACCATACATAACATCTTTTGTTTGCTGAATATGACCAAACCATCACAGTACTGGAATAAGATAAAATAACATAATGAGTCACTGCTCATTTCTGAGTATGCCCATCTGCTTAAGTGGCTAGCTAATCCCTATTGCAGACACCTATTCAGTCACATTTGTGTTACTTCAACTCTCCTGAGCAGCTCTTATTTACAGTTCCTTTGATAGAGCACATAAATGACATGGCATGATCACAGGCCTGTTGAACACAGCCTATGACCCTCAGTCTCAATTTGTGACTTGATGCTAGCACAGTCATTAATATCTTTCAGACAATTTGTTTATCCAGTAAGCTTGGTATTGCTTTCAAACATTTCTGAATAGTCCTGCATGCAAAGCTCATCTTCCTAAGCCAATATTATCCTTGATAAAGTGACCATAGTTAGATTTGAACCTGAGTCTTAAGATTAGAATGCTAACATTCTAACTACTTAGCTACTAGTTATTACACATAAAAATTTCATTTGTGTTTTCCATTTAAAAAAAAAATGTTGAGCAATGTGCTATTCATTTAAAAAAATTACCAATGTGTTATTCATTTTGAAAAAAAATTTTGGCCAGTACATTATTAATATTTTTTAAAATGATGTTAACCAATGCATCTTCTCATTTTTTTTTTTTAAAGTTGACCAATACATTACTCATTTTTTTAAAATGATGTTGACTAATGTGTTTTCCATTTTAAAAAAAAAAAAAAAAAAAAAAGAAATATTGACCAATGCATTATTCATTTTTAAAAAAAATGTTGTCCAATGTGTTATTCATTTTTTAAAAAATTGTTGACAATGTGTTTACCATTTTAAAAAAAAAATATTGTTGACCAAGGCGCTTTTCATTTAAAAAAAAAAAAAATAAATAAATAAATAAAAATGTTGGCCAATGCATTTTTTCCATTGTAAAAATCATTAGCTAATGTGTTTTTTTAGTTTTTTTGGCATATGGTTATGTTTAGCAAGGTTAGTCTGCTTGACTATTACTACTGTGTTGTCAGTTCAATCCTCACTGGGTGCTTCATACAAAATTTAACATTAAATTACTCAATAAGGTTTGACATTTCATAATATCAACCACCCATATCAAACCATATTGCTGCATGTATTACAATATGCACTCAAATACATTTACTGGTTGAAGTATTTTATATTGTTTGTTCTTTATGATAATTTGTTGTATTTTATTATTTATTGAAAACTTGATTATTTTTCTTTCATTCCAGAGAAAGGAAACTCTCTTACCAGAATATGAACAGAGGTTCAAATCCAGCAAATTTGTTGACAAACGAATTGGTGAAAATGATGCCAACCTTTCATATGAGGAAAAAATGACAAAACGATTAGTATTAGAAAAACAAGTAAGTCTTTTTCTGTTTTTTGATAAATATAAACGTGGGTACCACCCAAAAAAGCAATAGCTAAGGTTTAAAATGCAACTTGAAGCTTGTATTTTTATTTTATTTCCAAGTTAATAGATTAAATTTAATATTTCCAATAAGCAAAATACTTGCTGTATTTCAAACCGAATTTAAATGGTTTGGAATGAAATTGCTAAATATGGCTAAAATCAGCCAGATTGATAAACTTCAACACAACATAATACTCTTTCTTTAAAAAAACTTCCAAAAATAAAACATGCTTTTCTGAAACTTCATTTGAGGAATATTAGCGGATTTGGATTTTAATTAATCTGAATTAAAACAAATATTACTCACTTTTAGTTTAAAATATCAAAGGAAAACATTTTTTAAAATAGAAGTGGGTGTTTTTGTAGTGTATTGACACATTAATTGATAATCTGACGTTTGGCATTTTTAGGTAAAAAGCATTTAACTAATAACTGGATACAACTTGAACACCTTTTTTTTTTATATTTTTTTTTTTAACTACCCAGTAATCTTAAAAATTTAGGAAAGTATTCTAAGTAATCTAATATTTTCTTGGATTTTAGGTACTTTGGCTTTATTGTCTTACTTACAAAGACACTAGTTGGGGAAATGTTAGAAAATTACCAATAAATTTTAAATTTACTATTGTTACCATTTCTGATATGTATGGACATCTGTATTTACAAAAAGCAGCACATTTATACATGCATAAAAAAACAACTCAAATTTTCTTTTTTTTAAATACTGGGAGTTACCAAATTATACTAAGCTTTTGCATTTATGATTAGTAAATAATGTACTTAATAACCATATCACCTAACAGGTACAAATTAATACAGAATTTTCAAAGATTTTTAACTTTAGAAAGTATTATAATTAAAAATAAAAATGAAGACAGTTCTTGTAAAAATTAATTATTTATTGGAAAAATTTTTCTTACAACAATAATGTCCATAATATATTTTATTTATAAAAAGTTATAAAAGTTTTTCTAATTAAATAAAGTCATAGTTTTATTGCATTATTTATTTCATGATTGAGAGCAGATTTTCTGTAATTAGAGTGTCATGTTTGACAAAAAAAATATTATGGCAGCATTCACCAACTTAAACAAGGAGACTGTCCAGAAGAGTTGCAGGAGATTCCAAGGTTGTCTGGTGGCTGTTGTTGAATCCAATGATGATTTTATTGAATAAATTTACTATTTAGTATTTCAAGATATTTTTATGTGATTTTGGTAAATATATCTGTTAAAATGATATGTCAGTGCTGTTTTAAGTTTTGAGTAATTTAGACAACACTTTATCCATTGCACCCTGTAAGGACAATATATATATATATATATATATATATATATTTATTCAGGTTGGTAAATATAGTTAATACTGTTTATTATAAACAGCGCATTTACTTAAATATTTGTATTTATAAAAATAACATAAACATATATATATATATATACATATACACACACACATTCCATTTCTGTTTTTTTTTTCTGCTTATGAGATCTGATCAAAAAATACCAACTTAAACTCTGTCATGGATACACACTAAGTTATAATGTTCTCACTCACTTCCATTGTTTATAGCAGCACTTGTTAGAAATTTTATATATTTAATATAATAGTGAAATGGAAATATCTCTGGAGAAAAAGATAAGCACAACAACGCCTATTTCAAGACTAAATTGAAGCCAGATGATCACTTAATAGAAAAAGGTATCTGAGTACCTCACATGAAAAGCTTGAACAAATAACACTGTAATCTAAGAAATGTTGGAGTAAAGGAACTTATTAATTAAACAGTTCATTTTGCTTCAGAAGTAATTTTGTCTAAAGAGAAATATTAAATTGACTAAGGGGAGTAATTACTTATAAGTTTACTATATATATTAAGTTGATTTACTTCCCTTGTCGCTACTGATGGGCCAGGAAAAATACAAATAGATACACATTGATGATTATTATATTGTTTGATGATTCTTTTCAACTTGTTTCATCTCACTATTTTACCATATTGGCAGTATTTAGTATAAGCTGATGGCAACTACTGTAGAGAGGCAGGACTTCACCTCCACTATTTTTATTTATTTATTTTTTCCTTTCAGAAATATTTGGAGAAACGGAGCATCTTCAGTTTAAATGATGATGAAGAACTAACTCATTATGGCCAAACTCTGTCAGAGATAGAAACTTTTGATAACCCCATTGACAGTGATGACGAAGAAATTGATGGCCGTATCAGTGGTAAGGTTTCGTTGATATTTTGTTGTTATCTGAAAATGACTTTCTGTTTTGTCTCTACAAACAATTTTTAACTAATCTCTCATACAAAACTGTCAACTGTCTTCTAAAGTGATAGATAAATCATTTTCAGTTTACAGATCACAACAGCTAATAAGGAGATATTAAATATACTTTAATGGTTAAAAAAATGTATTCATTATTATTATTATTATTATTATTTAGGTAATTTAGCACAAATCACTATATTGTGGAAAAAGGAATTTTCAACAATATATGCGTTTATGTATTTATGGTTATTTTTTTTAACTTTTATCAAAAACTACATTCTTGTACATGTAGTTATGGATAATATTATACATTAATTACTAATTATTTTCATTAATAACTATTTGTGATCAGTTGTTGACATTAATAGCTATCTGCTGATCTGTTAAAATTTTAGAATAATGCAATAATAAAAAATTTAAATTTAATCTCCCTGATAGATGTCATGATCTGTTAACATAAAATTTATCATTTAGCATTTAATCAATCTGCCACAAAACTCAACTGTGCCCTATAAAGTCATTTGGTTACTTTGTTCAAATATTGCATTTGTACATTGGCCCATTTAAGTTAGAGCTGTCATTGCTTTTAAAACACATATTATTAAACACATTTACTGTTATCTATACCATTGCAATTTCTAAAAAGGCTATGTCTTTTTTTATTTATTAATTCAACAGATTTTATCACATTAAATATTATTTTAGTGTATACTCAAATATGAGTAGACGTTCTATTTATTTATTAAATGTTATATTTATCTATTTTTATTTACAGGACTGAATAGTTGAGAAATCTTATTAAATATGTGCCCAATGGCAGGATTCAATCTTATTGGCAGGAGAAACTATCGTTAGATCCAATGCCCTTATACCAACTCAGCCACAAAGTATATTTGCTGATCAAGCAAGGCTGAATAGTGCCTTTTAAGCAAAATCCTTCCAGTCATAGATTCTTGAACGTTCATATTGTATCCAAACATAAACAAAGCAATTTCTAAAGCATGTCGGGTCTAACAACAATTTCTCTTGCTAATGGGGATGCAGGTTCAAACCTGCCACAAGGCACATATTTTTCTTTAATAAATTTTCTTGAATATTCAGGCCAACAGACAAAAATAAATAAATGGAGTGTCTACTCAAATATAGCTATCCACTAAAATAACCTTTATGTGATTGATATATATATATATATATATATATATATATATATATATAATGTGAAAATATTGTAGAAAATAGGAAAGAAACTGGTTTGGTAAATAATCCAAAGTTCCTTAGTATTTTTGTTATTATTTTTAAAAAATAGTGCTCGATACGAAAGTAGAGCATAAATATAATTATTTATTTAAATATATAATCAAAGTGTAGGAGAACGAACAGTAGGATTACAGCATTCAAAACATTAATTTAAAAATAGTGCTCAATGCATAAAGTAGAGCCGTAAATATTTATTTATCTTATGCAGTGTTACATTAGAACATGCACATGTCCACTACAAAATTGTACATTTTTGTTTCAATGTCAAAAAAAGGGAAAAACCTTTTTTTAGACATCTCATCAGGTGGGGAATTACAGTGTTATGTGCATGTTCTGATGTAACATTGAATATATATATATATATATATATATATATATATATATATATATATATATATATATATATATATTGTGTGTGTATGTGAGTGAGAGAGATCTATATTCACTATAATGATAAAATAATGTATTTATAACCTTTACAAATCCACACTTTCTTTCGGAGTTGTATCCTCTGGATCCGTATTAATTTTGAGTGGCGTAGTGGATAGTGGCTCAGATTGAGGAATCGTTACTACTTTAGAAATTGCTTTGTTTACATTAGGATACAAAACTGAGAAGATATGAATGCGTTGGGAGTCTGTGAAAGATTTGGGTTTATAAGGCACTATTCGACTTTGTTTGATCGGCAACACACTCTGTGAGTGAGTCAGTATAAACACTTCAGATGTAATGACATTTCTTTTGTCAAGGGGGACCAGGTTCAAATCTTGCCAGAGGTTACATATTTTTCTTTAATAAGATTTTTTGAATATTCAGGCCAGTAAACAAAAATAAATATATTGTTTAATAAATAAACAGAGCATCTACTCTTATGTGAGTACCTGCCAAAATAACTTTCAAAGTAATAAAATATAATACCATCTATGTATAGATTTACCAACAGCAATTCCTTTTTTAATACTACTTATTGTTTTATATATATATATTTATTCAAGCTAATATGCTCATGTTGCTTGTTGTATAATTTTTTACCGTTTTGCCTGTGTGGGTACTTACGGTCATATCACATTGAAACATTGGCTCCTGTTTGATCACCGAAGTTAAGCAATGTCAAGCCTGTTCAGTACCTAGATGGGTAACTGCTTGGGGATACCAGGTGCTGTAAGCTTGGATGTGTGTGGTGCAATAGACAATGGCTTGGAATTGTTAAACAGAGAGCCAAATTCCATTTCCAATTGGGCTTGTTATATGCACTTAGGCACAAATATCCTTGAGAATATCCTAGCTATGAGTTAATTAGTAAAACTTGTATCACTGAACCGTTATCTCAAAAAAAAAATCTTCCAATCTAAAAATATTTTCTGGCTTTAAATAACCTGCAAAGGGTTGATAAGCCATAGAAAACAAATGAATCAATGAAATACTGATTAGCTACACAGGCATGTCTTTTAGATTTATTTACATTTTCTGAAATATAAATGTATAGAAACCACTGTGGCCACAAAGTGAGGGATCAGTTTATATTGTTTGTAATATAGAATTGATCCCCTACTTTATATCCACATTATAATTTCTTGTTTATCAAATTCTGATTAGGTATGAATACACCTATTCTCCCCCAGGCTATGGGTTAATTAGTAAGAATTGCATCACTAAAAAATAAATATCCTAACAATCTAAAATATTTTCTGGTTTTAAATAACCTGCAAAAAGTTGATAAGCTGTAGAAAACGAATCAGTTTGCCTTTATGGGATTGGTTCAAAATTCTGAGGAGGTCACCAGGAAGAACAGACACCTGAAGAAGGCTGGAGTATATAATGTCTGTAACATCAGTATGATGATCAAGATGAGCATCCTGCTCTGAAAAGTACATAATAACAATTACTCATCTTAAATATAGAGAGAATTAATGAAATTGGACTGTTACATATTATTAGTCTTATATTACAATGAATGCTGGATAATCTCACAGATGAAGAAGTGACTTGAGGTAGCAGAAATGTGGTTTTACAGGAGGATGCTGAGAATACCATGGACCAAATGTGAGCAACAACAAAGTTTTAGAGGAAATGGAGCCAAAAAGGGCACATACTTAACATCAGAATGTGTTGAAATTTCTAGAGCACATAATGAGG
Source organism: Acanthosepion lycidas (assembly GCA_963932145.1). Taxonomy (NCBI): domain Eukaryota; kingdom Metazoa; phylum Mollusca; class Cephalopoda; order Sepiida; family Sepiidae; genus Acanthosepion; species Acanthosepion lycidas. The sequence continues at coordinate 58,217,827 of OZ010609.1, read as the reverse complement.
AAAGAAGGATTGGAAAATCTTATACTCACAGGATAGATCGAAGGCAAGAGAGACAGAGGAAACCAACACATAAGCTACATAGTAAGCTTTAGTAGATGGATGGTGGAACAAGGTTTAGGAGAGACAATAAAAAGACAAAATTAATTAAGAGCTATAAAGGGCAGGGCGTTTTGGAGAGCCATGATTGCCAATGTATTGAAGGGACATGCCATATAGTCGAAGAATGGTTTGGCATGTAGGACAGTGTAAAATTTTCATGACTTATTTGGAAGAAAAAAAATTCTTTAAGTCAGAACATACAGTAAATGACCTGTTTTTGCTTTACAAGATCAATGCCACAATTGTTTCTTTTTGCATCAACTTAACTGTTTCTTTTTGCATCAAACAAATTTCCAGGTAAATTGGTTGCCGAAGAACATTTTGGTGGTGGTATTTTGGAGAAGCAAGACAAAGATGAGGAGAGAAAACCATGGAAAGAAAGAATGGAAGAATTAATCATTAAAACTAGAAAAGAAAAGGTAAACTCTTAGAAAACTTGAAGTTTACGTTTACAGATTAATACCATTTTCAGTTGATTTCTATAGTAAATTTTTAATAATCTATTTGCATATTAATTTCTGATGAATTTATATAAAAAGAAACCTATAATGATGTCTTTGCATATTAACAAAATTTCCAATGCATTTTTACAGTGAAAGTTAATGATGTATTAGTATATTAAGAAAACTTCCAAATTTTATAGTAGAAAACCTTAATGCATTTACATATTAACAAAATTTCCAATAAAACTTCTATAGTAACACCGTTAACAGTCTAATTGCATATTAACTTCCAATGAATTTCTTTTAGTAAAAATTCCTTAATGATGTCTTTGCATATTAACAAAATTTTCAATGCATTTCTACAAAAAAAACTTAACATTGTTTGCCTATTAATAAAATACAACGTTTTATAGTAAAAACCTTAATACATTTACACATTAATAAAATTTTCAAATTATTTCTGTAGTAAAATCCTTAATCCTTTATTGTATTTGTGTATTAACAAAATTTCCAATGCTTTTTCTTAGTTAAATAACTTGTAATATATTTACATGTGGAAATCAGTTGACATCTATTTCTATATTAATATTACTATTATGCATTTCTGTAGTAAAATTATTTGAATTTCTATATATGCCTTGAGTATTTGCTGTGTTACTATATATATGTAATTACTGAGTTATTGAAAAGATTTTATATATTGAATAAACTCTGTTCATAATATTTCAAGTTGCATAAATTACTACCATTGAAATAATTTGCAATGTATTTCCATATTAACATAATATGCCATTTTCCATTATAAACTGAAAAATATTCTTGAATTAAAGTTAAAACTTTCCTTTTGTTTTTCAGTTTGAATTGCAAAAAGAACGAGAGAATGCTATTAAACTTACGGAGCAAGTGGATTCAGATTGGAAAACCATACGTTACCTCATGTCTGGATCTACTTTAAAGGTATGTGTTAACTGTATTTAACTGAAATAAAAATTTCCTCTTTTTACAACTTAAGTAAAATTCCTTTACTTAGGGCAGTGTTTCCCAAACTTTTTTTTCTCTGGGCCACATATTTGGAATTAAAATTTGTTCGTTTTTAACCAAATTTTATGTGATAAAAAAAGTACATTTGAAAATTAAAAAACCGAGGGTTAAAGGGAGATAACTGCAGATTCGAAGTTCGAACATTATCATTGATAACTCTCTCCTACAATTTGCAGACCCTAGTTACTATATTCTTAATACTTGATATAATGCAGAAATATCACAATATTAAAATCAGTTAATAGCTATTCATACTGGGACTCATGCATGCAATTACAAGTAATCCATAATAATATTTTAAATTTTGAAATCATTCATTTTTGGCATATGAATATTTAAAAAATTTTCTAAATATTTGATTGTCTTTCAATCATTCTGCCTCACCTGCCTCACATATAAGGTGCACTGCACCGTTTGGGAACCACAGACTTTGAACTCACTTATTTGTAGTACATATACATATGCACTCACCTATATATGTAGGGCTGGTATATACTACCATTGAACCCTCCCACCAGAGATGGGCCTAGCCTGAACGGGAGCCCTGGACAGTGCTTTGTAGTCCTTGCTATCTTATCAACATTTGCTTTTTTCTACCTACTTATATATATGTTACAAATCAAACTAAGCATAACTATTAAAGGATGAAAAATTTTTGCAAACTTTGGTGTCATTCTGGGGTCCTGTTTCTTTTTTTTTTTTTTTTTGCTCATGCTAGGTCTTGAAAAAACACTATATAAAATTCATTGTCTTTCATCCATAATGTTGATTGTGTTAAAATTATTTAACTTTTTATCAAGAAAATTCTTAAGTTGATGCTAAAAATTGCCACAAAACATTGTTGATTTATTTAAGATGGAATAATCTGTTATGACATGTCTCTAATTTCTATCTAGATACATTGTATTTATTTTCTACTAGCAGTAGAGCCCGGCGTTGCCCGGGGATATAACAGTAAGAGATAGATCAAGTATTGATCATCATAAAGACTGAAAAATAAAATTGACAAAGGTTATTGCTTAAGGTTGATGGACACACATGTCTTAATTAGTTTTTTTTTTTTTATGAATTAGTCAAACCCAAACTCAAACAAAAACATTTTCAATTGTTATGAGTCTACCGATTGAATAGAATTTTTCAATTTTATTATAAACAATTGTCTTGTAAATGGAATTTTCAAAGCATTCTGAATGTAAAAATAAAGAAAAAAGTGTGCAAGACAATAAGAAACACTACCTGCCAAAAAAAAAGTGACGTTTTGTTGAAATTGGTTGAAAAATGTAGGAAAGACGATCCCATATATAAATGAACACACACACACACACACAATCTGGGTTTTATAATAAGTATAACTCGATATGAGTTGTCCCACTTTCATTCTCAAAACAGTGATGCCTCTTAATCGCGTTTTCAAATTGATTTTGTGCAAAAACAATTGTGTTTTTCCAATTTTTGGCACTGTCAGAACCACCGCAAGGTAATTTTACGTAGTCCTGTGAAGTTTTGTTGAAATCGGTTGAAAAATGTAGGAAATCCAATCCAATATATAAACGAACAGACACACACACACACACACACACACACAATCTGCGTTTTATAATAAGTATGATTTTCTAATTGTTCACCTAAATTGAATGGTATCCATAATTGTACATAATTAGGTTACAATAAAATTTGTATTTTATATGAATACTACATTATGAAAATAGAGTTTTAGTAGAGTGGGGTGGGGGCTGTATTATATTCAATGAGGGCCCACAAGACCTTTGCCATATATATATATATATATATATATATATATATATATATCTCCAAGCAAATGCCCTTAACAATACAAGTTAGCAGTCATAAAAACTTTATCAACCATGCAAAATTATTGTCTTTCTCAAAAATAATTTTCTATAAAGGAAAACTATAATATTAACCCATTAATGTTTACCATATAGTCTTATCTGGGAAGGTTAGGGTTTCTTTTACAAAATTCTTGTATTATAGGTTTATTTGAAATTTTATTAACTGTAAAATTTTCAAAAATGTTCAAATTAAACACAGCATTTATAAGTAGCAGCTTTTATTTTTCCTTTTTTTTTTTTTTTTTTTTTTACACTAATGTTCACGTTATACAAGGCGCAAGGGCTACCTACACAAGTTACAAGGTTACTGACGGTGGTTTTTTGTGTGAGCAGTAAGAGTAAGGGGTGCAGTTTATGCAGATATGTGGAAAAGATAATAGTTAACCCTAGACTTGAAGTGGTTAAAATTGTAGTAGTCAGAAAAAGCATCCTCCTGGGATTCCACAAAGCAACAGTTTTGGGGAAGAGGCAATCAGTGGAACTTGCTCCTTACTAAAAAAATACAAAAGGTTCACCTCAATGTATGCAGGGAGGGTTAGAGTTGAGGGAACTAAGGGATGTAGCTCAGCTGAACATTTTCTATAAGAAGCTTATCTTTCCTTTTAAAAAGGTCTTGTTTTTCATCTTGTGGAGTGACATGCCACCCTCCTCACCAGCAGAAAAGCTAGAGAAGGAATCGCTTTAGTCACCAACTACTTGTCCATGCGGCATGTTGTACTGGGTTATATGTTACCAGTAGCAGTCCTAAGTCTCATCTGAATGGGTTAAAAAAAAAAAAAAAAAGGAGGGGAAAAAGATGTTTTTCAGTAAAATAATTTTTGAATATTTTTTATTATTTAGTTTTCCTACTGTATAAAGTGGTTTTTACAAAGTTTTTTTCTAAAAAAAAAAAAAAAAAAAAAAATATCCTGTTTTTAATTGATGGTTAACATCTAAGCACCCCTGTTTCATACACTCTTCCCCTGAAGACACAAGAATGAAATATCTGTGATTTTAATGGATTAAATCCGGATTACAAATTAAAATAATTTAAAAAATTAAAAAAATATTATAGTTGACTGTTAAATAGTTGGAAAAATTCTAATTAATAATTTTTATTTTTAAAGTACCATATATTTTTGCATATAAGGTGATCTTTAGATAAGACAAGGTAAAAATAAATATACCAAATTTTCATGAATTTATTCTATACCTGTAGTATAAGACAACTGCTTTTTGATTATATAAAGAATGTTATTGGAAATGTTACTTACTTTATTTTTAATTTCTAAGGATACAGTAACAAAACCGTCCCCTAAAAGAAAAAACCATTGTTTTGTTTACATTTCATCACGTGAACTCTTGTGAATACTGATTCTTCTTATTTCTCTTCTTTTCCTATATCTAAACAGTTACAAACAGCCTGGTGTACTAATGGCCATTTACTTATACTTTTTTGACAGTCACAAATAAAAGTTGTATGAAATCTTAAATTGTATTATTATTTGACACCAAAATGATAATAATTAAGACCAATTTAAAAAAAAATAAATTTGTAAATTTCAAAATTCAAATACTGTATATTTTCACGTATAAGGTGATCTTTAGATAAGATGAAGTAAAAAGATATCACAAATTTTTGTGAATTTATCTTATACCTGTAGTATAATACAACTGCTTATTGATTATATGAAGATCTTATACCTGTAGTATAATACAACTGCTTATTGATTATATGAAGATCTTATCTTATACCTGTAGTATAATACAACTGCTTATTGATTATATGAAGATCTTATCTTATACCTGTAGTATAATACAACTGCTTATTGATTATATGAAGATCTTATCTTATACCTGTAGTATAATACAACTGCTTATTGATTATATGAAGATGATGTTATTGGAAATGTTGTTACTGTATCTTTAGAAATTCAAAATAAACAAAATAACAAAACTGATTCTATATCATGTTTTTCCTACACACATCCCCTAAAAGGGAAACCATTGTTTTGTTTGTTTCATCATGTGGTCTCTTGTGAATACTGATTCTTCTTCTTTTCCTATATCTAAACAGTTACAAACAGCCTGGTGTACTAATGGCCATCTACTTATACTTCATTGACAATAACAAAATACTGCTAATAACAGTACAATAATAGTACATGTTTACATTTTCTTAGCTGAGCTTGCATGGATACAAGTTTATTTCATTGATATGGAATTATTCTTTGAATAGGCAATTTATTAAGAAGTTATGTCAGTAATGTATAAGTTAGAAATGGTTTTATTACTTTTATCATCATTTGGTAATGTGAATCTTTTCATGTATGTTATTGGTTATCGCACTGAGGCTGAGGTTAGCCTACCAACAAACATCACTCAGAATTTAAGGTTTCTTTTTAGAATTGTAGTATAAGATGACCCCCAATTTTTAAGGATGATTTTTAGGGATTTAAAGGTAATTTTATACACAGAAATATACAGTAATTGTTATTGATGTTTAATATCAACCAAAATATCAATTTTTTTTTTTTTTTTTTTTTTTTTCAGGATGTAAATGAGAAGAAAAGCATGAAATCTAAGATTGATGATTATGATATGAATGTCAGGGCCTTAGGATTGGAAGCCAGGGCTATGGTAAGTATCTTTTTTTTTTTTCTTATTTCTTTTTTTCTTTTCTTTTTTCTTTTTCATCACTCTATTTTGAATGCAGTTTCCTGCACTCTCCAAGGCCCATTAGATGCATTAGTATATCATCTTAACACAAATGAAAGAAAGATTCAAAATTATTCAAAGAAATTAATTTTTTCTCTTATATCATTGTCCCATCTTTGGATTTTATGCAACCTGCTTATGACCATGTCTTTTGTCCTGATTTTTTTTTTTTTTTCATATATATCTGCTTTATCTGTGATACTCATTCTTTTTATTTCTGCACATTTTTCATTGAGTTAATCCTTTTTAGCTTGCCTGCATTTGTTCCTAATTTCTTTGTGCAGATTCCTATATTCAGTCCCTTACCTTAGCATTGTTTTTTGTCTCTTTTTCATCATGTCAATAATTTCATGTATCATCTTTTTTCGTTTGGGATGATCTTAATTGTTGATGTCACTAAAGCTTTTCTTAATCTGTCACATTTTGAGTTTTCATTCTCATTCTGCTTTTAACACTGTGCATATATTCTTCCTTGACGTTCAGGTCAATTAGAAGTCTGAAATATTGCAATTAGGGTGCTGCCTTGGCTCCCTTCAATTTCTGTAGTTTCACTTTGTTTACATATAACTGGAAGGTGGTTGTTACCACGAATAGTCCTTGCATATGTTTTGCAGCGTGAGACTGTATTTCTGATTCTCTTATTGATAGTTATATAATCAATTTGGTTTTTTGTTTCTCCTCCTGGGCTTCTCCCTATTCATATATATCTTGGATGGTCTTGAAACCAAATGTTGGCTCGTCTTGGGTATGACGTTAAACTGCATCCAACAGCAAGGCCTCTGATCAGGAGGTTTTGAGGAGTGTGGAACCACATCTTAATTGCTGGTGTTCCCAGGTTCACGCTGACCCGGGATAGTAGCACCTGTTAGAGTCCCAGCTATATGCAAATAGTGAACTCCCAGTTTTTTTCCAGACCTTATTCACGTCCTGGGTATGGCGATAAACTACATCCACGTCCTGGGTATGACAATAAACTACATCCAACAGCAAGGCATCTGATAATATTTTTGAAAAAATAATGTTGCCAGCTATACGTTTTTGGAAAAATAATGTTGCCAGCTAAATGTTTAATAGTACTATATATATATATATATATATATATATATATATATATAATATTTATGTGTGTGTGTATATATATATATATATATATATATTCTAACTTAATTTGGCATTAAATGACTTGCAGTGGCTGATATGCCATAAAAACCAACCAACCAACCAAATGTTGGCTACTATCTGATCATTTGCTGTCTACTATTGGACACCTCTTTCTCTGCGTTCGTTACTAGATTCTGGTCTAAATTCACCAACTATTTCGCTGTCTCCATCCTTGCTTACTTTAGCATTCAGGTCTCTTGTGACTATTTTAATTTCTTGTGATTTGCATTTAGCTTAGGTATTATGTCATGTAGAGTAAAACTTTTCAATTATAAATAAGGGAAGTCTTAAATGTCAAGCAGGGGTATCTGGCAGCCACTGCTTACCCAGATGCCATAGACATTCAGTATTTGTATGGTGACTGAGGAAAAGGTTTTCAATGCTGTAATATTAAATGGGAATTAGGAGAGAGCTCTTATATGCCATACAGTCTAGTATTTTTTGAACGTTTGAGAACTTTGATAAAAAATTATACTGAAGAGAACAGGATAAGCCAAGTAGTTTTCATTATAACTTGATTATTACCAAAATATTTATTATAGGAACCATAACCTTCTGTGTGCCTAAGGAGTTGATATGCCGTTAAACAAATCAATTAATCTTCTTTGTGCCGTGTCCTTTTGGGATGTTGACAATCATGGTTCTCCACAATTTTTGGTCCTTTGTAGCGCTTAGTAAAGTTTGTCTTTTTGCTATCTCTCCTAATCCCTGTTCTGCCAGCCATTTACACAAACTTCTTTTTCTAGGTGCAGTGACACTTCATGACGATGGAAATTATGGCTCTCCACAATTTCCTGTCCGTTATTGCTCTTAGTAAAGTTTGTCTTTTTGCTATCTTTCCTAATCCCTGTTCTGCCAACCATCATTAGATAAGTAATCCACTTCTTTCCTCTGTTCCTCTTGCCTTCAATATATCAAGTTTTCTAAGCATTTTTTCCATATTCTCTAGAAATTTCAGTGATCTCTTTCTTATGCTAATTATAAGTGTCCTTTTTATTTCCATTTTCTTTAAAAATTCCTTGTTGCTTATATGTTCGGTCCATGCTATTCTCAGCATCTTTCTATAGAACCTGCTCTTAAGTTTCTTCTTCATCTGTTAGGAGATTGTCTAGCATTCACTGCCATACTGATATTACATAAGTTTATTACTCTTTTCTTTGTTTCTAATGAAATTTTCCTGTTTCTTAATACTTTGCTTAGATTTTGGAAAGCATCTTTCATTATTCCAATTCACTTTTGGATTTTCGTGTCACATTTTCTGTCCTTGGTTAAAACACTTCCTACATATTTAAATTTATGTACTTGCTTGATTTTGGTGTCTCCAATTTGTAATTTGCATGTTGTGTTGTAAGAACTTAAAATGTGAAGATTATTCTGCAAAACAAAATCAATCTTTTTTTTTTTTTTTTTTTTCCAGGCTACTGACAAAATGAAATCTGAAAAAGAATTGGCAAAAGAAGAAATGGAAAGATTGGAAAAACTGGAAGTAAGAATTTAAAAAGAAAAGTAATAGGGTGTCAAAAGATTTTTAAGACTTAAAAGATGGACATTTTAGAAGTATAAAACAATGGGGTGATAGAGCAAGGATAATGTGAGAAGGAGATAATTACCCACTGTCAAGTGGCAAATCAGAAAAATATAAAGAACCAGGCTAACTAGTTATACATTGCCTCTGAAGAATGAGAAGCGATAACCAGTTAGCTCATTTATTTTTTCTTGCCATTTTTTGGGGGAGGGAGGGCACCCACCACTTGATGATGAGTACTGTATATACTTGTGTAGCACATGGTCTTGTGTATTGTGTGCAACCCCCAAATTCTCAAAGAAATGATTTTATGTATCTCGTGAATCACGCAAGTTCCTTTTTCTAGAAACCAAATTACAATAGACTAACCTCTTTTCCTCTATCTCTTTATCCCATCTTCTAGTCAAATAAGTTAAAAAAAATAAGAGAGAATGACAATAGTATCGTTAGTAATGTTATACTCATTGTATAAACGTAAACAATAGAAAAGAAGCATATTTGCTATGGTTATATTTTATAATATGATATTAATATGTGAGTATTACATGCATTATTATTGGATACAGTTCAGTAAAACATCAGTTTTATTAAAATTATGTTTATTTTAAATACAGCTGTACTTTTAGACTACAGTAAATGGATATATAGCTTGGTCAACAGTGTAGCCGGGGCCAGCAGTAGATACAATAATTTTATATTTTGTGTATGATGTGACCCTCTTAAAATTAGCTTCAAAATTAGGCCTTTGAAAGTCACATGACACATGAGTATATATGGTAATTCTTCTTTCCTTATCTTTGGTCTTTTTCTACCTTTTGTTTTTATATATATATATATATATATATATTCCATTTATACATTATTTTTATAGATATAATTTATTAAAGTAAATACTCTGTTTTTAATTACATTTACTGGTCTGAATGTTTGAGAAATTTTGTAGAAAATATGTGCTTCTCCAACAGGAACCGAGCCTGTGACCTTTACTGGGAACTGTCATTTGATCTGACGTGCTGTTAAACATTCAGCCACAAAGAAGCGTCTGGTTAGCAAACTCTGATTTTCTCTTTAGAAACATACACCCTTGATTTTTCCCAATCAATTATATCTGCTCACAAAATACATCTTCATGTAAACAATGACAACATATTATAAAATGGATTAAGTCCAACAATTATTTACGTTAAGATTAAGATATATTTCATGAGCAGATATGATTGACCGAGAAAAATCGTTGAATCGTAAACAGAAATTTGGACTTTGCTAACCAGATGCTTCTTTGTGGCACATCAGATCAGATGATAGTTTTCTACAAATTTTCTTGAACATTCAGGCCAGTAAATGTAGTTAATACTGTTTAATTAAAAGAAAAACAATGCATTTATTTAAATAAATTAAATCTATAAAAATGGAAAATATATTAAAATAATTGTCAGACTTAATCCATTTCATTATTTTATATATATATATATATATATATATATATATATATATATATATATATATATATATATGAATCTAAAATGTCTGATTTTAAAGCCCTAAAGAATTTTCATATTTTTTTTATCAATTTACCCTAAGCAAGGTGATGACACCACTAAGACACAAGGGTCTACTGGGAGTGAAAGAGGATGAAAAAGTCTAGAATGAACTGGAAACCAAATCCTATACTGGTAACAAGAGGTAAACCTCTCCTCCTGTTAAAAGACCTTGGGAGTAGTGTGAACTGATGATAGGTGAACCTAATATCTGAAACAAAATTAGTTGTAATTGTGGAGCATCAATTCTGTCTGTTGAAATCCATTTTAAAATTTGTGGGTCCCTTCACATAACTCAGTAATAGCATTGCTCCCATTGCAGCCAATGTCAACATAAGATTAGGTAAAGAATGGACAGCTCAGAAGAAATGTAATCTGGAAAATAGTTCTGTCGAACAACATAAAAAAAAACCTTTCTTGCCTGCTGTTGAGTCAGTAATACTTTGATTCATCTACTTGGATTCATATCAAAAGACTTGAACAAGTATTATATGGTAACTATATACATATGCTACAAACCATTTTTGGCATATCATGGAAGGACCATATGACAAAAGAAAGATGCTATGGTAAACTAACTCTTATATCAGATGTAATAAAGAAGCAGAGACACAACCTTGCTGGAGACTGCTGAAGTGAAGGAGAGTTTATAAGTAATACACTACTCTAGAAAATATCTCATGGTCATAACAGCATTGGACAATCTTCAAAGACAGGCATTGACCAACTCACTGAAACAAGACATGATGATGAATTCTTTGTTTTTGATTCACAAACACAGCAGCCAATTAACACATTGAAGATTTACTGAAATAACCTTTAATCATATGAAGATGCAAAACAATATAAGAGCTTCTTCCCAGTTTAGAACAAGCTGCATGATGCATCTGCTAGTTGTAGAATTTTGTTGAGCAAACAGACTGTATTGCAAATTGAGTCTGTTCTGACAACCTGTGTTTGAGCCAGTTGGTGAGTGGTTTATCAACCTGGACAATGCCCGGGTGATTTTCGCCAGCTGAGCAATGCTGGGTCCTTGAGTGATGTCATTTCCCCTCCTTTGGTTTGTGGGACATGCGTATTGGGTTCATGCGCATCCCTGAGCATTGGTTTAAGGGGCTTAGGCAAAGCACTAGGAATAGGGGTTGGGATCGCAGGTGCTTCAAGCTTCCTGAGGAATCGGCAATTCTGTAAGGTGATTCTACCTGATCCATCAACCCTGACCTGGTATTGATGGTTAAGTAAAGTCTCAACACCAACTCTATCTGTTGTGTTCCATCAATGATTGACCGGATGGTGTATTGAGACTATGTCTCCCTTTTTCGAGAGGGCACAGGTCATGCGCTGTGCAGTTGTACCTTTCTGTTGTACGGGCGTTGCACTGGGACAGGCTCTTCTCGCGATTCTGAGCTGAAGCTATCCATCTGCGCAGGGGATAGCCCAATGCTCTGGATGGGTATGTTTCTGTATTGAAGGATAGCCTGTGTTGCCTGGTCATGTTTTTGATTCTACGCTAGTATGTTAAATGCAAAGAAAACTTAACTGCACTTGTGATATATTTACAGCAAATTTGGACTTTCATGCCTGCAAAAAAATGGAGTGTCAAAAGGACAGTTTTTCCATTGACACTGCTATTATTTTAACTACCTTCACTCCTCGGTAATGTTTATTCTTTTAAAAAGTGATAATTAGTATTGTAATAAAACCTAAACACATGAAAGTAAATTTATATATTTTATTTGTCCTTGAGAATTAACAACAAAAATAATAAACACTTTATTAGATTATTTATTCACAATATTATATTGTTTATTGGAATGGTTGGCAAAACATTAGTTAAATGCATTGAACGTTCATCAAAAAAATCATCTCATAGACAAAACAACATTGCATGCTCTTTAAAGACAGTTTGACTTGCTCGCTGAAATTACAATATGGATAAAATATCAACTATTATGTACGAACAGGAAGAATAGCATCATGATATCAAGAAATATGAACAAGCTTAATACAATTTAATATTCTGAAACATCCAAGTTATTAGTGAGGAAAAAGGTCATTTTTGTGCAATAATTTTTTTTTCTCTTGTAGAAAGAACGTCTGCTACGTATGAAAGCACCATGGGAAGCCGAAAAGAAACAAAATCGTAAATACATGTCTGCTGATGCTCTTGGAGATGAACAGTGAGTATAAAACTAGAAACATTCCTGTGTAAACATACAATGCAACCCACATACAAGCTTATTACTGACTGGCCAATTATTACCCCATGTTGCATTCTGATTCTTGATCTTGTCGGTGTTCACCAAAAGCTTTCCTTTATTTTCTTGTATCTTTACCTCTTTTTTTTCTTTTGTAAATGTGCTCCCCTTAGACCACCTGTTTCAATATTTTTTTCTATTTTAACGGATTCATATCCCAATTTCCTCTATATTTTGAATTTATACCCCAATACTATTAGGTTGGTGCAAAAATAATGATGTAATAATGTCGTTTTTGACGTATTTTTAATGTCAAAAAACGACATTATTACGTCATTATTTTTGCACCAACCTAATATATTTATAATAATCTTGAGCTATGAATCCATGTACAATGTAGTGTTGCTCTCATGAGACTCTGAATTTAAAAAAAAAAACAAAAATTAACTATATTGAACAATTCATAATTTTTAGTATCTGATGAATGGGAAAACCATGAAACTCCAAACGTAGGGATACGTGTAATTATTAATATATGTATATAGATCTTTGTTATATGCTGTACCTATGAACACTAATGGGTATGTCTCAATGCTCATAAATACATTGGACACTATTGTAAGTGGGGAGTAATATGTTGTCTAAGTAGTAGCAGTGGTTTACCTACTTCATGCCCGTCCTGGGTATGATGATAAACTACATCCGTGTCCTGTGTAAGACGATGAACTACGTCCAACAGCAAGACCTCTGATCAGGAGGTTTTGAGGATCGTGGTAGCACCTGTTAGGATCCCAGCTATGGGCAAATAGTTGACACCCAAACTTGTGTAGAAATAGGTTTTAATACCAGAAATACTTTGTAATAAAAAAAATATTACCAGCAATAACTTTTGAAGGAAAAATTATTATCAGCAATACAGCTATACATTCTTCAAAAAAAATATTACCAGCTATAGATTTCTTCAAGGAAAAATATTCCCAGAAATAGATTTTTGAAGAAAAACATTACCAGCAATAAAAAATTTTGTCGGCATTATACCAACGGCTTCCCATGCTTAATACTTCTCGAATTCACTCTTGCGTGATCAGGTGTGATGTCATGAGCTGCGATGTGATTTTCGCTTCCAACGTCTTATATGCACATGTTTATCGTTGCTTGGAAATCATCCATGTAAACAAAAACAGACTATCATCACATTCTTGTCTGTGTATTGCTTAATATATTGTAATGTAATTGTCATCTTTGATAATGGCTTATGTAAGCCGAAAGCTTAGGATTAAAAAATATGTATCAATATTGTGATTTTCTTTCTTCGTTTAATGATAATGTTATTAAGCTTATCAGACGATATGAAAAGAATTTACATAAAATAAATAGACAACACTTGTCTATATTATTTAATGAAACATGTATGAATATATATATATATACTCACGATAAAGATCTGCTAGATATAATAAAGAAACTTAATGTAGAAACTACTATCGAATTCACATGTGAATTTGAAATAGACAAATCTCTACCTTTCCTTGACATCCTATTAATACAAAAAAATAACAAATTAGATTTTAGAATTTACTGCAAGCCCACTAACAAAAACGCTCTAATTAATTTCTATTCCTACCACAGTCCAAAATATAAAAGCACTAGTTGTTGGATACTACCTCAGAGACTAGAATATGTAGCCGGGAATTCCTAGGTAAAGAAGAGAAATACATTGAAAAAAAATTTAGACTTCTTCACTACCCACATCATTTCAACCTCAATGTTAGAAAACAGGAATACAAAATCCACAAATCCTCCAAAAATTAGACACTGCCAATAGCACTTCTAACATCAACAACACAAAATTCATAATCCTACCCTCTAACACTATTTATAAAATTTGAAATTAATATAGTTATCCCCAATGCTAGGGCCTTTATCACCACATCTAAGACAATCAGAGATATAATTAGCAAGAAAAATAAATCCAACATCATTTCAGATGCTGGGATTTATCAGCTAAAGTGCTTAAGGACATATGGTACAGTGGACAAGGTGTTGGTTAGATCCAGTGACAGGGTCTAAAAGAGTTGTGAGTTCAATACCTGGTTAAGGCAGTGGAGAACTAGTGAATTAACAAGAGATAACTGATAACTGACATCCATTAGACATAGTACATGGAACTAGAACTGTTTACCCCAGTGAGCGAAATAAAGAGTTAAGTTCGACATTCCAACCACCTGAAGAAGGCCCAAGCGTACAACGGCCAAAACGTTGTGATAAATATGGCAGCAAAGATGAGGATAATAGTCCGAATAATGTAAATAGTGTACATAATATCTCATCTCAGAAATATAGAAGATACTAAAGTGCTTTCAGTGTAAATGCACTTATACTAGAGAAACGTTTTGAAGTCTGCATCTGTGAACACAAGAGGGACTTACACTGAGACAACCAATTAAACTCACTTGTAATGCACATAAACAAAATTCACCATAACATTGATTTTAGAAATGCCACCCTAGTTAAAAAACAAAAACAAAAGAAAAACATAATTCTTCGTCAAAAATACTTTGAGGGAATTCTGATAAAAGTTTTACCAACTATAGACAAACATCAGAAAAATTATATTACAAACTTTGACCTTTATTAAATCCATTCTTAAGGAATCTATCTTATAAATCTAACTACTATGACCAATGTTGACATTAAAATGTCCCCAGATCAAGATGCAGACAATTTCCAAACATAAATAATATCTACTAGGCACATACACACATATTATCATCTGAATCCTGCATAGACAAATGAGAATTATGATACACTTACACACACAAATTATACATACAGATGCTGCTTGACTAGTCAAATACACAGGAAGTCTACTTAACCAATGAAAATCAAACACAAAAATACTAGAATTTTTTTTTCCCCCACATTTCATTCTCTGATGAAGTTTTAATAAAAGCGAAACATGTTTGATTTATAAACATTTCCTATTTGTTCTTTATCATTGTGAGATTCCAATCTATATTTGTTCTGTATTTGATCCTAATTCATATATTTATATCTACTTTCAAAATGACCGTTTTTAAGATTCAATAAAGTTTAAATTTAATTGATTTTATTTTTCTTAGGTTTCTGATTCCTATTTTGAAAGAAAAATCTAAAAACGACGGGAAAAAGAAAAGTGTGAAGTTTGAAGGTGACAGTGAAGATGAACAGAATGAAGATGAAGATGAGGAAGAAAAAGATGGAGAAGATGAGGATGAAGAAGGAAAAGAAGAAGATGGAGAAAACGATAACGAAGAAACAGAAGAGTCAGGTATTTAACATCTTTACCTACGTAACAGGGCAGTGACTCTGACAGTGTAATATTAGTGCCTGAAAGATGACAGGACTGATGAAGAAAATGAATGACTGAAATAGTCACACCCAATTTACGCATCCTTTATTTAATGTATTTTGGGGGAAAACTTGAACTTTCATGCCTGCAAAAAAATGGAGAATTTACAAGAAAAATATTAAACAATATTTATTAGATTGTCTATTTACAAGAATAGTTTTATAATTATAACATTATAAAAACTAATGCAATATTTATCACTTGCCAATTCATAAATATGTAAATAATTTTTTATTCATAAATCTCTATCTATAAAAAGCAGGATGTGTGTGTGTGTGTGTAACGAATGCACGGCAGCAATTTTCGATGGATTTGCACCAAAATTTACATGCACATGCTCCAAGTTAGCGGGTAGGCCAAGACTGACTTTGCATTTCTCAACTCCCATCAACGTCAGGTATAGTTGATGTCTGAAATAGGTTACATCTATCGCAACCTTGCGCCAATTTTCCGTGACATCAAGCCTGCCCGGTTTCCAATGCACTGGGGCTGGGTCAATTGACTGGCATTCCTTGCATCCCCTAACCACTGCTCGCACCTCAGCTTTTGTTACTCTTGGGTCGATCAACTTCACAAAATAGTGTTCTCTTCACACCAGGGTGTCTGCTGGAGTGATGAATGGCTCGTACTTGAGCAACATCTCGCTCTTCAGCCACAGCGCACATAGGTTCCTGTGTTCCGTTATTTTGCGCATTTCATTTAACCATCGTTGCAGTACTCTAGTAAGTTGATCAGCTCGATTGTTGCACGACTTGACAAGCTCTACATCAATGTCCAGCTCGTATTCTAAGGCCAACTCTTGGAGTGTGGCTAGCCGACGTCTGATTAGCATCTCGGAGGCTGCCTTGGTGCGCACTCTCGTCTGTCCGGACATGGTGTCAGCTACCCAGTGATGCACACATACTGAGTCTGTCCGTAAATGAATGGTTTTAGCCTTCCATTGTAATGCAAGGTTGACACAACGCAACACAGCATCGAGCTCAGCCAAGTTGATGTGCTTGTCTTTGTGCACCGGTTGGAGCCAGCTTGTGTCTTCTGCGACGGCACCATTGCTCTCCACAACTACACTGGTGGCTAAGCTTGCATCTACCCACACTGTTACATTTTGCTCACTGATGCACCAGTCACCTTTCACTGGATCGTCCTGGGCTAGTCTCTTAAAAATGTCATCGATCATCTGGGCTAGAAAAGGGTCCTTCACTTCATTGTTCTATCCAGTGGTAACAGTGTTTGCCCTCCGCTTCACAAATGCCGTGGCGACATGTAACCAACCACATACCGGAAAATGACCAGTCAACTTCCCACACAGCGAGAAGACAATTCGGCAGGTAAGTTTATCTGGGACTACCGGAAGTTCACATCCACAACGTCATCGCAGTTTTCCTTGCTCCTCCCAGACATGCAATCCCAACACGCGTGTGCCAATTCTTATCTGCTCTGGGGTCTTACTTGACAGACCAAACTGCTCCAAATGTTCCTTGATGTGGACCACAGAACACACACTCTCGTTAACAAAAACGTCATCAATGTAAGAGGAGGAGGCTGCGTTGACGATCTCGTCCTGGCTCAAGACGGTATTAACAATGGCCCACATGATTAAAGGGGCAACATTGAGTCCAAATCCTAAGCGGGTTAGACAATACCTTTGTCCCTTAATTTCCACTGTTTGGAATGGCCAAAGGGACTTGTCACAGTGTACCTGCAGATAGACCCGGCGTAGGTCCAGCACTGCAGCATTTGGTCCTTGCTGACGCCATTCCTGTAATTTTTGAGAACAAACCTCTGCATTGGTCACGTACGCATCAATGTACTCATTGAGTTCCCAATAGATGAGGTATTATGTACATTATTTTACATTATTCAGACTATTGTCCTCATCTTTGTCGCCATATTTATCACAACGTTTCGGCCGTTGTACACTCCGGCCTTCTTCAGGTGGTTGGAATGTCAAACTGAACCCTTTATTTTGCTCACTGGGGTAGACTGTTCTAGTTCCACGTGCCACATTTGATGGATATCAATTATCTGCTGTTAATTTAAGGCAGTGGAGAACTTTCAGAGGGAAACGAAACGTGATAAATATGGCAACAAAGATGAGGACAATAGTTCAAATAATGTAAATAATGATTTGTTATAGTTTATCAGCCATTTTGCAGGTTATTTAAAGCCAGAAAATATTTTTGGATTGTAAAGATTATTTGGAGATAATTATTTACTGATATAAGTTGTACTATTTAATCCTTAACTGTGGGTATTACATGGAACACCGTGACAGTGGCCAGTATTCAGAACAACTTTTGAAATGCTTATGAATCCTCTGAAAAATTAGAGGAAGTATCTGTATGCTAGAAAAAGGCTGAACAATAAATATGTAAAACAGTTGTAGTAAGAAGAAAACAAAAAAATGGTATGGCATTGACACTTTTTAGAAATATTCATTCACCAAAGTTAAGCAATATAGAACCTGGCTGATACTTAGATTGGTAACTGCTTGTGAATACCAGGTTCTGTAAGCTAGAATGTGCAGGTGGTGTAATGGATAAGAGCTAGCTGAGTTCATTATATTATGTGCAAATACCTTAAGGAAAGACAGTCCTGGGTATGATGATAAACTACATCCAACAACAGGACCTCATGTAATTCGGGGTTTTGAGGAGCATAGAACTACCTCTTAATTGCTGTTATCCCTAGGTCTATACTAACCCAGGGTGGTAGCACCTGTTAGGGTTTGAGCTATGTTTAAATAGTGAAACCCCCAACAAAAATAAAACACTACGAAAACATAAAAATATATTTTTATATTAAAATTACCAGCAATACATTATATTGTAAAATGACCAACAATACATATTAGGTTGGTGCAAAAATAATGTCGGTTTTCGACGTATTTTTTAACGTCAAAAAACCAATATTATTTTTGCACCAACCTAATATTTATAGTAAAATTAGCTGAAAAGCCGCCCTATTGGACGGCATTTAAACTCACTCATGCAGAAGGCTCATGATTGGGCCTTCATCACAACAGACAGGGGGTAGATGCAATAGGCAACAATAAACTACAGAACTCAAAATTGATTGCTGCATTTAAGTATTTCATTAATATCTTAAGCTTATATTTTAAAAGATCAACGATAATTCTCCTGCCGAAACTTAATTTAAAAACAGTTTGATGTACTTAGGTCCTTATCTTCCAAACAATCAATTATTTTCATTTTATGGGTGACTTTCGCTGGATTTTGCAATTAATTTTGATTATTGCCAAATTTATTTCCAAGTT
Organism: Acanthosepion lycidas; assembly: GCA_963932145.1. NCBI lineage: Eukaryota > Metazoa > Mollusca > Cephalopoda > Sepiida > Sepiidae > Acanthosepion > Acanthosepion lycidas. Next base: position 58,198,604 of record OZ010609.1, on the reverse strand, counting down.
ATAAAAATTATTGTACAAAAAAAATTGTTGCAAAAAATCATGTAAAAAAAAATCACTGAAAAACAATTGCAGTAATGACAACTTAGGAATCCAAAATTTCAGGATTGTGGCTCCAGATCTGGACTGGAATATTTTTAATTTGCTCATGGAGTTGGCTTGATTCCAAAATGGTATGATATATTGGGCTATAGCCTCGAGGAGTAAAGTTGAAAAAAGTATTTAGATTTCAGCATTAAATAACTCCTATATGCCACTAAACAAAATCAACCAACCAACCTTGGGAAAGGTATGAATTCACTTCTTCTGTCAGCTATGGATTAAATAGTAGCACTTGTAACATAGTTAAAAAAAATTCTTACAATCTAAAAATGTTTCAGCTTTAAATAGCCTTAAAAGGTTTGATAAGCTGTAAAAAAAACAAACAAAAAAAACAACAAATCTATCAATTCTCAGAATTGGACAGAACCAAATAATAAGATTGTTTTGAGAAACTCTACAATAATAGAATGTTGTCATGTGGATTATTTACTTTTTATTTTATATGCAGATGATGAATCTGTTGAAGATTCTTACAGTGATGTTCTAACTGATGAAGAAGATGACAATGGTAAGGCAGAAGAACCAGAGACAAGTGATGAAAAAGAAGAAAGTGAAGATGAAAAAGAAAAAACGAAACAAAAAGAGGAGGTATGGTTTTAAAGATTTTCTTTGAAAAATTTAGAAAATAACAACATTCCCTTTCATAAGAGGTGCACAGTTTTTCTTTAATTAGTAAAACTTGTATCACTAAAAGCATTATTATCTCCAAAAATTAAAATTGCATTTAAAATTATAAAGATTTCAGCATTAAATAACGGTTAGAGGTTGATATGCCACTAAACAAAAACAACCAAACAAATATTTCTTTAAGGTCGATAGCTGTAAAAAAAACAAAACAGTCAATCATAAAAACCATTTGTATGGCATGATTTTATATGCTTGAATTCCAACTTTGCATGAACTGCTTTTGATTAAATAATAGAAAACTAACTTCTTTTTTTCATGTTATTTAAGATAGACATATCATTTCAGAATAAATTATTTTGAATTTTAAAAACTGAGTATTTTTCTTCAATCCAGAGGCTAGCTGCAATCTCAGAGGAAGCTAAGAAACAACTGCCATTTACATTTGAAGGTAAGAGTATTTATTCCATATATATATATATATATATATATATATATATAAAGAAATAATGTCTTAATATCGTAAAATAGTCATTCAAAGAATAAATCAATAAAGTTAACGTAATTAATAGCAAATTCACTTCACTAACAGATTAAGAAGGCATTAACTCATTGACCATTTGCTGAACAACATAATCTTTGTTTTTCTTAATTGTAAAATTGATTAAATGTTCAGTCCATATAATTTGCAAGCACTTTCAATGCATACAAGCACCATCTTCAGGCATGGATATTATTTTTTTTCACAATTTCAGGTAATTTTGAGTAAAAATTCCAGGCTGAACATGAATGTGTTACTTTCTGAAATCTTCTAAGACATTTCTCCAATTATTGAACCAATAGTCTGTGTCACATAAATGGAATAAACACTTATAATAATAGAAATTTTGTATTACTACATTACTATAATATTCAAAAATCTATTGTCGAATTAGTCCACATTCAAAAAACTGTTAATAATATTAGGTTGGTGCAAAAATAATGACGTAATAATGTTGTTTTTTGACGTTAAAAATACGTAAAAAAAACCCGACATTGTTACGTCATTATTTTTGCACCAACCTAATAGCACTTTTTAATAAGACATCTCTCGACAAGTAACACATTAATTTTTGTCTTGGAATTTTTACGATCCTTTGTAGCTCTTAATAAATTTTGTCTTTTTTGTTATCTCCCCTAAACCCTGTTTTACCACTCATTTACTCAAGCTAGATAGGTTATGCATTATTACCTCTGCCCTTCTCGTCTTCAATATTTTCCTGTGAGTATCAGATTTTCCAAGCCCTCTTTCCTCATGCCCTAGAAATTTCAACTCTTTCTGTTAAGTGTAAACGTCCTCTTTGTTTTAATCTTCCTTAAATTTTTGTTGTAGCTCACATGTTCAGTCTATGGCATTCTCAGCATCCTTCTGTAGAACCACACTTCTGTTGCTTCAAGTCTCTTTATCTTTGAGGAGTGTCCAGCATTCACTGCCATATAGAAGGACTGATAATCTGGGACCTGTTAGAACTCTATAATACTGTAATATTAAATACAGAGGATAGTTTTGTATGTGCCATAAATAAATATTGACAAAATTTTCAATTTGAACTAGTTTATTGTGAGATATTCAGTTCTTCTACATGGGAATAAATACTAGACAATCTCCTCACAAATGAAGAAGAGACTTGAAGCAACAGAAATGTTGTCCTACATGTGGCCAATATAATGAATAGTAGCTCTAAATGAGAACTAGGTGAGCTGAGTTCAAATCTGAGTCAGATTTACTACATTCACTTACACACAAATAACCTTGGGAAAGGAATAAATCCAAAATCCTCCCCCAGCTATGGGTTAAATAGTAGGACTTGTATCTATAAAAATCATTATTCTCAGAAATTGTTAATGCAATATTCATTTGTGTGAGGGAGGGGGGAGAAAGAAAAATTCTTACAATACAAAGCCTGTTTATTTATAACCTTAAGTAACGAACAAAATGTTGATAATCGTTAAAAAAATACTCATTAACTATTACAGTATTCTGGATATTTTTTTAAAGTTTTAAAAGATTTTCATTTTGCATTTGTAGGAGAAAAAAAATATTTCCTTTCTTGTTTTTTTTTAAACTCTAGTATGCTATCAGCTTTTTTTCAAAGAATTTTACCATGAAATTATATTCTTTCTACAGCGCCAACCACATTTTCCGCTTTCCTGTCACAATTAGATGGCTATTCTTCTGATGATCAGATCACAATAATTGAGCGAACACAAAAATGTACTCATCCCAGTTTAGCTGAAGGAAACAAGAAAAAATTGGAGGTAAAATAGTCTCTCTCTGGTTTATTCTATAATATGAGATTCAGTTAACATTTATCACTCTATATGTAACTTCATTTACTGTACAAAATGTTTATTCTGCCACTGAAGGTGACTCTGATCCCTGAACAATTAGTGTGTTTGAATTTCATAGTTGTGTTGTCATATCCTGCTATGGAAACAGAAAACAACTTTAAGTGAAATTAACAATAAGGCTATTGCAATTGAGACGCCTTGAAAAAGAATGTAGTGGAAAGAGAAATAATATTAAGAAATGCTACAGACTTTTGTTCTGACCTAATATTGATTTTTATACTAATATTCCTAGTCAATAGAGTTTTTATGCTTTTTCATCATGGCACTCTGCATTACTATGGTGAATTTATTTTTATATAGTTTTAATATAAAGAATTATAAAACTAAATTTTATTAATCATTTCACACCTAAGCAAGGTAATAAAGCCACTAAGATGCAAGGGAATACTAGGTGCTGTAAGCTTGGATGTGCAGGTGGTGTGATGAATAATGGCTCAGAATTGTTAATCAGAAAGCTGAGTTCCAATTTCCCTTAGGTTTATTATATTCACTTACACAGGTAAATTAGGTATACTGCAAATTCAAAGCAACAACAGATCTTACACTGTAAACACATATTTCAGCATTTCTTAGATGCCATTAGATAAGCTGTTACCAGAAAAATGTCTGTGGCTATATCAGTACACCTACAAACCTAGTTGCCCACTGTAATGAGACTGACCACAATTTTGACATAAAAAATGCTACTCTGATCAAAGGAGAAAGCACTTCTCTACAATGACGAAAATGTCTAGAGAGTGCCTTGATCACAAGGTCATTGGCAGTAAATTTGCACCTGGGCTCTTGCAGCATTTCACCATTCCTGACAGAATTTCTATTACCACAGTGTGGGATATCTACTAACAAAAATGATAGGAAAAGACTCTAAATGAATTTGGCTAGATAAAAAATAAAAATAAAAAATTTTAAATTCCCAGCATCCCTCGTTTGTGCACATGTGTAGTCGCACCAACATAACAAATTTAGTCTAATGAAGTCATAAAGGGTGAAACTCATCATCAGAAAACTTTTTGCACATTGTCATACATTTTTACCCAATATTGTTTTTGATATATAAAAAATATATATTGTTTTATATATATATATATATATATATATATATATAGGATTAAATCTGACAATTATTTGATATATTTTCTGTTTATACATTATTTTTATAGATACGATTTATTTATGTAAATGCTCTGTTTTTTTAATTAAACAGTATTAATCACATTTATTTTTAGTGGATATTCATATTTGTGTAGATGCTCAATTTATTTATTAAACAGTATATTTATTTTTGTCTACTGGCCTAAATGTTTGAGAAATCTTTGTTTCTTTTAAGTTTTTTGCAGTGTTTATAACTTCAAAATCTTTGTTTTTTCTTTTTTCCAGAAACTATTTTCTTTTGTGCTGGACTATTTTTGTGAACTGTGTAACAAACCTGGCTCTGATCTTTGGCTTCTCGATCGACTCACAATCCAATTGTTCCAGTTGACAAAAGTTTCTCCCAAAAGTGCTGCACAAGCAGTTTTAGCAAAGATTAAAGAGAGACAATCCAATTTCAACAAAACATATCCAGATATGGACACAGTAAGCATTTCTCTTACACTTATTTTTTGTTTTAAATTTTTGTTCTTGTCCCTGATGTCCTATATATCCAAAGGGGTGCCTATAAAATCTGGTATTACTAATAAAAATTAAAATAAATATTCAGTATTTATGATAGGTTTAAAAAAATAACAAAAAAAAACAGGTACAATGAGGGATTTCAGTGCTCAATTGGTGAAAAGCTGTGAAGGGGCCCCATTGTATGTTTGCACCATCAATTAACTTAATTGTATTTTTGTGTAGCACGGCATGGTGGAATAATGCATAGTGGCTCAGACTGAGGAATCTGAGATCCAAGTTCAAATTCCAGTCGAATTTGTTACATTAACTTACGTGCAAATACACTTGAGAAAGGTATGACTACATCCCTTCTTTCCCCAACTTTGGTTACAATAGCAGAACAGACTGTGTCCAATTGTTGTGGCTAGGTAACTAGTCTAGGAAAAGGGAACTCTGAATTCAAGCCACCTACTGCCTCGGAGGTCCTGCCTCTTTAGACAAAGGCTAGAAGGAGGTAACTTTAAAAAGCAAATCCACCTCTGAGAGGAAGTGTAGGGTAACCTCAACATCCACGGTGAAAAAGGAACCAGCAAGTCATTGCATTATTCTACCTTGAATGTCACCATGAACCATAAATGTGTGATGGAGGGGCGTGGTGACCACAGCGGTGACACAAAATGCACTAATTGAATAAAATGATGATTTGAAGTATTGAGAGACTTAGTAATTGTGAGTGAAGGAATACAGATATTAGATAGAGAAGAATATGGGAAAAAGGATATTACGGTTTTGGTTTGATGAAAAAAAAAAACCCTGTTTAAAAATATTCATTTGAACTTATAAGGAAGGCACCAGGAAGATACGAGGAAGACACTGGGAAGATTTGAACGTAAAATAAACTAAGTAAGTTTCATAATTAATTCCTGCCTAAACACACAGCCCCAAGAAAGTAGCAATGACAGGATTAATGAAATTTTTCTGCAAAACTCAGGTGGAATTGAGAACACTACCCAACAGAATTTATGTACAAGCCTTACCAAAATGTCTGGTCTTGAGTATTTTAGAAGCATGGGTCACATGCAGTGCTCATCAGAAGTTCTTTGTTTAACAAAAGATCTGGCTGATTGAGGGGAAAAGCTGATCCATGAGACTGTCATAAAAGAAGTAGCAGAAATTGTTCAAAATCTCACCCACCCACTCACCTACCTACCTACCTACCAAGATGATGCAAAAAAGAACCAAAATGGAAGCTAGGTTCAAGTTTTCATTTCTCACTGTGGCACTAATTACAACCTTTTGTTTCCTTTTGAATGTTTCCAGTTTTTGTGCATACCAACAAAGATGTGAATAGAGATGTAATGTGGGGGTTATTTGTCCAGTCAATGAAAAGCTGAGAGAGAGCTCAGTACACTGTACATAGAAATGAAAATTTTAATTGGAAAAAGAAAATTGTATTATACACAAATTTGCTGAAATTCTTTAATGTTAACAACATTCTCACCCCCCCCCAAATCATTCTCAATTGTGCATATATGAAAGTAGAATTAATGAAACTATAAAAAGTGGGCCTCAGTTTCCAGAGAGAATAAAAAAAAAACTTAAAGAACCTACCTTAAGATAAAACTGATCAATAATCCAGATTTGGAATTCCAAGATAGAAAAAACACCTAGACCAGAACTGGAATACAATCCAAGACTAAGGGAGAGATTTGGGTTTCTTTGAAAGTATTGGAAGATTTTATACAGATATTATACTTGACTCTCCTGTCGAATTCGACATATGAGGGTCAAGCAGATCAGTCCCTAGGAAATCGACAGCCCAACAACAGCACATGAGATTTGATTATAGTGGTGAAGGCTTCGTGCAGGACCATCCACACTTTTTGAAGGGCTGATTATAGAGACCTGGTGCACTACATGCCACAGGGTCCCCAAACGACCCTTTGCAGGTTTTGAATTCAGAGTTGTCCTTCTCCTAGACCAGTTGCCATCCAAGGCTATAGAACCCAGTCTGTCCTGCTATTTACCCATAGCTGGAGGGAGAAGAAGAGGATTCACACCTTTCCCAAGGGTATTAGCATGTAAGTGAATATAGTGGATTTGACTGGAATTCGAACTCGGCTCTATGATTCCTCAATCCAAGCCGTTATCCATTACTCCACCGTGCCTTTTCATTCATTATATATATATATATATATATATTATAAAATGAACAGCAATCTTTCTTTTATGTACATTTCATTGTATGTGACAGACAAGGAAAATTCTGAAGTTTTTTATTCAGTTTTTTTGGTATCATTAGTTTTTCTTCCATATAGACTAACAGTATGCTTGAGACTATATACAGGTCAGTGCCAATAAACCGCGATGTCACTTAAGTCGTGCATTTCCGATGGACCCCCAAAATCTTTTGTCATGTTCATATCAGAATCAAAATCATTAGTGGATGCTAACTTAAACAAATTAAAACTTGATTGTGACACTTTTTTTAAAGTCTGATTTTTTTCTGCATAATCTTTTAATAAATTCATTAAATTGAGTTTAATACCTTCAGCATATCTGTATTTTCTGAGGCATTTACTATTGTTTAGGCTTTGGCATTTCACACTCACGATTGTGTAGTGGTTTGGATTAGCACTTGATGGACATTTTGAGTGTGAAATATGCAGCTTACAACCTTTATCCTAAAGAGAAAACAACAAGAAATTCTCTATTACTGAATTTCTTAAATAAAGTGTTATTACAAACTTTATTTTTATTTTCCATTATATACATGTAAATTTATTAAAAATGTTGTTTCATATTAATTTCATAAAATTTGTATTGTATCATTACATTGCATAGAAACCTGTGCTTTTATGTAAATGTTACTATATTGTATTGTTATATTATTTTTATTTTTATTACTACATTACAATACAATGTATTGTAATGTTTTTATTCAAAATCTTATTAAAACTATAAAAAAAATTAATTTTATTTTTTTTCTTGTTAAAATCTTGTGTGTATGAGATTTCCACCATCTTTTGCTGTCATCAATGTTGGATCTATTGACATGGTGCTTTATAAATGGAATCATTTTAGGCTGTCATCTTTCAAATTTATTCACATTGGTACAGATTTTTATGTGAAATTAGATAGTTTTAATAAATGTTTTTCAAAACTGCCAATATTCAAATCTTAGTATTGAATACATATTTTACATGCTTAGCCACTGTGTTACCCATTTTCACAGATAACTCCATGGATTTGATAAGCTTTGTTTTGGTGGTCTAAGCTGGATTCTGGACATCACAGCTCACTTTTGATCTAAACCACTGACCATCTAAACTGCAAATAGAAGTTTTGGGCCCCAACTACTGCAGTTTATTGGCACCAACCTATATCTATCTATCTATATATGAAGAAATATAGTTTTAAGGTGTACTATATTTATGGGATAAAGTGTTTAATATCAGAGATAGAGCATATGTTAATATAAATATAAAAGTGAACATTGAAGTCAACACTCAGAGGTGACGGGCTGTCTCATGCTAGACGCAATTGTCAGGCTTGATGATTGTGTCTAGCATAAAACAGACTGTCACCTCTAAGTGTTGACTTCAATGTTCACTTATACATATAAGTATGGATGGCCAGTTTGTTTAGAATTTTAGATAAGTTATATACTGCTCCCATATATAGCTTATCTAAAACTCTAAATAAACACATCCAACCATACTTATCTAATAAATATAGTGTTAGTCCGACCAACAATTTCTTTCACACATATGCGCATACACACACGCACACACGCGCATATATATTTGAACAAATCTTTCTGAAGAAGTTTTGGAAAAAAAATGGTTCCTTTTAGAGAAAAAGTATTTGTTCTGTCATTTTAAAAACTTGTTTGTTTGTGTATGTATATATATGGGCACATGGCTGAGTGGTTTGAACATTTGCTTTCTGACCACGAGACCCGGTTCAAATCTCCCCATGGTTGATTTGTTGGGAAGGTGATTTCCTGAAGTTATCAGAGTGGATCAAAGTCGATCGCAGTGTGCGGCACCTTTGGAAAGTGCCTGAAAACTATACCATGGGTTGACCCAAGCCTTGTCAGTGAAATTGTGTAGACTGAACTCTTGAGGGCCGTTGATAGCTGTGCTAGCACGAAACCACAAGTCATCATGGCTGAGGGCTTGAGCATGCTGCCCTTGTTCAAATTGTTGATCATGCTAGATAACACACTCTCTCCCAGAAACTGTAACTAAGGTCTGCTCAGCATAGTTGCAGTATAAACCACAGGTGGGCTCTGTGGGTGTTGAGCAAGCACAAATGTGCCTGAGTGAGCGTCTGCTATAGGGATTGGCTAGCTGCCCTAGTAGATGGGTATCCTCGAATACGAGTGGCCAGCTATTATTTTATTTTATAACAGATTGTTAAGGGAAAAAGCAACCAGCAAAAGCTCCTGCATCCTTAATTATGATAATGAATGCCTACAGCAATTTAAAATTGCAGTGATATCTAGAATCTACCTAACATCTTCCTGGAAAATATTTTTCCCCAAATTCGGTTATATGAAACAAACATTGGTTAACAATAATTTTCACAACTACATTATTGATAATATAATAAGATTATTCCTACAGAAATTAAACTGCGCTAACATGAAAAAATATATTACAAGAAAACATTAGTATATGTTACTGCAACAAAAACTGAGCAACAAAACTTGCTCCACCGTCTTGTATATATGGTAATCAAAGACAATCAAAGGGACATAACCCCCACCATAACTGATGCGGCCAACTTAAAAGTAGCTGCAAAATTAGGTCTTCAAAAGTCACATGATATGATATATTTGAAATGTATTGTAATAAATATAAAACATTAAAGCTAGTATCCCATTATCATTTCTTTACTCAGGTATTTTCAGGCAAATAATATAGAATTATTATGACTTTTCAGTTATTATGATTTTGTTCAGTTAGAATTTATTATGACTTTTCTTTTGTCTTTCAAACAGCTGATGCTCCTAAAACTAGTTCCTATCCTTTTCCCAGCATCTGACTTCCAGCATCTTGTCTGCACCCCAGCCATGCTTTTCATGGGGCAGATACTGTCACAGGTGAGCACAAACATTTGTCTTTTAAGATTTAATTTTTGTTCCATTATCTTCTGCTGTCTTCAGATCACTTCATAGCTTCATCTACCTAAGACCTTTTTTTTTTTTTTTTTATCTTTCTCAATAAAGAACTACTTTAGCACCAATTAGGGTCCGAACTATGGGCAAATAGTTAACCCCACCAAACTGGGGTTAAAACACTATGAAAGTATAAAATTACAAGTAATACCCTTTCAGTAAAACAATTACCAGTGAAAAAAAAAATATTTCCAGCAATACTTTTTTCGTTTTTTTTTTTGTTTTTTTTTAAATTACCAGCAATAATTTTTTTTTTTTTTTTGTTTAAAAAAAAAAAAAGAAAAAAATAGACTAAAAAAAACCAGCAATACATTTTATAAAAAAACATATTACCACCAATACATTTTTGTAAAAGAAATTATTAATGCTTCCAAGAAAATAACATTTCAGCATTAAATGACCCATAAGTGAATTGATAAACAAACAAACAACGATTTACAAGTGGCCTATTATCCTCAACTTTGTTGTTTTTATTACATTTCACCCTTTGTGATCATTCAGATAATGTACAGAGAATTCCAAACGGAACCCTTTATTAAATCTACAAGGCTAGACTGTTCTCATTCCACTGCCCATATCTAGGAATATCTCATCTAGTTTTTACTTTTATTACTGCTCCATTATTGCTTGCCCTATTTCACTGAGTCCAAGTACACACTGCCTGGCTCAGTAGATTAAAGCATAGTCACCAAATAATAGTTCAAGCTATATGATGTTGGGACAATTTCTCTACTAAATTGTAACAAATTTTGTCTCATCAACAAAGTATAATGAAACCTAATATTATCTTCATGGAATCATTTGCTTCTTTTGAATGAATACAAACTAGAAGTTCCATTTATACCAAATAGCTACCATCACCTTTCTTTGTTATGATTTATGGCTATTATTGGTTCATTTTGCTTTCTGATTGGACGACCAAACACGAAGGGATATGGAAAAAGTTCTCTACCTGACCAAGAATCTCTTCCCTCCCCAACAAAATATCTGATGTTTGGTTATTTGGTTAGATTTTGAAAAATGGGGCTGAGAACTTTTCTGCATTCACTCATATGAGGCAAAAGTTGTGCATCATAATTAATTTTGTTTTAATTCTTATTGGATTACATGTTTCCATTAGCAAAATGAATGAACATGTTATTTCAACAGGATGGAGTGCCACCACATTTTGCTTTGATTGTGCATGACTTTCTAAATCAATGTTTCCGTAACAAATGGATAGATCAAAGAGATCCTGTTCAATGGTCACCAAGGTCACCAGACCTCACATACTTGGATTTCTTTCTGTAGGGATATTTGAAATCAGTTGTTTATCAGAAATATTGAAGTTAAAGGAGGAATTAAATATGAATGCAGCAAAATGACAGAAGGAACTCTCCAACATGTTAATGAATCCTGCAGGCATAGAATTGTTTTGAAAAAGGAGGACATTTTGAATCACATATATGACAATTAAATGACAAGTAAATAGAATTTTAATGTGTAACTATACTTATAATAAATCATCCCTATGGTGTACGAATTTTGCCTCACTCTGTTTATATGCGTGAATAAAAAAGCATTAAATTATATCACTTACTCCATAATTTATGATTAACACAGTTATCTTTAAGAATATTTTAGAGCATTCTTAAATTTTAAAATTATGCACAAATACCCATGAGCAAAGTAGGAATCCATCAAATCCCACCAGCTATGGGTTAAATATCAGGACTTTTATCTGGAGAAACCATTGTTATTCTCAAAAAAAGGGTTAATGTAATATTTATTCATAAACAAGAAATAATTCTTATAATCTTAAATTTGTTTTGGCTTTAAATAAACCACAAAGGTTGATAAACCATAAAAAAATAATTTTGTTTTAGTACTGCTCAGTTATCATTAACCTTTTTTTCTACTACCTATCTCTGGGATTGAACTCACAATTCTTTTTCTTACTGCTGAAGCCTTCATCTCAATCACTGAGCAGTACTTTAAAAAAGCGAGGAGGGGGACAAGACGTTGACAAGATAGATTAAAAAAGGATTCAGTTTAAAATTTCTTACCTGGGTCAACAGACACCTGAGGAAGGCTGAAGGTCACTGTGACTGAAACGTGGTGTTGAAGATGGGGATATTAGTCCAGCTCTAAATACTGACAACTCCACATCCCAAAAATGCAGGCAGAAAATGTCATTGGAAAATTATAAAGTAGCAGCAAAACAATAACAATGACTGAAAAGGTTTGCCATTTGTTTTGAATTAGAAATTACCTGAAATAAGTTTTAAATAATATATTTAATAATTATATTTCCTTTTTTCAGAGTCTTGTAAAATCTGGGCGAGACATTGCTGCTGGCTTGTTCCTGTGCTCGGTTTTTCTACAGGTCAGCTAAAGATTTTTTTTATTTTTTTTTTATATATCAAATTCTTTATTTGAAATTATTCAAATATTATCCCTGTCAAAATTTATATATAAAATTTTGTGACTTCTGTTAGTCCATCCATCCATCACATCTAAAATAGTCGTACATTGACTGAAACCAAATTTTAGGGAGACGTGCAAATAAGTAAGGGAGTACAAAGTACAGTTGATCTTACTAGGAAGTGAAGTGAAGTACAATAAATTTTCATTCTTTTTTTTTTTTTTAATTAAAAGCTTTATTATTTAACACACAAAATACTCTTACTATTTCAAAAACAATTTAACGATTAAAATATCAAATACTTATTTAATAAAAATGCAATATTGTTTTTTGCATATTTTTTTCTTCAGGGTGAGATGGGTAAACTGTTGTCATTTTTATATTTTTAATTTTGTGTAACATGTCATTTGTCAACTGTACAGTATAGTAGGGTCAGTTGGGCACCATCTGTGAGAAAAAGACCACCATGACACAACTAACTCTGCCAGAAATTTGGAAACTGCATGCTGTACTGCTTGGCATTCATGCCGGAAGCTCTCATACGAACATTTCAGAGTGTTTGGGTACAGAGTCCTGTTGCCAGACATAGGGTCTTCTAGTAGCCACCCTCTTGACCCAGAGCAGCACTACCTTTTCAAGACACTTGATATTAAGTCTGAGGCCCTCACCAAGAAATTCAGTTCTTTTCTTATCAGAACAATCACAGTGAGGTTTCTGAGCTGCTGTACCTTTGCAGTCACCATTAGACTCATCCAACTCTTTTCAAATCCTCTGCACTGTACTCAGATTGACACCCAAACACACTGAAATTTACACATCGCACCCTGTGCCTCAGCACAGTATAATGGATTAGCTGGTATCATTGAATGTCACCAGTACTGGCATTAAAAATTAATTATTCTTATATAAAATTTAACAGATTCACTATGGCCAAAGAAACATTCCAAAAGCTAAGCAGAGTATTATGAGACAGGAGGGTTTCGTTGGTAACAAAGAAAAGAGTTCTGAACTGCTACATGATATCTGCCCTCCTTTATGGCAGCAAATGTTGAATGGCCTCCTCAAACATGAAGAGACTTGAGACAGCAGAGGTATGGTTCTACAGAAAGATGCTGAGAATACCATGGACCAGACATCTCAGCAACAATGAGGTTTTGGAGAATTGCAAACAAAAAGGAAACTCATACTTAACATTGGGAAGAGGCAGCTGAAATTTCTGGGACTCGAAATGAGAAAGGAGGGCTTGGAAAATCTGATACTCACAGGGTGGATAGAGGGACAAGGGAAAACAATGCATGAAAAACTTAATGGATGGCAGGACAGGGTCTGAGAGAAATAACGAAAAGTCAAAGCTTGAGAGCTACAAGGGATAGGAGGAAGCGGAGAGCCATGATCACTTATGTCCTGAAGGGACATGACGCATAAAAGAAGTAGAAGAATACCGTTTATCATAGAACTTACCATATTTGGAAGCATGAAAGACATATTGGCATATTAACGTGTTATATTCAGTAAGAAAAGTTTTAGTGTATTTAAGAATGTTATATAAAAAGCTAGCTATCAGTACATTATAAAACCTTAGAAAACCTTTTTAGCTTTAACAGAAAACATTGCTGTATATAAAAAGCAAGCTAGCATTACAGTTGAACATGAAATGAGAAATCCCAATTGTGAAAATATCCCTTCATGTCGTTTTCTATGGCCTATCAACATTTTGCTGGGTTTTTTAAAATCAGAAATTTTTTTAGATTGTAAGAATTTTTTGACATTATTTTTTATGAGATAATAAAGGTTTATTGAGATAAATCTTACTAATTAACCTATAGCTGTGGGAGAAGAGTATTTGCAAGGGTATTTGCACATAGATGAATATGACAAACCCAATGGGAACTCTGCTCTCCAATTAATATTTCCAAGCCATTATGCATTATATCACCTGCACATCCAAACTTTCATTACCTGGTATTCCCAAGCAGTTACCCATCTAGGTACTGACCACACTCAACATTGCTTAACTTCAGTGATCAGATGGGAACCAGTGTTTCAATGTTATCTGGCCTTAAGCTTCTAATAGTAGACAAGGTGTTGCTAAAACTTTTCTTGGCACAGCCAAGAAAGGATTTAAAAAAGAAAAAAATTGATGTCTGAGTGGAATGGGAGCAGACATTTTCAACATCACCCTCATACAATATGCATCTCATGTTACTCCCCTATGAAATTCTTACATTTCCTGTTTACATTATTTACACTTAGACCATTATCTTCATCTTTATTGTTGTTATCATGTTTCAACCAGTGCTCACTGAACATCATCAGTAGCTTGTTGATTCAGGTAACCCTCAGGAAATAATGAACTGAACCCTTCATTTAATCTACAAAGGAAGATTGTTTTCATTTTGCTGTCTGACTGTAAATAATGTAAATAATAATAATTCCTCATCCCAAAAAGATGAGGATATTAATATGACTGTAAATGATGTAAATAATTTCTCATCCAAGGAAGCTAAAATGTTGTGGTAATAAGAACAAAGATGAGGATATTAGTCTGACTGTAAATAATGTAAATAATGATAATTCCTCATCCCAGAAAGCCAAAACGTTGTGATAATAACAACAAAGATGAGGATATTAGTCTGACTGTAAACAATGATAATCTCCTCATCCTAGAATCTTGGATAGAAATTCCTTGTTATAAGCAATTTCCTTTCTTTTCTTTTTCAGTGTGTCACAACCTCAAAGAGATTTGTCCCAGAAGTAATAAATTATCTTCATGGAATTCTTTACCTTGCATCCTCCAAAGATTCTCAAAAGTGTAAGCTTATTTGAAATTTTCCTTTTACCATGAAAAAATAAGATGTTTTAACCATTTCAAGTTGTCTCTATTGTAACCATTTGTGATAAACATCCAATGCACCTACCAAGATTGCAGAGGCCACAATGTTTCACATGCTTAATCTCCAATTTGAAAAAAGTGCATGTGCAAACCTGATATAACTAACGAGAGACATGTGTTCATCCTGTCCAGTTTTCACACATCTACACATTGAGAGCATTTTCTTGACTGAGAAAATGGTGTTATATAGCTCTCCCAGTCCCAGACTGACTATGGGCTAATACCTGCCTGATATCATTCGTATCCAAATAATCAGTGCCACCTCTTCTAATTAGAGGGTCTTCTCTCAACAGCCCATTGTGGAAGAGGACATACCTCCTGGTGCTTACAGCACCACATGCAACTAAGACAACCATGCAAATTCTAAACATATATAAAGGCTATGAATTTGTCAGTGTGGGAGAGAGGGACTTTTGACTGGTGTTTAGGTAGCTACATAAGAACAGAGAGATGGGAGAAAGAGGGACTCGAAAGTTTTAATGTCAAGCCAGAAAAGGAACAGTAGAAGAAACAGCAGGTACACTGTGAAATAAAATTATTAGCATTAAAAGAATTCTTCTTACACCTGTACTGATTTCTAACTTTTTATTTTCTCGTCTTTTCCTTTCTTCACGTGTCGACCTTGAACACCATTTTATGTCATAACAGATGTAACCATTTTACAATGGGTGCTTTTGACCACTCAATCTTCAGTGGCATTTGCATACTAGAAATAGAAGGTATTACCTTGTACTGTGGACAGCACATTAGCCAACTACAGACCTTTAACCCTTTCCTTGCCAATTATTTGGGGAAAAATGTTGCATTTTCAAACAAATTTTTTTTATTTGATAGCAACTAACAAATTGAGGTACCTTGAGGAATGCATGCACATTTGTACCTTTTTTTTCTAGGGCTTTCTCCTACATCAAACTACGCACACACATTCTTTAGTCTTTAAATGTTTCCTTCTTTTGTATTCATTGTTTTGTCACCTGTAACAATCTTCAATTGTCAGTGTATGCCCTTGTTTTGTTAATACATACTTATTGATTATATATATATATATATATTAGTTGTTACTTTGTTCATTTATTACCTGGATTCACATATAAAGTCCACCATTTTTGTTGTGGGATAAATATACCAGGAGATGTGTTTCCAACCCCAAAACTTGATGAGCATACACCTGCAACAGTATATTGAGAATTTCTCAACCTCAAAAAAGAAATACAAAATTATCAAAAGCAATAAGAACCTGCCATGATAAGCAAATTTGATTTGATATTAAATACAAAGACTCCCAAAATGCATCATATTTGGGTTCAGTGATGTACAGTTGTGAGTGCAATATAAGGCTTCACCTAAGACTATTACTGCTTTGTTGGAAAAGCAAGAGAAATAAGATGAAAGAAATACTAGTCAAAAATGAATAACAATTGCCAAGGCTTCATCTAAGAAATTCAGACAATTTAAGACTATTACTACTTGCTGGAAAAGCAAGAGAAATAAGATGAAAGAAATACTAGTCAAAAATGAATAATAATTGACAAGACTTCATCTAAGAAATTCAGACAACTTAAAATGATTACTACTTGGTGGAAAAGCAAGAGAAATAAAATGAAAGAAATATTAGCCAAAAATGAATAATAATTGATAATACTTCATCTAAGAAATTTAGACAACTTAACATGATAATATATAAAAGGAAGAAAGACAAAAATAAATGAATAGTTGTGAAAAATTAATAACTTAAAAAGAAAGCGTCTTTGGTATGACGATAAACTATGTCCAACAGCAAGGCCTCTGCTCAGGAGGTTTTGAGGAGCATGGAACCACCTCTAAATTGCTGGTGTTCTCAGGTCCACCCTGACCCACGGTGGTAACACCTGTCAAGGTCCCAGCTATGGGTAAATAGTTAACACCTAAACTTGTGTAAAAATAGGTTTTAATACCAGAAATACTTTGTAATAAAAAATTATTACCAGCAATAATTTTTGAAGGAAAAATTATTATCAGCAATACTTTAAAAAAAATACCAACAATATAAACAGCGATACATTCTTTGGAAAAAATATGACCAGTTATAGATTTCTTCAAGGAGAAATATTCCCAGAAATAGATTTTTGAAGAAAAATATATTACCAGCAATAAAAATTGTTGGCATTAAATAACCCATTGAGGTTGATATGCTGTAAAACAGACCAAACCAAACTTAAAAAGAAAGCTTCACAATTTTTAATTGTTGAATTTCTTTGTCTTTTCTAGCTCCTCAGATATTTCCTCCGTTCAAACCTGTTGAACCAGAAATTAATTTATTGGTCTTATCAGAAAAAACAGCAAGGTAAGTGAGATATTGTTTCACAGAATCAGTGTTAAGATCTGGTGCCATTCTCTCTGGTGATAATGTCAACAGATGCTGAAATGATTTGTTATTTTTGTCACTTTTTGATGGAGTCTTTCTAATCATTTCTATTAGGGTATCTAGATTTGTTCATATCTGCACTTAAATGGAACCTGGCACAAGTCCAACTATAAAATGAGGGTCCCATGTAAACATGGGATGGTGGACAAAATTTGTCTGTCTCTTTTTTTGGGATGGATCAAGTTGCAGGGAATAACCCTATCCTTCTCCCAGAGGAGAGGTACTGCCTGGTAGGTTGACACCTTGGAGCTGAGTAGTACATTTTTTTCCATTTTTTGCAAAATGAATTCAAAGAATGTACTTTCTCTTTTCATAATCTTTTTTTTTTGTTTTTAGTATTCTTTATTGGTATATTTACATTGGGTTTATATGAGTTTGGTATAGTCCATTTTTCATCGGTACAAACAGACAAAAATTGGAATGAATCAAATCTGGAATATATGGTGGGTGTGGTAAGTCAGTCCAGCCAAAATTTGAAACCTGGTCTATCATCTTCAAACTGATGTAAGACCTGATGTAGTGTTGCAAGTAAAATTTCTTTTTTTTTTTCTGGCTGGAGTATGGTAATTTGGGTTTGCAGTTTCGTGATTTAACGATCGGACTTGTCTGACAAGAAGTTCAGGCTGACTCCATCTATGGGAATTTTAATCCCACATAGAAAATGAAATTAAGTGGATTATTTAGCACACAAAAAAAGAACTTTTACTCATTATAGAAGTGAACAGAAAGAATTTGTAAATTTTTTAATCATTTCACACCAAGCAAGTCAGTTCCTGTATGATCACTGAAGTTAAGCAACATCGTGCCTGTTCAGTACCTAGATGGGTGACTGCTTGGGAGTACCAGGTGCCATAAATCTGGATGTGCAGGTAATATAAAGACATTTAAATAGGTAAACATTGGCCTTCTACTTATAAATATGCCTGTTCTTATCAGAGTGGGGAGGTAGATGTTGAGGGGGTTAAAATTGTTCAGGAACAAAAAAAAAACATTATTATTTATCAGCATGTAACTGGAACATTTGGATGATTTGAAATAGTAAAAAAAAAAAATCTTTACTCAAACTATTTTGGATTTTACAAGAGGCAATGCCAACTATTTAGAGAAAAAAAGTATTTGTTTTGGGTTCTGGTTAGGTACTAAAATCATCAGTCCAATACTCTAACCTGTTCACTTGATAATTCATTTGATTTTGTACTTACAGCCATATCATGTTGAAACACCAGTTATCATAAGATCACTGAAGTTAAGTAATGTTGAGCTTGGTCAATACCTAGTTGGGTGACCACTTGGAAATGCTATAAGCTTGGATGTGCAAGTGGTGTAATGAATAATCGCTCAGAATTGTTAATCATAGAGTTGAGTTCCAGTTCATTATATTCACTTATGTGCAAATACCCTTGAAAATGGTATGAATCCACCTCTTCTCCCCTCCAGCTATGGATTAATTAGTAAGCCTTGTATCACTAAAAAGCATTATTATCTCCCCCACCAATCAAGGTTGATCTGCTGCTAAACAAAATAAACAACCAACCAACCCAAGCAAGGCAATAAAGCCACTAAGACAAGGGGTTACTGAGTGTGAAAGACTATGAAGGAAAAAACACTATTGAAGAGAGAGAGAAGAATAAAAGAACAGGAATTAAGAAACAGTAGATAATGATTGACATTGCATTTAAATTTTTGAAGATAAAGACCAAAGTTGACTGGAAAACAAGAAGCTGAAAGAGAGTTTCGCAAGCGAGAGGTTTGATAGAAGAAACTGCTAGCTTACAACTGTAAAATGATGAGACCTTGTTGCCAATAAATTCATAAAGTCTAGGTACCATAGAGGAAAGTTCATCAGAACAATTACCATGAAAGTATTTATAGAAAAAGCACAAGGAAGCTACAGTTTGGCCAAATTGCCAGGTCAGGACCAATAACATTGCAGATTCTTTGACTTTTTTCAAGGATCTCTAAATATATAGCAGGTACACTAGACCAGATATGGTAGCAATATACAAAGCAGGCTTATAAATATGTAAGATAGATTCTTGTGAGAAAAATTATCTTGCACAACACAGTGAACCAACTTTCCTAGCAGCAGACCTAACATTTTATTTATTATAATCTTTCGACTTTATACCAATAGAAAACCTTAGTCCGAGAAGGTACAATGAGTCATTCTCCTGGAAGTTAGCATCAGCCATACTGATGAAAGGCAAAAATGTTTATCTCAGGTGATTAAAAGAGAGCAGTTTTCATTTTTTTAAATTTAATCAGGAAACAAAAGAGTATGTCTTGCTTAAAATATTCTTTTGATCTCATAATAAAAACTAAATAAGTAGAAAAAAAAGAATGTTCATTAAAAAATGCCTCTTGCAATTTATAATTTAAATAAAAAAAAAGGTATAGAATAAAAGTTGTGAACTTCTGATAACTGTCAAGATCAACATAGCAGAGGCAAAGAATGTTACAGATTAGGAAAACTGAGAAATTTTAGTAGAAATTATGTGATAAGGACTTCTATGTTTCTTTAAATTTGGTTTCAGAACAAATTGTTGGGTTTTTTTTGGATCTGGAGTAATTGGTTGGTCACTTGCTGTTTTGGAATTTTCTTTTTGTTCTTGGCTGCAAATGTTAAGTCTTAAGGTTGTCCTCTTCTCTCTCTGATTATCCATTCTGATGAATGAAGGAAATGTCTACTGACCTTATTTATAGGCTGCTAGAATGACAGTGCTACCATTTCAAATTATTGCAGGTTTGAAATTCTGTTCCTCTGATTACTGGAAAATATTCTGAAGGAAAATTTTCCTCCTCCATCATTTTTTTCCAGAACATTTGAATTTCATTGCCTTGAGTCAGACTTCTATGTCCAGTGTCCCTTCAGTACATAATTGATCATGGCTCTCCACAATTTCCTGTCCTTTTTAACTTTTAATAAATTTTGTCTTTTTGTTCTCTCCTAAACCTTGTTCTGCCATCCATTTATTTAAATTCATTTTTCTTCTTTGTGCCATGTCACTTCAGTACATGGGCGATTATGGCTCTCCACAATTTCCTGTCCTTTGTAGCTTTTAATAAATCTTATCTTTTTGTTATCTCTTGTAAAGCTTGCTCCACCATTCATTTCTAGGTAGGTTATGCATTGTCTTCCCCTGTCCCTCTTCAATCTGTCCCGTGTGTCTCAATTTTTCCAAGCCCTCTTTCCTCATTGTTTCCTAGAAAATTCAAGGGTCTCTTCCTGATGTTAAGTATAAGTGTCCTTTTTAATTTTTGCTTTCTTTCAATGGAGAATTTGCATATTTCACGAGCTCAGTGGTTCCCATATGGTTCGGCGCACCTCATTCCGTGCGTCGGAAGAGGATAGCAGGTGATGTGGAATGATTGAAAGACAATCAAAGATTTAGAAATGGTTTCAAAAAATTCATATGCCAAAAATAAATATGATTTCAAAATTTAAAATATTATTATGGATCACTTGTAATTGCATGCATGAGTCCCAATATAAATAGTTATAAATAATTATTGAGCGATTTTATCATTGTGATATTTTTGCATTATATCAAGTATTAAGAATATAGTGACTAGGGTCTGTAAATTGGAGGAGAGAGTTATCAATGATAATGTTCTGACTTCAAATCCACAGTTATCTCCCTTTAACACTCTCTGTTTTTTTTTTCTTTTCTTTTTAAATGTACTTTTTATCACATAAAATTTGGTAGGCATGAAAAATTTTAATTTCAAAAATGCGGCGAAGAGAAAAAATGTTTGGGAACCACTGCACTAAATGAACTGTCTTTTGATTTTAGTCAGCTGGACTTACTTTACATTTTGTCATTGGTGATGATGCAGTTATATATGGAAATGTCATCTTCTACACTAATGGTTAAGCAGGTCTTGATAGATGTATATTCAGTGATCTTTCTGGACTTTTTTTTTATTTTTAATTTTCAATCATTTTACCCCAAGCAAAGCAATAAAGCCACTAAGATGCAAGGGGTTACTGAGTGTGAGAGACTATAAAAAAAAGAAAACACTAAAGGAGAGAGAGCAATAAATAATAAATTTAAATTTTTGAAGATCAAATTTGACCAAGAAGCAAAAATCAAGAAGTGAATTCCATAAGCTAGAAGTAAAACAGAAGAAATTATTAGCATAGAACTTAGTTACATCTAGCCATTTCAACTGTAAAATCAGATATAGTTGCCAATCTAGTACTGTGATTAAATTCATAAAGTACCAAAGAAGAAAATTCATTAGAACAATTGCTATGAAAATATTTATAGAAAAGGCAGAGGGAAGCTACATTATGGTGGTAGGAAAGTAACTAAAGCCGAGTTGTCAGGTCAGGACTGATAGCATTGCAGATTCTTCTTTTTATTTTACCATGTATCTGTAAATACAGAGCAGAAGCATCTGATCAGATATGATAACAATATTCAATCCATGGATGAATGGTAGACTTATAAATGTAAAAGATAGATTCTGGCAAGAAACATATTGTCTCGCAGTGAACCAACTTTTCTGGTAGCAGATCTAGCAATTGATTCCATATAATCTTTCTACTTCATGCCAGCGGAAAATATTAGTCCAAGAATTTGCAATGAGTTACTCTCCTGGAGGTTAGCATCAGCCATGCTGATAAAAGCCAAAGAAGCCATTTCATTTTGGAGGCATTGTTATTAGCAAGCTATTTCTTGCCCTGTTAACAACAGATTTGAGGCCATTTTTGTAATCAGTTGCCAAATTGACCATATCAAACCAATCAGATTTACTATCAAGACGGGTAAAATTTGTGTCATCAGCATGGATACCGAGTTGTGTGTGAGTGTGTGTCTCTGTAAAATGCTTGCATAAGAACTGGATTTATAAAGCTCATGTCTACCTGAACTTTTGAAATGAGGAGTTATCATTATTTATTCTATTTAGTTAGAAAAGAGAAGCCTCAGTGAATACAGTCAAGCATGGCAAGCAGTGTCAGCAGAAGGCAGATTAGGTTTAATACTCTATGTTCTTCACTTAGGATTGTCCCACAGGACAGTAACCTAGTGGATTATTGCAAGCCAGGTCATACAGGCTTTAACCTGTACAGGGAAAGCAAAAACTGAGCAATATTAAATAAGAACAACACAAGATATTCCTAGGCATGAAGATTGGAATGAGAACAATCTACTTCTGTAAATTAAATAAAGGATTCATTTCAAAATACCCTGAAGGTTGACTAATTTAGCAGAAACCTGAAGATCTGTGGGTACAATGGCTGAAACGTTTTAATAACTAAATGATGAGGACATTAGTCAGTATAAATCGTGTATATAATTATAAAGATAAGCTATAAAATGAGAAATTGTAGTTCATTCTTTTTCTTTTTTCAGTGAGGAAACTATACAACCCTTGAAACTCAGTTATCTAAAAGGCTGCAAGGACAACGACAAAGATAATTTGTTTAATTGTGACAGATTTAGGTAAGTTGTCATCATTACTTAATGCCAAATGTTTGTAAATTCCTAAGTTTGGTTATTTTCTTCTTTTGAAAATTTTTCTCATATACAGTGGTGGGAAAGTAGATCTCTAAATCAGTCATGGGCAAACTGCAGCCTGTTTGATCTTTCTGAATAGCATGTGTAATTTCATAAGGAAAATAACGTTGCTTAAAATTTTATTTTGTTTCATTCTCACTTGTTCACTCACACACTCTTTCATACATAACCACATACATAAACAATGATTAAGTATAGTGTTTCTTGAATTTTGTAAACTTTTAAGGAAGTAACATTTTCAGCAATTTAAACCATTGGCAATTTTCACTAAGGAAGATTATACATGTAAACATCTTTTGCTTTTGAAACAAGAAACATCCATAATTTTTTCTCTGAAAAAGACATATTTGTCTTATTTTCAAATGAATAAATTACAAATAAATCACACACAGCGACATGTGTTAATCACACTGTCATAATAATATACCAACAATTCAATTTTTTAATTATAGAAAAATCTTTCTTCCCAAAGAAAATAATTCATCTTTCTAAAGTATGGTATTATTCTGTAGTGAAAATAGCTGAGGTACATACTATGAAAAATTACCGTGAATCTTTTTAGTAGTGCAGCTCATTTTGTGATGATTTATGGATAATGGAGCCTACTGCTTGAAAAAGGTTGCCCATACCTGCCCTAAATAGACAGCAGAAGCACCAGACCAGATGTAGCAACAATATTCAATGCATGGGCAAATGGTAGACAGATTTTCTAAACCGAACTGCTTATAAATTATAAATCCAGTGTATTCCTTGGATGTTTCTAAAGTTTTAGTAATTCTTTTGGTCGAGATTTGTCGATCAGCTAAAATTAGGTCATGCACATGTTCAGCAATTTCAGAGTTGGTGCTGTTGAGAGCCTCCCAGACAGGATCTTGCATCTCAAAATCTCCACACTAAATATTAACATGTCATATACTTAAGTATAACAAACATTGGTCCTCCAAATGTTTTGCATTGTATACTCATGGATTTGTTTTGGAAGATTTTTTTTTTTTATACTAATGTTTACTCAGTACAAGGCCCAAGAGTCACTCAAGATAGAGCATTAATGAATGAGGTGAGTGTGTGATATGAATATAAGAAAAGAAAGTGGAAACTGAAGATTACGAAGAAATAGGAATTGTGGGATAGTCCAAAGGTCAAAGCACTTGAAATCTTCACACTTGCCCTTAACAATGTTCAGTCAATTACTTACAAAATAAATAAGTACAAGGGGGCCTGCAAATCATCATGTTATAATAGAAAATAACCCTAACCCTAACCCTGTCAGGTACGACTTATGACCATGTCCAGTTGAAACACCAGTTTTTGTCTGGTTACTGAAGTTAAGCAACATCAAGTTCGGTCAGTACCTAGATGGGTGACCACTTGGGAATACCAGGTGCTGTAACCTTGCTTATGTGAGTGGAGTAATGGATAATAGCTGAAATTGTCTATCGAGAGCTGAGTTCCAATTTCAGTCAAGTTCGTTATATTGACTTATGTGCAAATACCGTTGGAAAAGTTATGAATACGACCTCTTCTCCTTCCAGCTATGAGTTAAATAGTAAACCATTATTGTCAAACAAAAAAAATTCTTACAATCTAAAAATATTTCCTGGCTTTAAATAGCCTGCAAAGGGTTGATAAACCGTAAAAAAACAAATCAGTCAGTCAATCAAATACTGATTAGCTACATAGACATGTCATTTAGATTTATTTACATTCTCTGGAACATAAATGTATAGAAACTACCATGATCACAAAGTGAGGGGTCAGTCTATATATTGATTGTAATATAGAATTGATCTGCCACTTGATATCCGTACTATAATTTCTTATCAAATTCTGATTGGGATATGAATCCACCTTTTCTCCCCCTAGCTATGGGTTAAATTGTAGAATTTTTATCAGTAAATCATTATTATCTCCATAAAACTTCTTACAATCCCAAAATATGTTCTGGCTTTAAATAACCTGTAAAAGGTTGATAAGCCATAAAAAACAAATGAATCCTTCCAGATACAGTAACAATGCTCAGTTTTTGGTAGGTTTGTCAGACAGAACTTTTCAGAATCTCTATGGCACGTTACAGGTTTTTTTGGTATATACAAATTGTTGGCATCACTACTCCTGGGCTTTGGGGCATTTTTAAGTTATGAGTTATTTATTTCTGGGGTTGAAGGGGAATAAGATGGAACAGCTTTGTTCCCCCCACCCGATCCTTCTTTTCTCATTATTCTGTTGTATCTTGTTTATGTCTCTTCTATCCCTTCTCCATTTTATTTCTGAATCTCCAAAACATTTCCTTTACCCAAGCCCACAAAACTGTTTTGTCATTTTTTATATATATATATATATATATATATATATATATATATATATATATAGTCTTTTATTCACTCCAGCTTTCTCTTAACTTACTCTCTCACCATTACTCTTAGAATTTGAATTTCTACCTTCCTTATCCAATTTCCTTATTAATCACTTCTTTTTCGATTATTTTCCAAGCTATTCTTTCTTTAAAAGTCTTTTTTTTTTTCTGGCTTTTAAACCAATTGCTATTCAGTTTTTCTTTCATTAATTTTATGAATCATTCATTTTTATTTATTTATTTTTTTGATTTCTCATAGTTTTAATAATTTTCTACAGTTTTTTTTCTTTCTTTTTTTTATCATTTCTTATTATCTCTTTTTCTTTCTCACCTTTCTTTCTCTTTTATTGTCATCACTCTTCCCTGTTTCTCTCTTCTCATTTTCTGTTTTATCTTTCATTTTCCCTCTCACCCACTTATTTCCTTTTATTTTCTCCTCAATTATTTTTCTATGTTTGTCTTTCTCTTTGCCAAAGATTTACAATGTCATAGCAATTTTTTTCTTTTGATATAGTTTTATTTTTATCTTTTTTATTTTTTTTATTTTTTGTTCAGCCAGTGTTTCTTTTCATTCTTGGTTTCCTGCATTTCCTTTCTTTCATTCTGTCTCTGTCTCTCTATCTCTTTCTCTATCTCTATCTATCTCTCTATCTATCGCTCTCTCTCTTTTCTTCTCTGTATCCCTCTCTCTCTTTTCTTCTCTATATCCCTCTCTCTCTTTTCTTCTCTATATCCCTCTCTCTCTTTTCTTCTCTATATCCCTCTCTCTCTTTTCTTCTCTATATCCCTCTCTCGCTTTTCTTCTCTATATATATCTCTCTCTTTTCTTCTCTCTATATATATCTCTCTCTTTTCTTCTCTCTATATATATCTCTCTTTTCTTCTCTCTATATATATCTCTCTTTTCTTCTCTCTATATATATCTCTCTTTTCTTCTCTCTATATATATCTCTCTCTTTTCTTCTCTCTCTATATATATCTCTTTTCTTCTCTATATATATCTCTCTCTTTTCTTCTCTCTATATATATATCTCTCTCTTTTCTTCTCTCTATATATATATCTCTCTCTTTTCTTCTCTATATATATATATCTCTCTCTTTTCTTCTCTCTCTCTCTATATATATATATATATATATATCTTTTCTTCTCTATATATATATATATATATCTCTTCTCTATATATATATATATATATATCTTTTCTTCTCTATATATATATATCTCTCTTTTCTTCTCTATATATATCTCTCTCTCTTTTCTTCTCTATATATATCTCTCTCTCTTTTCTTCTCTATATCTCTCTCTTTTCTTCTCTATATCTCTCTCTTTTCTTCTCTACATCTCTCTCTTTTCTTCTCTACATCTCTCTCTTTTCTTCTCTATATCTCTCTCTTTTCTTCTCTATATCTCTCTCTTTTCTTCTCTATATCTCTCTCTTTTCTTCTCTATATCTCTCTCTTTTCTTCTCTATATATCTCTCTCTTTTCTTCTCTATATATATCTCTCTCTTTTCTTCTCTATATATATCTCTCTCTTTTCTTCTCTATATATATCTCTTTTCTTCTCTCTCTATATATATATCTCTTTTCTTCTCTCTCTATATATATCTCTCTTTTCTTCTCTCTCTATATATATCTCTCTTTTCTTCTCTCTCTATATATATCTCTCTTTTCTTCTCTCTCTATATATATCTCTTTTCTTCTCTCTCTATATATATCTCTCTTTTCTTCTCTCTATATATATCTCTCTTTTCTTCTCTCTATATATCTCTCTTTTCTTCTCTATATATATCTCTCTTTTCTTCTCTATATATATCTCTCTTTTCTTCTCTCTATATATATCTCTCTTTTCTTCTCTCTATATATATCTCTCTTTTCTTCTCTCTATATATATCTCTCTTTTCTTCTCTCTATATATATCTCTCTTTTCTTCTCTCTATATATATCTCTCTTTTCTTCTCTCTATATATATCTCTCTTTTCTTCTCTCTATATATATCTCTCTTTTCTTCTCTCTATATATATCTCTCTTTTCTTCTCTCTATATATATCTCTCTTTTCTTCTCTCTATATATATCTCTCTTTTCTTCTCTCTCTATATCTCTCTTTTCTTCTCTCTATATATATATCTCTTTTCTTCTCTATATATCTCTCTTTTTCTTCTCTCTATATATATCTCTCTTTTCTTCTCTCTATATATATCTCTCTTTTCTTCTCTCTATATATATCTCTCTTTTCTTCTCTCTATATATATCTCTCTTTTCTTCTCTCTATATATATCTCTCTTTTCTTCTCTCTATATATATCTCTCTTTTCTTCTCTCTATATATATCTCTCTTTTCTTCTCTCTATATATATCTCTCTTTTCTTCTCTCTATATATATATCTCTCTTTTCTTCTCTCTATATATATATCTCTCTTTTCTTCTCTCTATATATATATCTCTCTTTTCTTCTCTCTATATATATATCTCTCTTTTCTTCTCTCTATATATATCTCTCTCTTTCTTCTCTCTATATATATCTCTCTCTCTTCTTCTCTCTATATATATCTCTCTCTCTTTCTTCTCTCTATATATCTCTCTCTCTCTTTTCTTCTCTCTATATATCTCTCTCTCTCTTTTCTTCTCTCTATATATCTCTCTCTCTCTCTTTTCTTCTCTATTATATCTCTCTCTTTTCTTCTCTATATCTCTCTCTCTCTTTTCTTCTTATATCTCTCTCGCTCTTTTCTTCTTTATATCTCTCTCTTGCTCTTTTCTTCTTTATATCTCTCTCTTTGGCTCTCTGTATCTCTCTCT
>OZ010609.1:58114375-58170134 GCA_963932145.1 Acanthosepion lycidas | reverse complement strand
TTTGCCAGAATCGTCTTCAACTCTTATAAAAATCTGCCAGTGTTTTTGCAATCTTTCTAAGACTATTCAATACTTTTGGAAATAAAATATAGAATGCAGAATCTGATAAAAGAAAAAAACTAAAATCAATTTGAATGGAACACTTATTTGTCACTTATTTAGTATTGTTTTTTTTTTTTTGTTTTTTTTCTTTTTTTTTTTCTATTATCTCTTTAGCACTGATTCAACCGACACAACTTTTATTTTATCAATTATTGTTTTGTCTGGGCAGAGTTCATATTACCTCTGAATTGGATGCCAGACTAATACAAAACATTTTATAAAAGAAAAGGCACCAAATTTCTTGTATTCTTTCTGATATTCTCTTCCAGTTTAATCTGCGCTTTGAACAGATACAATTCTAATAACAATAATTAGAAAAAACTCATTTTGTTTTGAAGAATAATTATCAAAAACAAACGCCTCATTACGCTGTAATTATCATCATAACTTAAAACACATATATAACTGTCTGTACTATTAAATTGTCATAGTCAATACAATAAAAATAGTAAATATTACAAAATACACAAATTTATAGGTAGTGCTATGAATATAGTCAATATGAGAAGAGACTGAAAAGTTCTCAGCCCAACCCTTTTCCTATAATCTGACCAAATATCAGAATTTTTGAAAATTCCTTCTTGGTCAGTTCAAGAAATTTTCAGCATCCATCATATTATCAGATATAATTATAAAATATGAGTTAATATTATCAAAATGATCATTACTATAAAAATACAATAGTCAATATTATCAGTTAGTCATAATATATAATATACTATAGTCAATACAGGTATCCCAAAATTAATGCCCCTTCAATTAATGCATTTTTGATTAGTGCATTAAAATTTTTATATACCTAAATTCAATTAGTGCATATATAATACTTGATTAGTGTGCTAAAACATTAACCATGTTTAACCATAGCAATTGAAAATGGATTTTTTTTTTTATAGCTATTGATGTACAAATTAGCCACACTAATCAAGAGATTCCTGTATTATGAACTAGTCATAATGTATAAAATACTATAGTCAATATTATCAATTAGCCGTAATATATAAAACATTATAGTTAATATACAAAATCAAAAAATTCTAGTTAATGCTATTAATTGGTTTGTTCTTTAAACGTTTGTGGGATTTTATCAAGAATCTCTAAATATATAGCACGAGCACCAGACCATATGCAGCAACAGCATTCAAAGTATGGACTGGTGTTAGACTTATAAATATGTAAGATAGATTCTGGCAAGAGAAATTGTCTAGCAAGACACTGCTATGTAATATCAATCCTCCAATATGGCAGTGAATGCTATACAATTTCCTCACATGAAGAAGTAACTTGAGGCAACAGGAATGTGGTTCTATAAAAGGATACTGAGTATTCCACGGACTAAGCATTTAAACAATGAGGAAGTTTTAAAATCAAAAAGTGACACTTGAAATTTCTGAAACACATAGTCAGAAAGAGGGTTTGCGGAATTTGATCATCACAGGATAGATTGAAAGCAAAAGAAGCAGCAAGTAACCTACATAACTAGCTTGTGCAAATGGATGGCAGAACAGGGATTAGGTGGGGTAACAAAGAAACAAACACTGCTAAGAATTACAAAGGGTAAGAATTTTTGGAGAGCCATGATCACCCACATCCTGAAGAGACACATGGCAGAACAGGGATTAGGATGGATAACAAAGACAAACACTGCTAAGAGTTACAAAGGGTAGGTAGTTGTGGAGAGCCATGATCACCCATATCCTGAAGAGACATGGCACATAGAAAAAGAATCCTTTTAAATTAAAAGAAAACTACAATGGTTAATGGAAAATGCTTATTAAAACATTTTATACACACCCAAAATTTAAATATATATTGGATGTGTCCATAACTGAGATAAACTTCTGTATAAATATAACAAAAATCCTTAGGTTTTTTGAAAAGTCATATATAGCTAATAAGATATAAATTGTTAGAGCCTTCATTAAAATAAGTTTATTTAGAAATAAATAGTTATTTCTTTATAAATTGGTAAATGATAAGCATTGCATTGTATTAGTTGGTTTTCCCTTTTAGAATGTTGCCAAGATAAAATATTTCTTGGAAATAACCTTATAAATAATAGTGTTTAATATTTTTGTTGTAAATGCTCAAAGAACAAAGAAAATTTATAAATTGACTTTTATATTGTTTGGGTTTTATTAAAATTCTAATCATTGCTTTTTAAAACATTGCTGATGGAATGAATGTATTAGGTTGGTGCAAAAATAATGACGTTTTTTGACATTAAAAATACGTCAAAAAACGTTATTATTTTTGCACCAACCTAATAGTACAAAATAATAGCAGTATCAAGGGAAAAACTGTCGTTTTGACACAATGTTTTATTGCAGGCACAAGTCAAATGTCACATTGATATCTAACTTTCAATTATATATATTACGAAATGGACAAAGTCCGACAATTTATTTATTAAAGACATTTTTATGTTTAACGTTCTTTTTATAGATACAAGTATTTAAGTAAATGCTCTGTTTATAATAAACAGTATTAAATAACATTTACCAGCCTGAATGTCCGAGAAACTTTCATAGAAAGAACTTTCAATTATATATAAAAAAAAAAAAAAAAAATTATCCAATATATGTAAACAAACAAATATAGCTTCCCTGTGCATTTTCTATAAACTAGAATTTTTTTGCAACATGCTGACGCATGTTGAAATCATCACAGCATTTAGTACTGTTGAAATTATCACTAAAAATTTTTTGTCTAGATTTACAAACTATATATTTCATTCAATATCACAAACCAATTGATGAAATTTGAATAACCTGATTTGTTTGAAAAAATACTTTGACAAAAACACTACTTTGAGGTTTAATAATTTCTTTAATTTACTTCTATAAGACTTCATAGTAAACAATATTTTTTTTAAGAAAAATTTTTTTTTTCTTTCCCCCCCTTTTGAACAGCAAAGAATAAATTCTTACAATTTCTTACTCTTGAGCATGCAACATACAACTTGTAATGCATAAATACTTCTTTCTGGAGCCAAATTCCAACTTTTTGAAGCATTTGGCCTTGTGACTTGATAGTTCTCACAAACGCAGTGCAAACTGGAAACTGGATTCTTGTATATAAAACAATATTGCATTTTTATTAAATAAGTATTTGTTATTTTAATCATGAAACTGTTTTTAAAATATTGGGAGTATTTTTTATGTTAAAAAATAAAACTTAATTTTTCAAAAATAAAAAATTGAATGAAAATTTATTGTACTAAGGTATGCACCCGAGTAAAGCCAACTATACTTTGTACCCATTTACCTGTTTGCACTTCTTCTCAAAATTTGGTTTTGATTGGTCAATGTATGGCTATTTTAGAGGGTGTGATGGATGAGCAGACTAATGAAAGTCACAGAATTTTATAGATAGATATTTTCATGGTAATTTTTCTGACAAGCTTTCCTCTTTGGGAGTTCAACAATAGGATTTAATTTCAGTACTAGATTGGCAGTTAGGTTTCATCATTTTACAGTTGAAATAGCATAGAATTTACGATTACATCTAGCTAACAGTTTCTTTACTTGCCCTTCTTGTTTGTGGAAATCCTCTTCCAACCTTTTGCTTTCCAGTCGACTTTGATCTTTCATTTATATGCAATGTCATTCATTATCTTCTCTCTTCTTAATTGTTGTTCTTTTATTGATTTCTCTCCTTAATAATGTTTTTTTTTTTTTTTTTTCTCATATTCTCTCACACTCAGTAACCCCTTGCATGTTATTGACTTTATTGCCTTTCTTGGGGTGAAATGATGGGAAAAAAAAGTTCAATTAAGTAGTACTATCCTGTTATTAGAAAAGAGAATCTCCCAGTAAGTGCTAGCCTGCATTTTCAAAATTTGCATAAATGCACAAAAAAATCCCAATCTCTGATTTAAGAATATCTTATTAATAATTGGCAATGCTCAATGGCTTATCACAAAGGTATATACTGTTTTTTGAGCCACTCACATTGAGATTTTCATCTGAAATTTTTAGAGATGATTTTTATCAAATCTTTGTAGGCGTATTTGTGTAAAGACAAAAAATGATTGTTGGGCCTCATTTCTAATATATCTATACATATGTTAGTATATTATAAGTAAATATATGTATTTCTTATCATCAGTGTGGAAAATATAGATATACACTATTGGCCAAAGGGTTGTAGCCACCCATTGGATTTTGAAGAATCGTCTAAAATTTGAAGGTTGCATGCTTTTCCTTTCAAGCTACAGGGACTTTTCCTAAAGGATTTTATCATGTATTCAAGGCTAATAGCAAAATAAACCCTTTCCTAAACAAAGTTTCTTAATCTATCTTGCTGGCTAATGGTAATATTAGATGGATTTTAAACTTTAGGTTCCCCACTGTATAAAAGATTAAATTCCTTGCATTAATAGGTTAATTACTTTCAGCATCCAAACTAATAGCAAAGAAGGCATGAAACACTAATTATTAAATCCAGAGGGTGGCCCAAAAGTGTGTGTGTGTGTATATTTATGCCCATGTGAATGTGTGTAATAAACATATATATCATTATTTAAACATATATTGTTAAATATAACAGACAATGAATGTCTATTATGTTTGATCATGAGCTGTTCTAAACTTTGTATGGTTGCTTTAATTTAGGAAGAAAATAAAGACAAAAATTGTCCAACATTTGGATACTTTTTTTATTATGCTCTTCCTTGATTTAAGCTTTCGACTCACATGAGCGATCTTCATGTGTTGAATAATGTATGCATGTATGTATGTATGTATATATATATATATGGTGCAATGTATAAGCTGTCATCTAAATTACGCAAAAATGAAAATAACACTGACATCTCATTTTTACGGATGTATTTATCAAAATTACGCAAAAATATCTTGAAATACTAAAGAGTAAATTTATTCAATAAAATTGCCATTGGCTTCAATCATGGCCTCCGGACAAATTCGGAATCTCTTGCAACTCTTCTCTCTTCTGGACAGTCTCCTTGTTTAAGTTGGAGAATGCTGCCATAATACTGGCCTTCAGTTCATCTTTGGTGTTACAAGGAGTTTTGTTGGTCTGTCACTCAACTGTGCCCCACACATAATAATCAATGGTCTTGCAGTCTGGGGAATTAGGTTGCCAGATGTAAAAGGTGATACAGTTGCAGAAATTGTCTGACAACCATAACTGGGTTTTCCTGTGTGTGTGGCATGGGGCAGAGTCTTGTTGCCAGACATAGGCTCTTCCAGCAGCCACCCTCTTGACCCAGGGTAGCACTACCTCCTCAAGGTACTTGATGTAGTCCTCCATGTTGATTTCTGAAGCCCTCACCAAGAAATCCAGGAGTTCTTTTCTTATCAGAATGATCAGAGCAAATTTTCCAAGATGCTGTACCTTCGTAATCACCATTAGACTCATCCAACTTTCCACATCCTCTGCACTGTACTCAGATTGACACCCAAACACTGAAATGTTTGTATTGGAGCTTCCGGTATGAATACCAAGCAATACAGCATGCTGTTTCCAAATTTCTGGCAGAGTGAATTGCGTTATGGTGCTCTTTTTCTCACAGACAGTGGCTAATTGACTCTACTCTGTGCAGTCGACAAAATCAAAAAAAGACAATGCCCATGCGTGAAATTAAAAATATAAAATGCCAAAGATTTACCCATCACACCCTCTGTTTGTGTGTGTGTGTGTGTATATATATATATATATATATATATATATATATATATAGGAATGGGTAGGATATTTTGAATCATCACAAGAACACAATAGATAACAGTCAGAATCTCCACACCCGAAGATTGCATTAACTGCATGAAATGCCGAGTAGTGTTATTGACATTGGATATTATGTATATTCACTGATATATATATATATATATATATATATATATATATATATATATATATATATATATATAGCAACCATTCTTTTAAACATTTCATTAAATATGATGAACGAAGAAAATTTTATTAATTTTTTTTATTTAGTTTTTCCTGCATTCTTACCTTTTTCTCTTTGGTAAGAGTGAGGCAGTGCAAAAATTCTCCATACTGTCCATTGTCCCACATACTTTTGGCCACTTCCTTCGCCATTTTCAAGATTGTTTGGTTTTGATACTGTTAGTTTCTTTTCATGTTTTGACTATTTCATATGTATTTTTGTGATGTTGCGAATACTATCAGGTCATCCCATAAGTTCTGTCCAAATTTTGAATAAAGAAAACAAGTGACCAAATGTTACATTTAATTACAGATTCAATCAACAATGTATTTTCCCTGATTATCTATGACTTCCTTCCGTCTATTAACAAGCTTACTAATTCCATTACTGTAAAATTCTTTTGACTTTGATTCGAAGAACTCACAAATGTCAGTTTTAACCTCTTCCTGTGTTACAAAAAGCTGTTTCTTCCAAATGATCCTGTAAGCTACAAAACAAATGGTAGTCTGAAGGAGCAAGATTGGGAGAATAAGATGGATGAGGAATTTTCTCCCAACCAAGTTCTTCAATCTTTTGTGATGTGATTCTTGCTGTGTGGGGTCACGCATTGTTCTGATGAAACATCAACTCTTTTTGATTCACTAGAGCAGGTCTTTTTTTCCTCAAAGCTTGGTTCAACACTCTAATTGCTGACAGTATATTTGAGCATTAATTGTTGCATTAGGTGGTAAGAATTCAAAGTGGATTATTCCTTGGCGATCCCACCAGATTGAAAGAAGAACCTTTTGCCCATGAAGTTCCCTTCTCGGATGTGGCTGGGGTTCTTCCCCTTTACCAAGCTACTGTCTACAATGCTTAACATTTTGATAAAAAATCCATTTTTCATTGCCAGTCACAAGTCTATCCAAAAAAGGTGAAACAAGTTGGCGAGAATGGAGAGAAGAGCAGATGTCAACTCAGGATTTGAGGTTGTTTTCAGATAATTCATGAGGTACCTGTTTTCCAAGTTGTTGAAGATGACGATGAACAGTTGTATGGTTTGAACTGAGAACCACTGCCAATTCCTCAACTGATAAAGCAGGATTTTCTTCAAGGGCTGCTTCAAGAAGCTTTTCATCAAACTCAGCTGGACATCTGGTTCAATCTTCATCTTCAAGGGTGAAATCTCCACCTCTGAATTTTGCAAACCATCTTCTGCAAGTTCTTTCATTCACATATTCCTCTCCATAAACTGAGTGAATGTTTCTAGCCGCTTTGGCTGTTGAGTTTCCTTTCTTGAACTCATAAAGCATTATATGCCTCAAATGATTCTTGGGTACTTCCATGTTAGCAGGGTTTTAATCAAACAAAATTTTATTTTATTTTTTCTCTGAAATAAAATTTGATCAGTTTAAATGCATCTAAACATAAAAATAATGTTCAGCTCCATTAGACATTATAAAATACTCTTTAAATTTTGTTCATTTTTACAAAAAGTTAAAATTTGGACGGAACTTATGGGATGACCTGATAGTAGGAGCGTTTATTCTGGGTCTTTGAATGTTGAGTGTGACTGTGTACATCGCATATATATATATATATATATATATATATATATATATAAAAGAGAGATATGTGTATTTCTCCACACATTCCTTTTCTTTATTATCTGTGAATTCGCATTACTCCCTGGAAACGACAGCAAACTTTTTTTGTTACCTTCTCTGTGTTTTGAAATTCAGAGTTCTTTCTCTCCTAGACTACTTGTCATCCAAGGCTAGAAAGTCCAGTCTACCCTGTTATTTAATCCATAGTTGCCAGAACAAGAAATGGATTCATGCATTTCTCAAGGTTATTTCACTTTTTGTGCACTAATTATTAAATCCAGAGTAGTCCCAAACTTTAGTGTACATATATGTGTATTATTAATATATGCATATTTCTCATCATCATTGTGGAAATTAAAACCAAACTTCATCAGCTGAAGTTAGAAAAAGAAGTCATTATGCTCTGAATTGATGACTTAGTAATGTTTCAATTTATCCATCTTTATGATGACAAACTACATCTAACAACATGGCCTCTGATGTGGAGATTGGAGGTTTTGAGGAGTGTCGAACCACCTCTCAAATACTGTTGTTCCCAAGTCCACCCTGACCTGGGGTGTTAGCACCTGTTACAGTCCAAAGATGGGCACATAGTTAACCATGTCCTTGGGCAGGATGTTAAATTGCATCCACATACTGGGCATGAAACTAAACTGCAATCATAGGTTGTTTTTTTTTACAAAACAAGTTCACCTATATTCTAGGACATTAAACTACTACCAGGCATAGTAAAGGAAGCAAGATGAATTAGAAACTAATTATTTGTATGAGAAAAACTTCACCTACATGCCCTTAACTTATATGATAAGCCTATCCATTTGTATGTAGGATGGTACCTTCATGAAAAATACAGTTTATCTATACAAACAATCTATTAAAAGGCAAAAGATAGACTGGGTCCTATAGCCTTGGGTGACTACTGGTGTAGGAGAAAGACAGCTTTGAATTCAAAACCAGAATGTTCAAATGGTTGGCAACTAAACTGGCTCACCTACCAGACTGTAGTCTGGTGCGTAGAGTAAGTTGAAGCCCAGCAGCACACAAACAAGAGCTGTTAAAGGGCAGAGGTGTTTCTCCAACAAGAGTGAGAAGACCCCGGATTTGAATTTGAATTCTGTATATTAGATATATACAGGTGTTTTAAAAAATTTGATATCATTTGAGATGTAAATATCTGAGTCACTACATTGTCTTGGTAAATGAAACTAAACAGGCTTATTGTTGAGTGAAATAAAATTTATTCACCAAAATTTGAATGAGAAATTCAAAGGTGTATAGATTTCATGAACAATTTCACAAGTTTCCAATATGCGCACGGCTCGACCATCTCTTCCAATCCTGGTGGTCATCAAGATCCTTTTGCCTTGCACAGACAGCATTTGCTCTTTGAACTTTTTGTGCCATATCCAAATCTGTGTTGCAGTTGGTGCATTATTTAGCAAATTCTCCCATAAATGCATGCTGCACATAGTCTTGTTCAACTGTGTTCGAGCATACTCTAACACAATGGTTCCCAAATTTTCTTTCTCTTGGTCACATTTTCGGAATTAAAATTTGCTTGCATCTCAACAAATTTTTTGTGATAAAAGGTACATTTAAAATTAAAAAAAACAGAGGGCTAAAGAGAGATAACCATGGATTCAAAGTCAGAAAATTATCATTGATAACTCTCTCCTCCAATTTGCTGACCCTAGATACTATATTCTTAATATTTGATATAATGCAAAAATATCACAATGATAAAATTGGTCAGTAACCATTAGGTTGGTGCAAAAATAATATCGTTTTTTGACGTATTTTTTAACGTCAAAAAACGACATTATTTTTGCACCAACCTAATATTTATACGGAGACTCCTGCATACAATTACAAGTAATCTATAATAATATTTTCAATTTTGAAATCATATTTCTCTTCTGCTGTACCTATGAGCCACACATTTGAGAACCACTGTTCTCTTTTCCAGTCAATGGCATTTCTACACCTGAAGAAGAAAAAAGACTTAAACATGGGATTTTGAGTTCTTTCTACATGTTATTAATATCTGTGATCATTTGAATGTGAATTGGTCAAATTTGATTACTAAATGATATCAATTTTTATGAAGCACTGTGTATATTGTAAATATTTGTGCCTATATAACATTTTTGTACAATTATTTTTGCAGGTTGTCTGCAATACATGTTGCTGCAGGACTATCCATAGAATTCTGTGCATTATACAAGGATTTACCTTCCTGTCCTGAGATTTTCTCACCTGTCGAAGTCCAGCTCAGCCATTTGACAAAGGACAGGTATCCCAAAGTACTCCAGGTAAGTACATCACAAGCAGCTTTGTTTTCTAAATATATTTTATTATTATTATTGACCAGAGACAAGGTTTTTATTACTTTTTTTATTTTATTTTTTTTAAAATTACAACCAAATTCAAATTACATGCTTGTCTATTATCCTCATATTCACACTAATCCCCTTAGGAAAGGCATGAATCCATCTCTTCCCTAATATTTTTTTATTCTGACAAATGCTGTGTCTTTAGGACAGTTTAATTTATGCTATTTTGCAAAAATTATTCCACAGAAAATTTTTTCCTGTGTTTATATATATATATATATATATATATATATATGAGTGGACCACTTTATTTGAGTAGTGCCACAGCTTCTTCTTAAAAATTGAGCAAATTGTTTTTGTTTTTTGTTTTTTTTTTGTAAGAGATTCATTTCTTTTGCTCACCACCGTGTATTATTTCTCATATATGTATTATTGTAAAATTTATTAAACACCAGGGTCAAGTTTTTTTTTTTTTTTTTTTTTTTTTTAAACGGTGATGCAAATTTAAACTACAGGCTAGTCTATTATACTCATATTCACACTAATCCTCTTGTGAACAGCAAGAATTCATCTCCCTTTTTTTTTTCCTCAGTTTTGTGTAAAATAGCAATGCAGACTTTATTATCTAGCCTTCAGAAGGAAAATTCTGAATTCCAAACTATGAAGAATACAGTAGGCACTTGATATACAACGCTGCGATGCATTGGGGTGCATTATCAGTGATGTTTTCGCTCGGTTCATTATTAGTTTCAGGTCTTTCAGCATTGTATCATCATAGCAGCCAGCCATCATAGATCATGTGGCAGCTTGCATAGCATTACTTTAACAAAAAATAATGGTTATAGTGCCAAATTGTATGTGATCAGCATTCTAGCCAATAGGAAACATTGCTTCCCATTTGTCTAGTCTATAAGTCCTGGGTATGATGATAAACTACATCTGCCAGCAAGGGCTCTGATCACGAGATTGGAGGTTTTGAGGAGCATGGAACCACCTCTTAATTGCTTTTGTTCCCCGGTCCACCCTGACCCAGGGTGGTAGCACCTGTTAGGGTCCTAGCTATGGGCAAATACTGAACCCCCAAACAAAAACAAAACACTATGAAAGTATAAAAATACCAGCAATACATTTTTATATAAACAAATTACCAATGATACATATTTATCGTAAAATTACCAACAATACGTTTTTAAACCAGAATTACCAACAGTACATCTTATAGTAGAAATATCAACAATACATTTTATAGCAAAATGGCCAACATTGCATTTTATCTGTAGCTGAAGTCATACAATTATGTTCAAAATATATTTAGTTGAAGTCATAAAATTGTGTTCAAAATATTTAGATTTCGGCATTCAATAATCCATAGAGGTTGATATAAACTAAACGAAATCAGCCAAACAACCAATATGAAAAAACTCTTTCATGATATTAATCTATATAATATCATACAATTTCTTAAAGAAGCTATTTCAAAATATAACTTCAACATAAAACACATATATCACCACCTCTAGTAATCATGTTCACATAAACATGTATATGCACAAAAGCTGAGTATCATCTACCATGTATTCAATCGTGAAAGCAGAATAACATATATCATATTTTTATTACTTCAAAGCTCTCAAGAAAATTAAATTTCATACGCAGTTGATATGCCATTTAAACAAACAAATAAGTCACTCGTCTATAATATGATACGGTTCCAATCTACTAGTTAACCATTACACGATCATTCCCGTGAAGTCATGGTAATTTTCTTAGATAATAAAGAAAAGGAGACCGTGGAGGTCTCTAAGTGCTATAGGGCATGACTTCGTCTTGCAACTTTTATTTCTTTTTTTAAATTGAATCGCAGTTTTTTTTTTTAAAAATAGTTACAAAAGGGGACATAATTCATTAAGAGTTAACTCCCTTGAATAATTAATGCTACTGACAACTCAAGTCAGTTGGCTAAAGTTAATGTTTGGAATAATACGACGACTACCAGTAAGGATTATAATGATAATTCTATGGGCTTTTAATATTAACACAATTCTATAAACACCTGTGAGATTTAAAATAAATTTATCTGAAACCTGAAAGAAAATTATAATCAGTGGCGATCAATTACTGATATTCATAACTAGTTTTACTTTTAGCCCATGAAAATTTCACGGTTTTCCTATTTTAAATTCCTGACGAATCTTAAAACATCAGTTAATCATTGAATAAGCTACGACAATAAAATATCCATAGAAATTCTCCTATTAGATTGTTAAATATTTGAGCTTAACGACTTTAACAGAATATTACAATAACCAGTATAAATATGAATGCTGGTCATTATTTTAAGAAGTAAGAGGGGTACAAATGAAAAGATTTGAAATTGACAACATTTTCCATTTCACTGAAAAAGATGTTAAATACTTCTATCTTCCTTTTGTTCTTTCATTTTCTCACTGAAACCAAGTAGCATCTTGAATATGTCTTTTGTTTTCTCCCATGATCAAAACAGAATGGTCTATAAATTTATGAGGTATTATATGTAAGGGTGTGATGGATAAATTGTAATATAAATTACGCAAAAATGAAATATATACTGATATCTCATTTTAACAGATATACACAGGGGGTGGGTACTGAGCGTGAAAGAATCAAAAAAAAGATAAGAACAATAAAAGAAGTGGAATCAAATCACTAAGACAGTAGATAATGATTGAAATTACTTTTAAATTTTTGAAGTTGGGCCAGAAGAGAGTTCCACAAGCAAGAAGTGTGAATAAAGAATCTGTTAGTATAGAACTTACAGTTGTATAAGTTTAATTTATATATTTATATAGTATCTGAGGAAAAATATAATTACAGGATATTGTAATAAACTAGAAATATTTCTCTTAATGGTTCTCCTATTTGAATTTTCTGAATTCTTAAGTTAATGATTGAATACGTTCATGGCAAGTTCTACAACAATAAAATATTCTTAGAAATTACCCTATTGCATTGTTAAATATTTGAGCTTAGCAACTTTAAAAAATTGCAATAACAATCATGAATATGTATGTTGGTCATGATTTAAAGAAGTAAGGGGGGTACAAAATGAAAAGATTTGAAATTAACAATTTTTCCATTTCACTGAAACAGACATTAAACACTTCTAACTTCCCTTTCTTTCATTTTCTCACTGAAACCAAGTAGCATCTTGGATATGCCTTTTGTTCTCTACCACAATCAAAACAGAATGGTCTATTATTTATGGGGTATTGGCAGGACATAATAGTCATACGAGCTAATGAAGGGAAAGAAGCACAATTGTTATGTCGTTCTCTATGCTTCTTTAACTGGCATGCTACAGCACACTGATGTGCCGTGAGAGGATTGTAGGTGTGTAGCAAAAATTTTTTAAAGTTTATTAAATTATTTTCAAAAGAAATCCCGAGAAATGCTAGCAGCATCATTGTCATCATCATTAGTATCAGAATTACAAAAAGTCAAAGACAATGGTATTAAAATTATTCTCATTGTAATCAAGATTATGTTCCT
The DNA here is from genome assembly GCA_963932145.1 of Acanthosepion lycidas. Classification (NCBI taxonomy): domain Eukaryota; kingdom Metazoa; phylum Mollusca; class Cephalopoda; order Sepiida; family Sepiidae; genus Acanthosepion; species Acanthosepion lycidas. Next base: position 58,156,665 of record OZ010609.1, on the reverse strand, counting down.
CAGTTGATGCTTCTTAAATAGAGTTCTTCTTGCACTCGGAAGTGAGATTGTTATCTCAAGGAAAAGTTCTTCTATCGGGATTTTATGAAGTGTCAACATAACATGTAACATTTTAAAATATGCAATTTACTTTGTGATGAGCTTTCATGTAATAAAGTTGCTTTTCTTGCTGGTATATTTCAGTGTTTGAACACTCTTAATAAGAATACTTAAGGAAATCGTGAAATCATTATCTCATCTATAGATAAAATTAATGCTTTCAGAGAGCAATTACCACTCTGGAAGAAAAACATTAAAAGAAATGTTTGAACTTATGAAAAGGTGTAAACAGGATAAAAATCTTATTGAGAAAATTTTACAAACTTTAGATTTATTGTATTCAAATTTTGAAAAAAAATATTTTTGACATAGGATCCCTAGATTGAGTGAGAAACCCCTTTGTTTTATGTCAGCAAATTTAAATATTATAGAAGAGGAAGAGTTAATAGAAAAAAAAAAAAAAAAAAGATAGAAGATTGCAATTAAAATATTCAACAACAGATATTACATCATTCTGGCTATCCCTTAAGGGTGAATTTTCAAATATTACAAAAATAGCAATGGAAATACTTCTTCCATTCTCAATGTCATATTTGTGAGAAGCAAGCTGTTCTGTAATAAACAATATTAAAAAACAAAAATCTATCATGGCTAGAATCCTTAAAAGAAGATTTAAGAGTATGCCCATTCAAAATTCATCTTTGCAAAGAAGAAAAAAATACATAAAGCTAAAATATCTCATTAAATGTTAAGAATTATCTTTTTATTACAAGTTATAATAAGTTGTTTTGCTCACAGATATATCATGTTGAAACATTGGTTCCTGTACAATCATGAAAGTTAAGCAACATCTCAAGCATAGTCAGTACCTAATAAAAATGTGTCAGATTAAAAATAAATCCATGAATTCTTTAGAACAGTGATTATCAAATGGTTTGCCTGCCGTGAATGGTTGAAAGGAGGATCATAGTTATGCCACTTAATGTAAGATCTTTGGATTGGGTGAGAAACCCCTTTGTTTTATGTCAGCAAATTTAAATATTATAGAAGAGGAAGAGTTAACAGAAATAAAAAAAAAAAAAAAAAGATAGAAGATTGCAATTAAAATATTCAACAACAGATATTACATCATTCTGGCTATCCCTTAAGGGTGAATTTTTAAATATTATAAAAATAGCAATGGAAATACTTCTTCCATTCTCAATGTCATATTTATGCAAAGAAATTTACAGAAATCACCACAGCGACGCTTAGCTCAGTGATTGCCAACAGGTGTGACATGAGAAAGTTGTCGATGTCTGACATATTTAATGCAGCAGATGACCAAAGTGAAGTGTGATAATGGCAAAATAGCAGTAATATTACGAAAGGCATAAATTAATCTATATAAATATAGGCATATAAAATGTAGTATATATAGAAATGATTGTGAAAATTTTTAAAGGTCATTAATTAATGATATTACATTATTTTGGTTATATCTTGAGGGCGAATTTCAAAATATAAAAAAAAATTAGCAATAGAAATACTACTTCTGTTCTCAACATCATAATTGTGTTAAGCAAGCTTTTCTGTAATAAACAATCTTAAAAACAAAAATCGATCATGGCTAGAATCCTTGAAAGAAGATTTAAGAGTATGCCTGTTCAAAATTCAACCTTGCAAAGAAGAGATTCTAAAAAATAACATCAAACTCGGATATTGCTTTAAATGTTAAATTATATTGAAGGGGGAAAAAAAAATTTTTTTTCTTTTTTTTTTAAAAACAATTTTAATTATCTTTTTATTACAAGTTATAATAATTTGTTTTGCTTATGGTCATATCATGTCAAAACACCAGTTCCTGTATGATCACCAAAGTTAAGCAGCATCAAGCCTGGTCAGTACTTAAATGAGTGACCATTTGAGAATACCAGGTGCTGCAAGATTGGATGTATAGGTGGGAAAGGTATAAATCTGCCTATTCTCCCTTCATCTATGGGTTAATTACTAAGACTTTTATCACTAAACAAAAAATAAATATAAGCTATTTTAAGAAGTTTAATTATTATCTTTTAATTATTATCTTTTAATTATGAATTATAATAAATGTTGTTTGTGTCAATAAATAAATCAAAAAGTCTACTCTTTTCACTATGATAAGCCAGAGAGCAAAAGGCAGCTCACTCCACTGTGTTTTGAAAGTAGTATGTAGTCATGCTCTTAGCCCAATGACACCCAGGGTGGTCTTAACAACATTATGGGCCTATTGATGTTTAGTGTGTGGATTACCCTATTTGCTTTTGCTAAAAACCTCTGTTAGGTGGGACTTTTTAAGTCTATAAAAAGGCAAACATATTCTTTCTTTCTCTTTTTTCCTCCTGCTTCCAGATGTATTTGAATGTAGATAAAGAAGACTGTCACTGGGGCACATTTGCTTCCTTGCTCCTCTATTGACTGAACTCTCACACATTCACACACATATATCTTACACACATGTTACACACACACACACACACACACACACACACACAAGCAAGCACATTCTTATAGCTAGTTTCAATGATTTTTCCTTTGATTTTCATTGTGTATACATGTAATTCCTTTTTTTTAATACCATGCATTGTCATTTGTTTTAAATTCCATGTTTTATCCCCCCCCCGCTGTGGTTTTTTTTTTTACTCTGACTCACAAGAGTCCATTAATAATGTTTATGGGACAAATGTTCCAGAAGACCATAAATATTTACTATACAATGCACACACACTTGTATCAAAAGTGTTGAATCCCACAACAAATCCTTTTGCTTTCCTTCACTACCCCCTGTCAGAGTTCTTTTATTTTCCTTTCTGTCTGCTATCGTAAAAAAAAAAAAACTGAGGTAAGGGGTTATGTTAAGGAGTAGTATATATGGATAGGAAGGTAGGATAATGGTTAACCCTAGACTTGAACAGGTTAAGATGGTAGTAATCAAGCAAACATCATCTTGAAAATCTGTTTCACAGGGCAGTGGTTTGCAGGAAGAAGCAGTTTGAGTGGAATTTACTTCACACCATGAATGTGTGTGGTTTGCTATTATGTAAGTGGTAAAGAGGGTCTTGGCCATGAAGATCTTTTCCAAATTTCTCACCAGTTCTTTGTGATATACTTTATCAAATGCTTTTGCATAATCTGTAAAACATAGGTATATATCCTTCTGCATTTGTATTGCTCTTTGTGATATAATTCTGAGAATAAATATCGCATTCCTTGTTCCATTGTCTAGCTTTACTTACAAGAGTTTTTGAAACATTTCTTATTCAGCCATTTTGAAAAGTCCTATGAGGTTCTCTGTTCTTTTCCACAATTCTTTCATGATACAAGTATCACCCACAGGGGGAATTCAATGCAATGTTTTATCTTGGAATTATAAATACCATCTTTGACATTTTACCTCGTGTTGGTGTTGTGATTATATTCAATCGTTTAAAATGGTTGACATTTAAAATGGCTGATATATTTTCCATTTGATAAGCTTGGCTTCACTGAAGAATACATTCTGTTATAACCTTATATAATACTCATAGTTGCTGCTTAGTAAGACTGAATATTTATTGTATTTAAAAATACAATTGTGGCACAAGGCCAGTAAAGTGGAGGGGTTGAGGCTGGTCTTAACTAACTATCCTATACCTAGCTAATCCGATTCACAACCCATTTATACATTACAATTTCCACATTCACAACAAAAACTCGTCCGTCACCAATCGATCCTCCATACACCATAATACCACATTCTCACTAGTGAGACCTACAAAACACGCCCTGTGACATAAAAATTTAATGATGCTAAAATATAAAAATCTATGATGAAAAATGAGAGGGGAGGGAGATGAACCCAATAACAAACTAAAATATTAACTCAAATCAAATTAAACATAACTGATGTTAGTAGGGCCCATCCAACCCTCAAAAAAGAGAGGCCGCTGTATTCTGCCCATTGGACAAAACAAGAGGCGCTCTCACTAAGGGAGTGGGAAAAGGATAAAAAATCATACAGGCATGGGAAAGTATAAAGCTGACCCAGTCGAGATAAAAAAGAGAGGCCAAAAACAAACTTGCTGCTTGGTAAGACTAAGGAAAACACTGGAAACAAAAGATTGAAAAAGGGTTTAAGCACACAAGAACATACAACTGCAAAGTGCTACACCTTTGCAACCTATTTTTTGCCACTGTTCCATGAGAAGACATTTTACTTATAGCAGATGGATAAATCCATGTTTCGATAATAGGTGTAGAGAAGGTTAGTCTTTCTACTACTCCCTTTTAAAGATATGCATTCTTGTTTGAATATGTATTTTTTGGTGGGGTTCAATTCCATCATTTTCCAAGGTTTTTTTTTTTAGTATTTATAAGTGCAGTTGGCAAGTCAAAAGTATCATCGAGCACTTCCGTCAGTAAATTTCTTAGTTGGGTTTTATTTCATTGGCATATCTTTTAATTGGTTTGAATGCCTTTTATGTTACCAATTTTGACCTTGTACCATATACATCATCCTGCCAATGCAATTGACTATTTCACCATCTTCCCAACTTTCCTTTCCGACTTTGTAACTCCTGAAACAAACCTTATCTCCAACTTTGAAAAATGTTGCTATTAATTCCATACTATGCCAACTATTTATTTTTCTTCCATGTAGTAATTTGTCAAACACCAATTTAATTTCTCTGACAAACATTAGTTTCACTGATGCAGTATTAGGGTTAGGGGTCAGTCCAGTCTATAAATACTTAAATCAATTAAAAGTGTTATATATTTAGAGACTAGCAGGAGAGCCCAGCATTGCAACAGTAAGAGATAGATCAAGTATCTACCATCATAAAGACTGAAAATTAAATTGACAAAGATTATTGTTTAAGGTTGACGGACACGCATGTCTTAATTAGTTTTTTTTCTGGTTTTTTTTTACGAATTGGTCAAACGCAAACTCAAACAAAAACATTGTTTTCAATCGTTATGAGTCTATCAATTGAATAGAATTTTATTACAAACAATTGTCTTGTAAATGGAATTTTTAAAGGATTCTGAATGTAAAAATCAAGAAAAAAGTGTGCAAGACAATAAGAAACACTACCTGTCAAAAAAAAGTGAAGTTTTGTTGAAATCGGTTGAAAAATGTAGGAAATCCGATCCCATATATAAACGAACACACACACAAACAACCTAGGTTTTATAATATGTATAACTCGATATGAGTTGTCCCCCTTTCATTCTGGCAACAGAATCGTGTTTTATTGTTTTTTCCAATTGATTTTGTGCAAAAACAATTGTGTTTTTCCAATTTTTGGCGCTGTCAAAACCACCGCAAGCTAATTTTATGCAGTCTTGTGAAGTTTTGTTGAAATCGGTTGAAAAATGTAGGAAATCCGATCCAATATATAAACGTACATACACACACACACACACACACACACACACACACAATCTGCATTTTATAAGATTCCAGATAAAATCCAAAGATGAATCGGCAATATTATTGGTCCTGACCTGGCATCTCAGCTTCAGTTACTTTCACACCACTGTAAAGCTGCTTCACTGTGCCTTATCTATAAATAATATGATAATTGTTCGGATGAGCTCGTTGCTATGTTTAATTCCCCATCTCCTCCCTCGTTAGGGGGTCAGTGATGTTAGTTCTCTGGTGCATGCAGAGTGCCTTTCATTTTGTGTTTGATTTTCGTATTTGTTGTTGTGTTTGAGTCAGTGCGTGGGACGAATGAATGTTTTATATTATTAAATTCCGCATTGATTTTGTCCAATGAAGTGATGTTTCTGCCACATTTAAGGATTGGGGGAGGGGGTAATACTAACATTATTTTCTTTAGTTTCTTGTAAATAGATTTGTATTCTGATTGTAAATACTCATTGGGGCTAGTTTTTAAATTGTTGTTCCCCCCCCCCTACAGACAATGATTTGTAAATATGGAAACTAGTTAGGAGTTTCATAGAGACAATGAGGTATTAAGGTGGATGTAGTAAGAAAGGTGAGTAAAAATGTGTTGTTTTGGTGTTGAGAATATTGTAGTATGTTTGGGTCAGTGTTTGTGGCTAGCTAAGTTTAAAGTTAAGACAGATGAAGACTGTCCTTTTCCCCATTCCCCATTTTTGGCCTTGTGCCACATTTTCTGTATTTGAAGCAGAAATAAATATTGCTCTTTGGTATGGTACCTAGACTTTATGAATTTAAGCTCAGTACTAGGCTGGCAATTAGGTCTCATCAATTTATTAGGTTGGTGCAAAAATAATGTCGTTTTCTCACATATGTTACTTTGTGAGAAAACGACATTTATGTGTTATGTTTTTTGCTTTTCATAAACCAAATTGAGAATACAAGGGAGAATTTAAAAATTGATAGACAGACTTAGAAAATTTATTCATGAGCCAGGTAATTGTCAATGAAAAAAATTTTTGTTGAAAAATTTAAAATCTATTTGATTGTAAATAGTTGAAATATTCTTTATATAGAAAATGGATGCATAGAGCCCAATTCTTAAATTAAAGCCTGTTAAAAATTACTCATCATGAAAATGAATTAGAATATAAAATTATCAGACATCTCACCAACTCTGTTGACAGGGGACAATATAGTAATATTTACATTCACAGACTATATGTACTGTTTTTTTTCTTTTTCTTTTTTTTTCTTCTTCTTCTTTTTCTTTTTTGTTTACCATTTTACAGAAATGTGTACACAGCTAATGTTGATTGGTAGCCAGCCTTCTGAGTCGGTCTGCTAATAGACTACATGCTGCCTCTTCATGTTTAGTTATGACACAAGGTTTTTTGTAAAGGCAGTGTTGGAATAGTTTTACAATTGCTACCAAATTCAATGTGCCTACATCAGATTTTGTATGAAGCTTGTTGATGAGTGAAATCTTATTTATACTGTGTTTGTCTTTTATGGTTAAGGCTTCCAATGTTATTAGTCCTTTTTTTCTTTTTCCTTCTTTCCTTTTTCTTTTCTTTTTCTTTTCTTTCTCTTTCCTTTCTCTTTCTCTTTTCTTTTCTTTCTCTTTCCTTTCTCTTTCTCTTTTCTTTTCTTTCTCTTTCCTTTCTTTCTCTTTCTCTTTTCTTTCTTTCTCTTTCTCTTTTCTTTCTTTCTCTTTCTCTTTTCTTTCTTTCTCTTTCTCTTTTCTTTCTTTCTCTTTCTCTTTTCTTTCTTTCTCTTTCTCTTTTCTTTCTTTCTCTTTCTCTTTTCTTTCTTTCTCTTTCTTCTCTTTCTCTTTCTCTTTTCTTTCTTCTTATGCTAAACGATATGATATAATATTTTTGTATTTTTTTTTTATTAATGGCTAATGAAAGAAACAGAGAAAAATAAATCTGTAACAGAACCTTGGATGGTCAACTATACCACACACACACACATATTTCAATTTGAATTTATATGACATCACCTTGTGAGTGAGTTGAAATTGATTTTATGAAATGTGAGAACGCTGAAATTAAAAAACAATTGAATAACTATACACAGAACAATCTTTAAAAACAAATGGAATATTATTCAAAAGTACTCAGAGGTGGGGGGAGGGAGTTAGTATAAAAGTTTATGTGAATTTTGTCAAATTTACCGATAAAAAGAATTTGAGAGAATTCTTGCTGCTGAGATAGACCTTTTATTTCTTTATTTTAAATATATATATATATAATGAAATGGACTAAGTACGAAAATTATTTGAATATATTTTCTGTTTATACATTATTTTTATAGATACAATTATATTAAATAATTGTATCTATAAAAATAATGTATAAACGAAATATATAGGTGTGCAGTCAGGTTTTTGAACATTCACCATTAAACCTAGGTTTGAATATCTCAACATGATCAATTTGTCAGGAAGGTAACTTCCTGATGTTATCTTTGCGCAATTGGGCAATTAATTGCATCACTTAACATCCTCTATAGTTTACCTTTCAGCTAGTTTTTTAAAATTTGCAAACTTAACAATATTTTTCCTCTACTTGTGTGTATAAATACAAGTTACAGAATAAAATTTCTACATTTACTTTGATAAAATTCTTCAGGTGACAAAACATGTTGGTAAAGGAAAGTTTCCTGATGTCTTTTATTTATATCTAAATTTTTGCATATATATATATATATATATATATATACACACACACACACACACACACACACATATATGTATGTTAAAAGCCACCCTATTTGGTGGCATTTAAGCTAGCTCTTGCGGAGGGGTCTCTTGATTGGGCCTTCGGCTTATTCAGGAATTTGAGAGTCCCTTAGTCTTTGAATATTCTCAGCATTGGAACCTCTCCTGGCTGTTGTTTGACCTTGGTTTTCATTTGGATTTCTTTTCATTGCTGAAGCCTTGTCTCTTTTGATTGCAATTTGGTCCTCTGTTGGCAGAGATTTTTTTTTTTTGCGAGGCACACTGTTGCTGTATGTGATAGGTAACAAAACTACAGAAGAACTCAAAATTGATCACTGCAGTTAAGTATTGCATTAATATCTAAGCTTACCTTTTAAAAGTTCAATTATAATTCTTCTGGCACCACTTAATTTAAAGACAATTTGATGTACATAGGACCTTACTTTCTGTACAAGGAATTATTTTTATTTCATGGGTAACTTCTACTGGATTTTGCAATTAATTTCAGTTATTCGCAAATTTATTTCCAAGTTATGAAAATTATGTAAAAAAAAATCGCCATAAACAATTGTAGTAATTAAAACTTGGGAATCCAAAATTTCAGGATTGCAGGTTCTGATCCGGCCTGGAATGTTTTTAATTTGGTCACAAGGTTATCTTGATTCCAAAATGGTATGATATGTAGAACTACAGCCTCTCAGAGTAAAGTTGCCTGTCGGAGTAAAGTTGAACTGACATTCACATTTATTATATATATATATATATAAAATATAATATGATAATTTTAGAATATTAAAACATGTTAAAAATCGCTACATAATGGCAATTATGTTTCAACACCATAAATGTGTCTCCTCACGCAATGTTAATCTATGGGCAAGTGAAAGATAAATTTAATTTCAAAAGCAGAATACTTGAAAAAAAAAACATAGGTTTGTGGGCTTTGCCGTGATTGACGAATCAAATGTGACCTATGCTAAATTCAAATTCATCGGGAAAAAATTTAATTTAGGTCATGACATGAAGTTGTCTGCATATAAATCCTAGACAATTTCCTTATGGCCAGATACAGGTTGCTACATTATTTCGTAAGATGTAATGAAGTCTAACGTTCAACCTTCCTTTCTTTTTTTTTTTTTTTTTTTTTTTTTTTTTTTTACCACTAAAGAAGTGACGGATTTTTATTTATTATACTGACAAATTTTCTTAGACATTCTTTTTAGTGGATACTCATATTTGAGTAGATGCTCCATTTATTTATTAAATGGTATATTTATTTTCATCTGTCGGCCTAAATATTCACTTCTTTATAAATTACTTTGTTTACGTTAGGATATGAAACATTCATGTTTTGGTAATCTAGGAGAGAACTGCATTTATAAGGCACCAATTCAACATTACTTGATTGATGATACATTTCGTGGCCGAGTCAGTCTAAAGGATGTCGGATCTAATAATGCTTTCTCCTGCCAAGGGATATATGCACGTTTTAATCCTGCTAGAGAGCACGTAAGTTTCTTTAATAAGATTTCTCAAATATTCAGGCCAGTAGACAAAAATAAATAAATTTACTGTTTAATAAATAAATGAAAAGTCTACTCAAATATAGGTATCCACTAAAAATAATATTTAAGTCAGTGGGTTTTTTTGTTTTTTTTTTTACCCATTGACCACTTTTACTCTTAATTTTGTTTGGTGACACCCCCCACCCCAACATTGGATAACAAAAAAAGCTTATTTTGCTTTTTACTAATAAATAAGTTTAGGAATTGTATTATAGAAATAGTAAATGTATATATTTTATTTCAAAGTAACTTGTATTTAAAAACTAAATTCTATGGAACATTTATGTACACTAGTAAAATAACTCATAATAAACCATTTTAAAATATCTGAGTAATTAATGTATTTAAAAAAAGTGCAGATTTATTCAATGATATCCCTGCGGGTGATACTGCTGAAGAGGTTAATACTGTTAATCCTTTCTTTATATATAATCTGTATATAATTTATATATTAAATTAATTTTATTATTAATACTTTATATTTTTACTATTTTATATTAATATATTAATATTTTATTTTATTAATATCTAAAATTAATATTATTATAATATATTAAATTAATTTATATAATAAATATATATATAGTCCTTCTTTATATATCCTCAGTTTTTATTCAACTTTTACAATCAAAGCATCCAGTAGATTAAAAGGGACACTAACTTACATCATTTGATCTCATATTCTGCTATTTTTAGAGTTGTTTTTCTATTATTAGTATTTTAATATGGCATAGATTACTGTAGCAGTTTCATTTCTCAGTTGTAACAACTGTCCTGAAGTGAAATTGCTTGATGAACCACTAAAATATTACCCTGGACCCCCAATTTACTATTTTTTATGTGAAACCCCAGTAATGTTACATAGACTCTAGTTGAGAACCACTGGGGTTTAAGTAATAAAATCTGTCAGATTAATATCAGCAGTCTATAGCTTACATCATCAGCTATTTTTCTTGCTAACAACCATACATTCTATTAAATCTTGGTAGGATACCTAGTTCTTTTAGGATTGCCATGCTGTAAAAGTTAAATAAATGCAGTAAGAAGACACATCCTTTATATTTGTGTACCAATCAATTCATTTTTTATCTGTATGCAAGTGGTTTGCTTGTAGTAAACATTTTGGATTATTCTAATCCAAATATCATTCCCAAATTGAGTTTTCCTAACAGTTCAAATAGATCTTTGCATCATAACTTATCAAATACTTTTACATAGTCGATGAAACACCAGTATATGTCCTTCTTTGTTTCTATTAGGTTGGTGCAAAAATAATGTCGTTTTCTCACATGTGAGAAAACGACATTATTTTTGCACCAACCTAATATTACTCTGATATTCTGATCATAAATACTGCATTTCTTCCATTGTTGTTAACTAAACCACACCGTTCTTGACCTGCTTCCAGTCTCATTCTGCTACATGTTTTATTCATTAGAATCCAACTGATGAGCTTAGTTTTGAGGTTGATTAAATTAATTGTCCGATGGAGCTTGCATTCATTTGCATCCAGCAAAGAAAGAAGATGGATTTACTAAGGTCTTTTGGTATATCGCCACTGTCATATATTTAAGAGTTTCTCAACCTTTTCTTCCTTCCGGCACATTTTTGGTATCAAAAAAAATTTCACACCCACATAAGCACAAATAGAAATTCCATATAGACCTATCAGTCTCTTCAGTATCATTTGTAAGCTTTTCAAGGCTATAATCACTTACATAGGAACAACATCCTGTATGATGAGGAGTTCTGATGATATACTGACATACTAACTACCAATACACACAGACTTAGTGATGTTCATGATGACAGACACATCTCGTGGACCATAGCATTAGGTATCTTAACAAGATGTGGCACAAAGGTTTGCTACACAAGTTGTCCAATTATAGACTCACTGGAAGGGTTTTCCTAGTTATAAAATTCTTCCTAACAGAACTAGTGATCAACACAGGGTTACTTCTCAGACCAACCATCTTTCTGATTTACATAAATGATCTGCCTAAGAACATACTCAGATAATTTGTAAACATCTATGCCAAGGATACGATGATATAAAAGTGCACCTCTAAAACTCTTGACCATCAGAGATTGGAAGTTGACCTCTCTTCTGATTTAGCACTAACTTCCCAGTGGGGAGAAAACCTAGTTGCTTACATTCAATGCTTTAAAAACTAAACTAGTTACATTACGTCTCTGCCGATAGGACCATGAACTACTGCCAGATACAAAGAACAAATGTTCCCTTGAGGAGGCACCATGCTTTGAGAGAATATTGTGCCTTAGAATTACACCTCACCTCACTCATACATACAATCCATTATTAAAGATGCCGGTAAAATGATTGGCTTCCTGTACTGATCCATTAAGTACCTGATTCCACATGCTATCCTTTACCTTTATAAGTGTCAGATCAGGCCAAAAAGGGAGTACTGTTTTCATATTTGAGCAGAATCTGCCTAGTCCTTACTTTCCAGTTTTGATATAGTTACTAAGCATCTCCTTGTGGGTGACAAATTATTGTCCACTCTCCAACCTCTTTCACATGTTGGATGTAGTGAATCTCTCATTGCTCTATACTTCCATGGAAAGTGCTCGGATGAACTACATTCCTTGGTTACACCATATCTAACCTTCATGTCTAGGACCTGCCATGCCATGTACATTATAGCAAACCAAATACATTCCCTCCGTATTCCATTGGTGAGAAGTAAATTTCATTCAAACAGCTTCATGAACCACTACTATGTGAAACAGACTCCCAAGACTCCACTACAATCTTAACCTGTTCAAGTCTAGAGTTAACCATTATTTTCCCCCACCTCTTATCCATATAAGCTATCTCTTAACATAACCCTCTAGCTTGAGTGGCCTCCATGCCTTGTACAAGTGAATCTTACTGTTAAAAAAAAAAATGTAACCAGAAATACATTTTATTTATAAAAGCAAATTGTTATAGGAAATATAAATTCAGAGTAATGTCTACATTTGCTCCTGGGTGTCTATCTATCAACTTCTCAAGTTGAACTTCCAAGCCTCAGTTTGGCTTCAGGCATAAGTCTCATCATTTTTCAATCTCTTAACAATAATTCTATATTCAGTGCAGAAGTGGTGGCCATAAATTTGGCTTGTGACATCGTAACTGCAAACAAACACAAAAAAATTATCATATATTCAGATTCCTTATCAGTACTCGCAGCACTCAAAAAAAAAATGATAAACTCACTAATTATAAAACTTTTAAACAGAATAGAATATTTGTCAACATATAAAATGATATCATCTTCTGCTGGATCAGTTATGTGCCATGCGTGATACATGCTTAGGTGATCATGTATCTTTCAATACATGACTGATGGGGCAGATTTTTTCCTGCAGTAGGTTGCCATTTCTTTCTGTAGTAGACCAATTTTCATCCAAGGCTATAGAGCTCGGTCTGTCTTGCTATTTACTCATAGGTGGGGGGAGGTAGAAGAGGATTCATACCTTTCCCAAGGGTATTAGCATGTAAGTGAATGTAATGTATTTGACTGGAAACCAAACTTGGCTCTCCGATTCCTCAGTCCAATCTGCTACCATTACTCCACCATGCCTCTTCTTCTGCTGGATACATAGCCATATCAGCATCAAGGGTAAGGCTTATTTGGCAACAAAAAAAAGCATCAACCTTCAAAAATAGTTAAACACCAAGATTCTCTACACAGACCTCAGATCAACCATTAATATATTTATCAAAGCAGAATGGCAGAAACTGTTCCAGCTGCTCAGACAGCAAATTATACAACATTGGCATCAAATGATAAAAACAAGAGAAGATGAATTAATAACGTGCAGACTTCATGTCGGACACTCCATGATAACACATTCTTATATTCTAAAAGAAGTGCCCGTCAATCTGTATAGTATACCAAAAACTATACACAATAAAATACATACTAACAAATTGCAGCAGCTTTGGCTGAATCCATTTAAAATACTAACGAACAACTGACATGAAAGAACTCTTTTATGACATTAATCCATATAATATCCTACAATTTCTTGAAGAAATCAAACTGTATTCCAAAATATATCTTCAACAAAATTACAGCATAAAACACACATATCACTACCTAGTAATTATGTCCAACATTTATATGCATATATGCATAAAAGCTGAGTCTCATCTACCATGCATTCAATTGTGAAAGCAGAATAACATATTTTTATTACTTCAAAGCTCCCAAGAAAATTAACTTTTGGCATTAAATGACCCATACAGAGTTGATATGTTGTCAAACAAATCGAATCTCTTTTCAATCTATAATAAATAACGTTTCTTTATGAGTACATCACTTACTGCAAAAAATCCCATCTCAACCAAGGTGATGGGAAAAGCAAGGAAGAATAGAACAACCTTTTCAAAGAGCAAGGGATGGGAGGATTTTATTTTTTAGACATCTATCCAATCAATCATTTCCTTTCAATTCTCCCCAACTCCAGACCCAGTTTAAATATTTCTCAGGTCTACTTGTGGACCTAAGGGACCAAATTGAGAATTACTGGTATATATTTCTCTAATGTTGTCAACCTGTGAAAGGTTGATAAGCCATAAAAAATGAATCAATCAATGAATCTAATCTTGCTGATGCTAAAATTGTCTAAAGCTGATAGCATCTGTCTTACAATTTCATATGCTTTTGTTGTTTTCTTCCTGTTCATCTTGTCCTAGGTGTGATGATAAACTACATCTGGCAGCAAGGCCTCTGATCAGGAGATTGGAGATTTTGAGGAGTATGGAACTACTTCTTAATTGCTGTTTCCAGGTCCAACCTGACTCCAGGGTGGTAGCACCTGTTAGGGTCCCAGCTTTGGGCAAATAGTGAACCCCAAACAAAAATCAACAGTATATTTTTATAGTAAAATTACCAAAAGTACATTTTATGACCTACAAAATATATATCTAAAAAACATACCTTTACTCTGAAAATATTTAGATTTCGACATTAAATAACCCATATGGGCTGGTATGCCACCAAACAAAATCAACAAACCAACATGAAAGGACTATTTCATGTCATCAGTCCTACAATTTCTTAAAGAAATCACTCTGTATATAAAACCGTCCTGGGTAAGACGTTAAACTACGTCTAGCAGCAAGGCCTCTGATCAGGAGGTTTTGAGCAGCGTGGAACCACCTCTTAATTGCTGGTGTTCCCAGGTCCACCCTGACCTGGGGTGGTAGCACCTGTTAGGGTCCCAGAGGAGTTGATATGCCATTAAACAAATCAATCAACAACCCTGTTCATCTTGGCCAGTGCCAGTCTTACCTCATATTTTAATATTTCAATAACATTATTTTAATAATGGATTTTATTTTAAAAATGCATTGCCAATGTATTTTTTTTTTTTTTTTTTTTACAAGAAAAAAAAACCCATTGCCAATGTTATTAGCAATGCATTTTTATAGTTGTTATTAGAGTGAATGAATGTTTTGATGGATTTGTTTAAAATAATCCTACCTATGATATCACAATATCTATTGTATCTGCACCTTTTTGGCAATAAGTTGTTCAAATCCTTTGTGTATATGCAATGACTTCAAACATGCAATGCATCTCTGTCTTGCATCACAACAAAAGCGAATCTATTAACTTCATATGTCCATATGAAATAAGTGGTTAAACTTATGTCAAATGTTGTTCATAAACTCAAATGTAAATTCTATACATATGAAAATCCCGTATGTAAATAATTTATGTACTACCACTCCTCCCTAACCAAAAATATTGTATGCGTGCCTGTATGAATATATCACTGTGTGCGTATGTGGGTTTCTATATATGTATATGAACATATTTATATGTCTGTCTCTGTGTGTCTGTACATAGGAATATTTGTGTCTGTGTGTACATGTCTGTGCATATGAATATATCTATATGTGTGCATATGTACATAAAAATATGTCTATATGTATATATCTATATATCTAATTAATCAAGAAACGTTCAAGTGACTTGTTTTGTTCAAATATCTCTTTCTCGTTGTGTGTGTATGTATATATATATATATATATAGAGAGAGAGAGAGAGAGAGAGATAACTTTAGGCATATACGTAAAAAAACACACACACACATTCAGTTAAAGATAAAAAATTTTCCTTGATAATGGCTAAAAGAATAGACATATTTACGTAGAATGTTTGGACAGTTTTTACACACCTTGTGTCCAGAAAGGAAAACATTTGTACGAACGCAAGGAAAATTAAATAAAATAAAAAAAACACAATCACAGTACATTGTCAGTTGTCTTTAATGAAATTTGTATAATAGAGGGATTGCTGCCCAAATGCACTATATATATATATATATATATATATATATATATATATATATATATATCTATATATATATATATATATATAGTGAATTTGGGCAGCAATCCCGCTTTTATATAGTTGGAGATGTATATATGTGTGTGTATTAGGTTGGTGCAAAAATAATGTCGTTTTCTCACATAGTAACATATGTGAGAAAACGACATTATTTTTGCACCAACCTAATATATATATATATATATATATATATTCGACTGATGCCAAATTGGTCAGGTTTCAGTCCCGGCTTGAAGTGATTAGATGTCTAGCCACACTGATGAGCTGTGAAATAGCGAAACAGTCTGTCTGTGGATGACGATGTTTATTTAGAATAAATAAATAAATAAATATATATATATATATATATATATATATATATATATATATTCACACACACACATTAATGTATACATATTTATACACATTTGTGCAGCCATATAAAGTAACAAAGACATCAACAAAAACATACATACATATTCATACACATAAATACACACACACACGTGTGTGTGTGTGTGTATATATATATATATATATATAAACGCGCGCACACTATACTGTTAGTGACAGGCACTGAGAATTCTCTTTTTAATGGTTTAGGTCAAGTTAAAACCCATAAATGTTTGTGATTTGAATAATAAATCCAATATGAATATTTAAAAGAAATACAAATGAAAAAAAAAAAAATAGTTACTTGAGAATCAGACATTTATAAAACTGAATCCGAAAAAATATCCAAAGAAAATACAAAACTCGATTCTGCAAAGAAAATAAAAAGATTTCATTGAGTTTGCGTTTGTTTATTTTTGTGTAAATTACGTTGTGAAACTCTTCTCCACAAATAAAATCTGAAAATAAAAGTTCCAATCGATAACGTTTGGTACAGTGCATCGTTAACCAGCTCTCTTGGTATCTGATCTGAATATTTGTATCTATGCTTGACTGGCAAGAAAATTTTGTTTTCCCCCTCGTGTGCATAGATTATCTTTAAATATTGGAATGCTTAGAGAAACCGCAACAACACACAGGCGACTGTTCTTCCGTCTGATTTTGTTCGTCAGAAATTCAGTTATTTCACCCACCCTGCCCCTCCCCAGAACGGACTTTAGTGTTTGCTTGTCACTTTCATTCTTTTCCCCAAATAAATTTATTTTTTCCGCTTCCACAAATCTTACAATCCCCTCCCCCACTGTATTGAAGTGTTTATTTGGTAATATTTGATTTTTCATTTTATTTTCATTCAACTCACATTTTATCCTGATCACTCTCTACTAAGCCTTTTAATTTGTTGGGTAAACATCCACTGATCTGACAGCTATATTACGTGTTCATCATGAAAAATAGAATTTTTCAGATTTTCATAGTTCAAATAGTGATGGTAAGATGGAGGTGTGCATATATATATATATATATATATATATATATATATATATATATATATGTGTGTGTATTTAGGCAGCAAATTCTCTTTTAGGCATGTCTGATTAAATAAATTACAAACATTATGTCTGCTTATTTTTATCATAGTCACTTTTTATTGAAAATAACTTGGAAAATAAATGATTTTTGCTATTACAGTGCATGTCTTGCATCATTTGATTGTAATACACGGAAAAATTTGTGAATATGAAAGGATTATGCTAAAAATAAGCAGACATGTTTTTATAATTTATTTAATCAATTACGCGCACACACACACACACACCATATATATATATATATATATATATATATATATATATATATATATATATACGCACACACACACACACACACAACTGGACTCTCCTATCATTTTCAATGTATGAGGGTCAAGAGGTGCTTAGTTCTTAGAACCAACAGCCAGATTATCTGCATATCATTTGATCATAGTGGTGAAAGCATTCTTTTTGGAAGAGCCGAATACAGAGAACTGTTGCACTGTATGTTTTGAATTTAGAGTTGGTCTTCTTCTAAACCTGTTACCATTGAAGGCTATAAGACCCAATCTGTCCTGCTATTTACCCTTAGCTTGGGGAGAGAAGTGATAGATTCATAACTTTCCTAAGGGTATTAGCACATAAGTGAATGTAATGGATATGACTGGAATTCAAACTCAGCTCTCTGATTCCAAAATCAGAGCCACAATCCATTAATACACCATTCTGCTTCTCTCTCTAATTCTATCTATCTATCTATCTATCTATCTATCTATCTATATATATATATATATATATATATATATATATATATATATGGTATATTTTTCCAGCAAATATTCACCTAAACAAGTTTGATTAAAAAAAAAAAAAAAAACTACCACTTCTTAATCCCCGTTCTTTTATTATTCTCACTCCTTAATAGTGTTTTTTTATTTTTTTCTCACACTCAGTAACTTCCTGCATCTTAGTGGCTTGTTGCCTTTGGGATGAAATGATTAAAAACGAAAAGAATATACACCAAAAAAATCCTTTAAAAAAAAAATGATTCACTTCCATCACAGGACCCCCAAAGAGGCATTATCAACAATACTGCGAATCGCTTAATATATAGGAAGATTGTGTTGCCCCTCCTCCTCCTTCTCAGTAATAATGAATAATTGCTTGATATTTAAATGCTGCACAGATTTTCTGTTTATATTCATAACAAAAAATGCACAATGAATTCTTTTGATTTTTTTTTTTTTTTTTTTTTTTGTTTTTTGCAGAATTTATTTCATGTAGAAATTGTATTTTTCTTTTTCCTATAGAAAGTTTAGTATTGACCATATTACTCTCCACTATAAAAGCTGTGTGTGTGTGTATGTATACATATATATATATATATATATATATATATATATATATATATATATATATATATAACACCAATGAATGATGGCGTTTAGGTTCCATGCATGATGTATGTTTGGGGTAATCATGTCTCTTTTTGATTCACCTGGCAGAAGAATTCCTGCAGTAGGCTGGTTGTCAACCAGTGCTATTAGGATCCAGATTGTCCTGCTCTTGAAGGAGAAGAGATGGGTTCACACCTTTCCCAGGGATATTTGTGCATAAGTGAATGCAATTAACCTGACTGGAATTCATACTTGGCTCTTTGATTTTCTCATTCCAATCTGTTACCCATCACACCACCCACACATCCAAGTTTATGGCAAATATATTTCATGCCAAAAAAATCCCTTGTTTTACTTTTCCTCTTTAGTAACAACCATTACCATTGCTAAAACAAGCAGTCTATGATAATATAGTCAGTTGTTTAACATATTTGATAATGAAATGATTTTTACCTCTTTCCCAATGGTTACACACTATTCAGCCATTTTCATGTCTGAATTATGAAAAGCAGTGTGTGTCTGGGTTTTTTGGGGAGCTTTTATCTTAATTTCTTTTCTTTTTTATTCCTATTTCTTATTCTTTGAGATTGAAAATAATTGCTTGTCTTGAGATTCAGATGATATCTAGCGGAATTCACTTGTTTCTATTGTAACATGACAAATATGTAATCATGGCAAACAGAAAATTGTCTCTTCACATTCAAACACTCCGTTTCTTTTTCTTGTTAGCTTGCTCTAAGAACTCTCAACTATTGCATATTGATTCTTCTGGATTAGTTTCCCCCCATTTTTTTTCTTTTCTTTTTTTTTTTCTTTTCTTTTCTTTTTTTTTTTTTCTTTTCTTTTCTTTTCTTTTTTTTTTCTTTTCTTTTCTTTTCTTTTTTTTTTCTTTTCTTTTCTTTTTTTTTTCTTTTCTTTTCTTTTTTTTTTCTTTTCTTTTCTTTTTTTTTCTTTTCTTTTTTTTTTTTCTTTTCTTTTCTTTTTTTTCTTTTCTTTTTTTTCTTTTCTTTTCTTTTTTTTTCTTTTCTTTTTTTTCTTTTCTTTTTTTCTTTTCTTTTCTTTTTTTTTCTTTTCTTTTCTTTTCTTTTTTTTTTCTTTTCTTTTTTCTTTTTTTTTCTTTTCTTTTCTTTTCTTTTTTCTTTTTTTTCCTCTTTTTTTCTTTTTTTTCCTCTTTTTTTCTTTTTTTCCTCTTTTTTTCTTTTTTTTCCTCTTTTTTTCTTTTTTTTCCTCTTTTTTTCTTTTTTTTTTTTCTTTTTCTTTTTTTCATATCAGTCCAGCCAATCTACCATCCAACAGTCTTTCTGTCTAAATTTCTTAGATGAGGTATTGTTTCTATTAGACATTGATTCCTTTAGACAATTATGGGATTTTTAATGACTTCCACATCAAGTTGGGCAAATGACAGAGAAAAGATGATTGAATAGTTTAAGATATTTTAGAAACCACATGTACATGAAAAATGTGCTTTTAGCAGATATAGTCAAACATAGTGCCGATTCCAATACTTTTCAGTTAGAAATAGTTTAATACACTTATCTGTCTTTCAAGGAAATGTTGTTTGTCTTGGGGCCATCTGAAATGTGAAGCAGGACTTCATGATCGTTACTGGTCTGGGTGCCAATCCCTGGGGTCAGCTAAACATCTTCCTTGAGATCTTGTGCTGCACCAAACTTAGCGTTCATAATTACATGCCAAATAAGATTTGGCACAAAAGCTGGGTTATGCCATTAAAAATAGATAATGGAAACTTCCAATAACAGGAGGAGCAAGGGGAGATAATTTTTTATACAATTTCATTGTTGTCTTTATAACATTTAAGCTATTCAGACTTTTTTATGTGCCTGATACATCTGTTAAACTCTTTTCTCAGTGTGTGTTATTCTTTTGATCAGTGTTGCCAGATTTAGCTACCATGTAACAAATTGAGCTTTATTTAAAGCCTGACTCCACTAAATTCTGAATTGATTTTTGTTATGTCTTCATTGCATTGAATGAAGATAACACAATCAAGAAATAGAATGCCACTTGGAATCGAATGCTGAATTCAGTAATAGTCAGATAAACTAGATCTCTCTCGACTTTCTCTCTTTCTGTTGACGATTGGCACCAGTCTATATTTATTTGGACGAGTCCAGGTCCTCTTCTGGAGATCTGTGTTCATCTCCACGAGAATTTTTTTTATTTATACCCTAATTTACCCTAAAATAAATCAGGCAGAAGGACATCTGATAACATTCAAAGTTGACAATCTAAATAAAGTGGCTGATTTTTATCATGGCTGAACTCCTGCATGAAAAGACATAGGTATTAGAATTGCAATGACATGGATGTTACTATCAAAAATAAATACCATGTGGGAGTCAAAAATGTAAAATCAGGAAGTGGAACTCTTGGTCATCAGTAGAAACAATTCTCTTAACAGATGCAACGACTAAAATAACATGCAACGACTAAAAAATAACATGCAACTTGAAGAGAAAATACTAATAAAACAGATAGGATTGCTATTTCACATTACTTCAATTGAAAGGTTAGGGAGGATAATAGTTTGTTTTTTTTCGTCATTTTACCCCAAGCAAGGTGGGAATGCCACTAGTACACAGGGGGTTACAGGGAGTGAAAGTGAGAGAAAAGACTGAGTATAGGGAGGATTGAGAAAAGGACAAAAGTACAGTATTTAAGAAGATAGACGATGGCAACTGACATAGCATTTAAATTTAAGATTGTCATTATCAGGGAAGCAAATAAATGAAAGAGAGTTCCACAGGCGGGAAGTGCAAGAAAAGAAATTTTTAGAATAGAAGTGGCAGTTACATTTAACTATTTCAACAGTAAAATGGTAGGACCTAGATGCCAATCTAGTAGCACACATAAATTTATATAGTTTGGGCACCAGTGGGGGGAAAAAAGCTCATCAGAGCAGTTGCCATGAAAATATTTGTAGGGAAGTGAATATTACATGCAGGTTATTGGAGGTGACCATAATCCATCAAAGATTTTATTCTCAGCATTGGATTCTTTTAATCTGTTGTCTTGAGACATGGATAATTTCTCTTGTGGAATTTACTTTTTTCTCTTTTGACATGACATAGTCAAATGGAATAAATATGAAACAAATTCTTCAACATGAAACACCTGGTGTTTTTTTTCTTCTCTCTCTAATTTTTCATGATCCTTTGAAATAAACCAAAATGATATGTTGGACAGGTTCTTTGAGGGCAGGGAAGATTGGTATGGTTGATTTTATGACATATCAGCTCTAGTTAGGTATTTAGTATCAAATTTTATATGCACCAATCAGTGAAGACGAAACTCACTACTAAAAGTAATAGTCAACAAGAATAACCTTGCTAACTGTTACTCTTTGGTGGGATACCTGGAACTGATTTTAGTATAAAATATATTGTTTGACTATGAAAATGCATTGAAAATGATTATTACAGACTAAGAGTTCTTTATCCAAAATTCTTGGAACCAGAAGTGCTTCAGTTTTGAGATTATTTTTTTATTTTAGAATACAGGTTATTTAATTTATATATAGCACCCTATAAAATGGAATGGAACCCAAGCATGGATGTGATATCATAACACACACACACACAGGTAGTTTTATATAAAATTTAATCAATTTTGTGTGCATACAGATACAGGTAATGATGCTAGTCATGTAATCTTCACATGAATTCTTAAGTGGTGAAATTATGATTTCATGTAAAAATAATGTTTTGTACTTTTTGTACGTGTACAAAAAACATGATCACTACTTACAAAAAATATGTAAATATTTTTTCTGAGTGCAAAACACCTGGTAAGTATATCCATGAATGAAAGCATTTCTGTGACAATCATTAGCAAAAAACTGGCACCCAATGTAGGCTACATAGCTGAGGAAACACCACCCAGGACAGATGAGGTCACTTACAAAAGCTGCACATCACCTTGGAACCTTCAGTGTGCTTTCTGAAATTTTCCATTCATGGTAAATCATGTCAGTACCTGAAAAACATTTGGATTTTGGAATCATACTTATTATAAAAACCAGGTTGTGTGTGTCTGTTCGTTTATATATTGGATCGGATTTCCTACATTTTTCAACCGATTTCAACAAAACTTAACAGGACTACGTAAAATTACCTTGCGGTGATTCTGACAGTGCCAAAAATTGGAAAAACACAATTGCTTTTGCACAAAATCAATTTGAAAACACAATTAAGAGGCATCTCTGTCATGAGAATGAAAGGGGGACAATTCATATAGAGTTATACTTATTATAAAACCCAGGTTGTTTGTGTATGTGTTTGTCTGTGTTCATTTATATATGGGATCAGATTTCCTACATTTTTCAACCGATTTCAACAAAACTTCACTTTTTTTTTGGCAGGTAGTGTTTCTTATTGTCTTGCACACTTTTATCTTTATTTTTACATTCAGAATGCTTTAAAAATTCCATTTACAAGACAATTGTTTATAATAAAATTCTATTCAATCGGTAGACTCATAACGATTGAAAACAATGTTTGAGTTTGGGTTTGACCAATTTGTAAAAAAAAAAAAAACAACAAAAAACAAAAAAAAAATTAAGACATGCGTGTCCGTCAACCGTAAACAATAATCTTTGTCAATTTTATTTTTCAGTCTTTATGATGGTCGATACTTGATCTATCTCTTACTGTTACATCCCCGGGCAACGCTGGGTTCTACTGCTAGTTTCAGATAAAGGTCACTCTACCTGTACGGTGAAAACACATTCAAAATTATTTTTTACTATGAAAATGCATTGGGCAATGATTTTTACTATGAAAATGTATTGGGCAATGATTTTTACTATGAAAATGCATTTGCCAATGATTTTTACTATGACAATGCATTTGCCAATGATTTTTACTATTACAATGCATTGGGCAATGATTTTTAGTTTTACCTTATTGATTTTATGACATATCAACTTTTATTGGGTTAATGTTGAATTATGTTTAAAACACCCTTTGAGGATCTGCTCCCTCCTCCATTGTAATGATCAACCAGAATAGCCTTGCTAACCATTACTAAATATTGAGGTGCCTTTGTTAAACAAGAATTGGAAGGTTAACATAGAAAATGTTCCAGTTATTTTGAATATCTCAAGAACTTATGAAGCCTTGAAGTAACTTTATAGTTAATCAGAATAAAAATTTCTTCTATGTGCTGTGTCAATTCAGGATGTTGGTGATCATGGCTCTTCACAATTTTCTGTCTTTTGTAGATCTAAGTAGAGTTTGTCTTTTTGCTATTTCTCTTAGACCCCATTTATATTTAATAGACCATTTACATAAGCTTGTTAAATAAGTTATGTGCTGTTTTCCTCTGTCCGTCTTGCCTTTAATATGTCCTGTGAGTGGCAAATTTTCCAAACCCTCATTCCTCATGTACCCTAGAAATGTCAGCTCTTTCTAATTCTAACATAAATGACCTTTTTGTTTCCATTTTCTCTAAAACTTCATTGCTCATATGTTTGTTCCATGGTATTTGTAGAATCACATTTTTGTTGCATCAAGTCTCTTCTGTAAGGAGATTATCCAGCATTCACTGCCATATAGGATGACCAATATTGCATAACAGTTCAGTATTTTTTTCTTTGTTTCTAATAAAATTTTCCTGCTTCTTAATACTTTGCTTAGCTTATGGAAGCCATTTTCACTATTCCAATGCATCATCAGATTTTGGTTTCTCATTTTCCATCCTCTGTTAAAACAACTTCCTAGATGTTTAAATTTTTATATTTGCTTGATTTTGATATCTTCAATTTGTAAATTGCATTTTGGGATATTCCTTTTGTTGGCAACCATACATTTCCATCTTACATTTGATGTTTTTCCTTTCTTCTCACTTTCTTTTACAATCTTCAGTAGGACTTTTTGCATTTTCCTTTCTGTGTCTGCATTAACACCATATTATCAGCATATCTGATGTTCTTGAGTATAAATGTTACTTGACATAATGTCTCCAACATCATCTTTATATCAGAATGTCTAGGTGAAAAGGAAATATCTCAAGATCAAAGCAAATACTAATCTTGACCCTGAATTAATTTAAAAAATGGATAGTCTCCTGTCATCTACCTCACATGACAACTGAGCTACAACTGTGCCACACCTTCACTAAATCAGGAAAGTAGTGGGAAGGAGCAAAAGAAATAAGTTGCCAATTAGGAATTATGAGTACTTTGAAAATTTGTGGGGTAACAAAACACTCCATGTGACTAACACAGGGTTAATGTGTGGTATGTGGTGAGTATGGGGATTGAAATATGACTTTCCCCAGCCATGACCTTTATTTATATATAAGTAGTCAACAGAAGAAAAATTCAAAAGAATTCTTGTATTTATATATAGATATATGTTAATGAATTCACTAATTTTATCAAACCCCCAACAAGTGGTTTATTTATTTTTTTAAAACTTAAAGTTGATCCCAAGATAAGTCTTTTGAACTTTTACTTGACTGTTGTTGCTCTATTTTTTATATTGGCACTTTCTTTATGGAAATTTGCTCACCTTTAAGTTTTAGTAATTTACCTGTTTTTGCTTGACATAATAGATTTGGGTTGTTTGTTCAATTCAGCCAACAAGGTTTGTTTGTCTCATTTTTTTTTTTTAAATTTTATTCTTACCATTTTTAATAAGATCTTGTACATCAGGATCAGAATTGCAGATAAACTGTTCAAAGGTTGTCTTTTGTTCTGTTTTGTTGGATTACTTTCAAACATCCCAGTTATTATCAAGATCTGGGTATTGTCATTGTGGGAGATAAGATTTTCTTGGCTATTTCCTGTTTTTTTTTTTTTGTTTTTTTTTTTTTACATTGGCATTCAAGTTAATCTAGAATGATGTTTTTTTTACTTATGTTGTTTTGTTAAATTCAACCAACAAGGTCTCTTTGTTTAAGATTTTCCTGGCATTTTTTCTTTTTTTGAACATTGGGATTCAAATTAATCTAATGCTTATTTCCCTATGCAGTCTAGCTCCTTATAACCATTTTGACATCACTTTGAATTACACATAAAAAAACAAAAAAAGTGATAAGATACCAACTTGTGCATGAAGATGTGACACTTGAATATCAGCAAAAAAAAAATAATAGCATACCTCTAAAAACAATCCTATCTATCTACAAAAAATTATTTGATGATGACTTCTGAAAGCTGAAAGCACTAAAAAGATATTGGACAATTTATGTTAAGAAACTCTGCCTAGAAAAATGCTCCAAACCAAAGTTTTAAAAAAAAATTAAAGAATTTTCATTGATCTTCAATCAAACCTACATTTTATATACAGAAGTTGTAACAAGTCATAATGTCGTTTTTTTCTGTGTATTTTTTCTTTAAGGAAAGATTATCAAAACTGGAAAATCAAATAGAAGAGATTAAACACATTGGCCGCTTTCCTTTGGTCCAGATTGTAAAGCAGAAGATCACCAATTTGAAAATGTTTGAACCAAGAATTGAAGAAGTGTGAGTATAAATATTCTTTAAATCAAACTTTTAACTTCTTTTTTTATTTTTCCTTTTGTTAATTTTTTTTTTTTTTTAAATCAGTATATTTATTTTATTTTTTTTTTTTTTTATATCACTATTTTTATTTAAATGTATATATATGTGAAGCTGATGAGACAATGGGTTTCACTGAGAGTGTCTACTCTCTTTGGCTTTCTCGGGTTAGAATGAAAGAAAGATAAAACTCTGTGAGGAAAAATGCCTTGGGATCTCTGTGTTGATCATAAATTAGATTATCTCATCACCTTTAGTGTCCATAGTCAAAAGAGAGTCTGCTCGCCTGTTTGTTTCATCTATATTTATATTAGAGCCGTTTGGTGTCGGTGTATTTTTTTTTTAAATCGGTCCACCGAGACTACAAAGTGGAGTTTTTATTATAGTGATTAATATATTAGGTTGGTGTAAAAATAATTTCGTTTTCTCACATAGTAACATATGTTAGAAAACGAAATTATTTTTGCACCAACCTAATACATGCACATGCATACACACCCACCTGGGCATATACATATATTATAGCTTTTATTTTTATAGCTGTGTACATGCACACACACACACACACACATATATATATATATATATATATATATATATATATATATATATACTTGATGAATTACTTAATTATGATTATCTCAAATCCTCCTAATTATTTCTATCACTTGTATATCCTTGCTTGAACCGGCTTCTAATGCTCTGGGCTGAGCAGCTTGGGGATGGTAGTCATAGCTCGTGGGGGCACAGTTCCACCATGGAATATGTGATTGAGTGGTGCTATATCGAGTCTAATTCGTTGCCTCCTATCGTAACTGTTCATGTTTCAATTCTCAGTAGTGGATGTGCACTGCTGATGAGTCACAAATATAGGACGAAATGGCCATCCAGTGCTTTCTGCATTCTGTTGAGGTTTCTTCTAGGCTTGATGAATTAATTATGATTATCTCAAATCCTCCTAATTATTTCTATCACACACACACACACACACATATATATATATAGATATATATATATATATATATATATATATAATTTATTTGGAAATTATATATATATATATATATATATATATATATATATATATATATATATAATTTATTTGAAAATTATATATATATATATATATATATATATATATATAATTTATTTGAAAATTATAACATAAATATCACTACAAAAATAGCCATTTTGTTTCAAAACTTCTAGTGTCTTATCAAGTGATGGTGTTGAATGTTTGCTCTACTCTGTATTGAGCACTCTTTTAAGAATAGTATTTTTTGGTTATTAGAACTTATTTCATATACACCAATCCTATACTTGGAGATATATATATTAGTAATTTGGAAGGGTGTTTTTGAAGCCCAAATTGTTGGTTTTTCAGTGGTTTGCTGATAAAAGCATTCAAGGCAAGCTGGCTTTTGTGGTAGAGTGCTCAGTATCAAAGATAAGAATAGAGCATTAATAAAATTGTTAAAAAAGTTTTCACTTAACTCATGTTTACATCTCATCCTCAATATGATGGTAAACTACATCCACATCCCGAGTAAGACAATAAATTACGTCCAACAGCAAGGCTTCTGATCAGGACGTTTTGAAAAGCATGGAACCACCTCTTAATTGCTGGTGTTCCCAGGTCCACCCTGACCCAGGGTGGTAGCACCTGTTAGGGTCCCAACTATGGGCAAATAGTTATCCTCCAAACTATAGTCAAAACACTATGAAAATGTAAGAATAATACCAGAAATACTTTGTAAAAAATTATCAGCAATAAATTTTTGAAGAAAAATTATTACCAACAATATTTCTGAAAGAAAAAAAAATATTACCAGCAATAAAAATTGTTGGCATTAAATAACATATTGCGGTTGATATTCTGTAAACCAAACCAAACCAAACCAAACTAATCATATTTACTTTAAAGTTTCATAGCATAGCACCTAATTCAAATTAATCTCAAACACAATCTACCACGAAAAAGACTAACTATAATATCGACAAATTAAACACATCAAAATTTACCACAACTACACTTTTTATAAAACACACACACACACACACACACACACACACACAGAAAAAAAATGCAAAAAAAAAATGGACAACTGATGAATTAGAAGCCATTGTCAAAATGGAAGATCAAATAACACGAAAGAATTAATAAAGTTTGCAATAAAAAGAAAAATGGCAAAAAAAATGAAGCAGCAGTAGCAGCAGCAATCATGCAAGCAAGTAAACAATATATTTAAAGCAAATTAACAGGTAAGAAAGCAAAAGTTCACAAACCATAAGTTGGCGTTTGTACACAAAAGCAAAGTCGGAAAAGTGAATGCAGTAGGTCTGTCTAGTAATTAAGGCAGATCTGGAATGATTCATGTCAAAATGCAAAGCCATCCCATTTTATTGACTAAGAAAAATATCCCAGCATGCATTTTGAAGACTTCTGACTATAAAGGGTGAATAAACCTAATTTTAAGTTGTCTCTGACTCCGGAAATAACTTCACTACATTTTCTTTTGACACTCCGACCCGAAAAAGAAAGAAAAGGAATAACGAAAGAGTTTAAAAAGAGAAGTAGAATACAAAATGAAGAAATAACCATCACACACATGCAAGAAAAATCAACCTAGCATTAATCATAATAATAAAATAAAAAAAAATTGCTAACATTTGCTGATATGTCCTGACAATATTACTAATGCCTGAAACAAGTTGGGAAGCACATAACCGGCCTGCAACAAATGAATGAATAAAAAAATAACAATTAAAGAAAGGGAGAGAAAGTGAAAGCAAAAATCAAATGAAACAAAAAATAAAAAAAAAAAGCACTCACACCACAAAGTACGAAGAAATCAAGAAATATTAGGTCGGTGCAAAAATAATGTATTTTTAACGTCAAAAACCGACATTCTTTTTGCACCAACCTAATATTAACAATTTTTGACCGTTCTGATAAATAGTTGCATTGATGTAACTACGAAACTTTGAAGTAAACAAGTGAGAAACCTTTTTTATTAATTTTACACACACACACACACACACATATATATATATATACATATATATATATATATATATATATATATACACACACATACATACATACATACACACACGCACATATATATATATATATATATACACACACGCATATATATATATATATATATATATATATATATATATATATATATATATATATATATGTGTGTGTGTGTGATAAATACAAATATAAAATTTGTCATTTAGCTATTCAGCATCTCTACTCCAGAGTTTTGTTGATGAATGTTTGTGTAATTGTTCTGTCCACTCGTCAGGACATATCAACAAATGTTACCAATTTTCTCATTTTAGTTTAGTTCAGTTGGTCGAGAAATTAAAAAATGCTTTGTTTGGGATAAAAGTTAGCAGATATGGGCTTTGAAAGGACACGTGGCACAGTGGATAAAGGCGTTGGTTAGATCCAGTGACAGGACCCAAAGAGTGTGAGTTCAATACCCAGTTAAGGCAGTGGAGAACTTTCAGAGGGAAATTAGCAGGAGATAACTGATAACTGACATCCATCAAATATGGCACGTGGAACTAGAACAGTCTACCCTAGTGAGCGAAATAAAAGGTTCAGTTTGACATTCCAACCACCTGAAAAAGGCCGGAGCGTACAACAGCCGAAATGTTGTGATAAATATGGTGCCAAAGATGAGGATAATAGTCCGAATAATGTAAATAATGTACATAATACCTCATCTCAGAAATATAGACAGACTCAGATTTTTTTTTTTTTTTTTTTTTTTTTTTACAGCTTATCAACCCTTTATGGGTTATTTAAAGCTGAAACCTATTTTGGATTGTAAGAATATTTCTTCTTTTCCGAGTGTATATTAGCAATTTTTTTTTTTTTTTTTTTTTTTAACATCAAGAAGAGACAGTTTAAGTTTCTAGGGTACATAATGAGGAAAGGAAGCTTAGAAAATTTGATTCTCACAGGACAGATTGTAGATTGAAGGCAACAGAAACAGAGGAAGGCAATACATAACCTACCTGGCAAGCTTGAGTGAATGGATGGTAGAACAAGGTTAAGGAGAGATGACAAAAAGACAAAATTTATTAAGAGCTACAAAGGACAGTAAATTGTGGAGAGCCATGATTGCCTACATTCTAAAGGTGTCCCTTTAGAATGTAGGCAATCATGGCATATAAAAGAACACCCATGTGCCAAAGTTAATTTATGCTTATTTTCTATAATTTTTCTGCACATTAATAGTGCAAATACTTCGATGAAACCCTTTATTAGTTTTCTAGATTTTTAAAAAAAATTAAGAGTGGGTAATAATCTGATAGGCAGTGTATTATATTGATTATATGACTGACTGGATTTATTTAAAGTTTTCTATTTTCTGATCAGATTGTTAAAGCCAGTCAACTTTAAAAGATTTAAAAACTTGTTCCAAATATTAAATTGAAATTTGACATTAAGTAGATTAGTGCTGGCTTTGCGGTTGAAGTATTACATTTATTACTACGAATTTAGTTGTTTCTGACTTTATTTTGCTTTATTTTTTTATTTTTTTTTTTATTAAGTTTTTTGAATTGTCGTAATATTTTTTTTTTAACTCTGCTTTTTGTGTTTTCTTCACTTTATCCTGAATCCAGGTCTTTGGACAGCTTAACTTTAAGACTGCAAATATCAATTGTGTTTAAACTGATTATTGCAGTAGATTTTCTGCCAAAATAAATCCAAGTCTGCTAGGAGGGGGGTGCCAGAAAGTTCTCAGTCTGATCCCAAAATCTGCCTAGTGACCAACCATTCAATTTTCTTTTCTAGTAAGAATTTTCAGCACCTCCTTGCTAATGTTACTCTGAGCATCCCTGTACAAATTTTACTTTTTTATATTTTTATAACTTTTATTTTTTTTTTTTTTAGAATATTATCACTGGTTAATCTTTGACCAGTCTCCAAGTGGAATTTTCATCTTCTGTTGAATAAGATTTGGTTTCAGCAACTCCATATCATTTAAGGTTTAATTCTTAAAATTCCTTGAATATCAGTAACTGTTTTTCTCCTAGTCAGAATTATCGTATTTGCATGATAATGTTAAACTGTATTCAATGAACTGGTATTATGTGGAAAGCTCAAAATTGACAGCTAAGGGTGAGGTTAGGACCTGTTGGTTGATTTTATGACATATCAAACCTTGTTAGATTATTTAATAATTAATTTTTTTCATGAGATACCCGATGAGGATCAAATTCAGTACTCAGAAGGGGTCAACCAAACTAGCCTTACTAACGATTACTCCATGCTGAGGCATCTGGAAATGATTTTGCTATGTAGATACTTCCATATAATCAATTAGACCAGTGATTTCCAACCCATGTCCAAAATGAGCCATTGAAAATTTCAGCTGGGCCACAGATATTTTATAATTGGATATATTCTTTGTAAAATGAAAGTAATTTTTTATGCAATAATAATTTCATGGCCAGAAAAAAACCTGAGTTCAGAGTGGGCCACGAGCTAAAAACCATTGGATTATTAGATTGCCAATTTCCTTGTGATTTAATTTTTAGATATATATAAATTTTTGTAATAAAGATTGCAATTTTCTTTTCTTTTTTTTTTTTTTTTATATATTTGTGTGCAAATTTTTCAAGTTGAGATTGTTATTTAAAAGCATTTTCCAGTTACTAAATCTATAATGGATTTAATAACTAGAAAACCCTTTTGAATAACAATCCCATTTTGAAAAAGCTGTACACAGTTGGAGAAAACCCAGATATTATTATCAGGAAAGCTGATAATCCAAATATTTTTATTAAATAAAACTGAATTCTGTACAAAATTACAATCTATATTACAGCTATAAAATTTCAACAGTCTTATTGAAAAAACAAATCTTTATCTCTAACATATATTACACATATACACAAATTTTGTTCAAATTTAAAGTTCTTTTTTAAAATTTATTGTTTTCTATATTTTGAAATGACATGATGTGATATTTGAAACCAACATAACACAAAAACAAAATTCTTTGATAATGGCTTATAAAAACTGACAGTACTTGGACAATTATCTATGTACCAAAAGCCAAGAAAATCGTTTTTCCTCTTTTTCGCTCTGCTTTTCTTCACACTTTCTCATGTGCCTTTTCTCCATTCATTCTCTCTCTCCCTCCTTTCCTCCCCTGATGCTTTCTCTCCCTCCTTTCCTCCCCTGATGCTTTCTCTCCCTCCTTTCCTCCCCTGATGCTTTCTCTCCCTCCTTTCCTCCCCTGATGCTTTCTCTCCCTCCTTTCCTCCCCTGATACTTTCTCTCCCTCCTTTCCTCCCCTGATGCTTTCTCTCTCTTCTTCCCCCCTTTATGCTTTCTCTCTCTTCTGTCCCCCTTTATGCTTTCTCTCTCTTCTGTCCCCCTTTATGCTTTCTCTCTCTTCTGTCCCCCTTTATGCTTTCTCTCTCTTCTGTCCCCCTTTATGCTTTCTCTCTCTTCTGTCCCCCTTTATGCTTTCTCTCTCTTCTGTTTTCCTCATTTTTTCTACTCTGCTCTCTCTTACGTTTCCTCCGCTCTGTTTCTCTCTTACGTTTCCTCCGCTCTGTCTCTCTCTTACGTTTCCTCCGCTCTGTCTCTCTCTTACGTTTCCTCCGCTCTGTCTCTCTCTTACGTTTCCTCCGCTCTGTCTCTCTCTTACGTTTCCTCCGCTCTGTCTCTCTCTTACGTTTCCTCCGCTCTGTTTCTCTCTCTCACCCGTTTCCTCCGCTCTGTCTCTCTCCCGTTTCCTCCGCTCTGTCTCTCTCCCGTTTCCTCCGCTCTGTCTCTCTCCCGTTTCCTCCGCTCTGTCTCTCTCCCGTTTCCTCCGCTCTGTCTCTCTCCCGTTTCCTCCGCTCTGTCTCTCTCCCGTTTCCTCCGCTCTGTCTCTCTCTCTCTCTCTTGTTTCCTCTGCTCTGTCTGTCTCTCTCTCTCGTTTCCTCCGCTCTGTCTGTCTGTCTCTCTCTCTCTCTCCCGTTTCCTCCGCTCTGTCTGTCTGTCTCTCTCTCTCTCTCTCTCATTTCCTCCGCTCTGTCTGTCTGTCTCTCTCCCGTTTCCTCCGCTCTGTCTCTCTCTCTCCCCCGTTTTCCTCCCCTTTACACTTTCTTCCTCTCCTGCTCTATTGCACTCCATTTGTCTTCTTTTCTCTTTCTTAAAATAAAGCATTACAATAGGCTTTTTCATTACAAATAATATTGAGATGATGTTGAAAATTCATTTAATTTTTGTTAAACTTGTAGAGGTTATCATTCTCTTCTCTGTCCAGAACAACCTGATATATTTGTTATTTGCTAAAGAAAAACCTGATCATCACTTTTTAATGATTATTTTAGATGAAAATAAATTTGGACAGATATCAAAATATTTATTATTCACTGTCAATTTCAATTGTGTAAAACAAATTTTATTGGAAATGACACTTTTTTTTTTTGCAGCTGTCAGTGTAAAAGAGATTATGATTTTCTGAAGCAATGCAGATAATCCAATTAAGAGCACAAGCAAAATTTACCCTCCTTGCTTCATTGCTTTCTGAAAGAGACTTCCCATAAATGATCATAGATAGTTATGAACATATCTTAAGTCAGGGCCACAATTCTTGATCACCCAGTGAGAATCACACTCTTGCCCTCCTCTGTGATCTTTTGTCTTTTGTTACAATGATAATCACCCTGTACAAGGCCCAAGAGCCACTCGAGATAGAGGGTTACAGAGTAAGAGGCACAGATTATGTGGGGAAGATAATGGTTAACTCTAGACTTGAACACATTAAGATTTTAGTGATCGAGGAATCATCCTCTTTGGAGTTGGTTTCACAAAGTAGCCATTTGTTGGAAGAAGCTGATTGAATTGGGCTTACATTTCACCAATGGAATAAGAGTGATTCATTATAATGGGTGTGGCATAGCAGGACTTAGATTAGAACTGGTAGAACTAAGGAATGTAGTTCATCTGAATACTTACCAGAGAAATAGAGATAGACTGGCGAGAGGCTTGTGATGTTTTGTCTGTAGGAAAAGTGTTGCAGAGTGGAAAATAATCCATCACCCACAAAGAGCTGGAGATGCTTTTGAACTATTTCAAGACTGGAAAGTGAAAACAAGACAGCTCCTGATCAAATTTAGCAGTTGTACTTCATTTTTGACCTGATCTGGCTCGTGTAAAGGTAGAGGATAGCAGGAGGAGTCGCTTCCTTACTGGAGCAGTACAGGGAACTGACCATTTTTCCAGCATCTTTAGTGATGGATTATATATTTCAAGTTCTACTTGATAAAAACAGATGAACTTAAAACTATATAAAAAAAATATCTACCAAAAATGGTAATATATTGTAAAAGCCTGGATGCAAATTTATAATGGCTGAACTAGCAATCAAGGATCTTTCCAGATATTTTCATCTCAGAGGATTATTTTCTCTTTTAATCAAAATAGCATTCCCTATATCAAAATTGTGGTCTGTTTTGTTATGTGAACAACCAATGTGTTTTGTATGTTATTATTTTAAATGTACCCTTTTGTGTTCATATAGATTTTTTTTGACTCTATCAAGACTGGAAAGTGAAGAATTATTAGCTTCTGCCTATATATGGCAGCAGTACTCCATTTTAGGCCTGATCTGGCTCTTGTAAAGGTAGAGGATAGCATGAGGAGTAAGGTATTTACTAGAACAGTACAGGGAACTGACCATTTTTCCAGCATCTTTAGTGATGGATTATACAAGTTCCACTTTAGGACTAGGTTAAATTTAAGTTCCAATAGGAGCTTAATGTATGGCGCCTTCATCAGGGAACATCTGTTCATTGTGATTGTTGAAAGTTTTGGGTTCAATCAGCAATGATGGTATATCACTATTCTGGTTTTCAAGGCATTGAATGTAACCAGCCAGTTTTTCTTGCTAATGAACTGTTAGAGCTCAGTCAGAAGAGAGATCAGCAAACAGGCTCTGGTCATCTAGAATTTTGGAGGTGTATCCATATACAAGAAGATAGAGGGCAATTGACATTGCATTTAAATTTTTGTATTTATCAGAGAAGCAAGTAAATGGAAGGTGGTTTCACAGGCAAAAAGTGCGAGAAAAGAAACTGTTGGAGTAACTAGCTATATCAACAGTAAATGGGTGGGACTTAGATACCAATCTAGTAGCATGTTTAAATTCATGTACTTGGGACACCAGAGAAAAAAGCTTGTCAGAGAAATTGCCATGAAAATATTTCTAGAAAAGACAAAGGGAAGCCATGCCATGTCAATGAGAAAGTGGCTGAAGTCAAGATGCCAAGTCAAGATCAGTTACATTACAGATCCTTCTTTAGATTTTGTCAAGAACCTCTAGATGAATAGCAGGAGCACCAGGCCAGATATGGCAGCAGTATTCAATGCACAGATGAATGGTAGATTTGTAAATGTGCAAAATGGATTCTGACGAGAAAGATTTTCTAGGATGATACAGAGATCCAACTTTCCTTGCAGTAGATGCAGCTATTGGCTCAATGTAGTCAATCCACTTCAAGTCAGTTGAAAAAATGTGAGGCCAAGAAGGCGCTATGTGTTGTTCTGCGGGAGTCTAACATCAGCCATGCTGATGGCAAGCAAAAAAGTTTCTCTGTGGTGGTTGAATGAAAGCAGTTTTTTTTTTTTTTTTTTTTTCTTAGAGGCATTAAAATTTACAAGATATATATATATATATATATATATATATAAGTATATGATAGGATAAGGAATGTTTCAACTAGTAGCTTCTGGTCATCATCAGGTGTCCATTAATTGACTGAAAAAGTGGTACAAACTTGTCATTATAACCAAATGTCAAAAACCATATATTGAATATAAAAGTCTCCCAAAACACACCACTAATGTCCTTAGGATGGTGGCATAATGGATATAGGAGTTGGTTACAGTCATCCTTGCAACTGGTGGTGACATACCAATTTAGCGAACAATATATCACAATAATCAACTGATATCCCATATCAGCCAATCAATGGACACCTGATAATGACCAGAGAGTACTTGGTTGAAATGTTGTCTATAATAACATCTATATCAGCCAAGATGTGAGCAATAGTTTGAAATAATACAAGAATATTGACAATTACTCATCTCGGATATGAAATACTAGCAAATTAATTTCCAGTGAAATTTTATTTTAGTATTTTCTATGTCACTTTTTGTGAATGTAGGCTCTCCATAAATTCCTTTTCATTATTATTTTCATGGATTCTTAGGATAGTGGAAGTGTTTTCCTGGTTTTCATTTTCACAGTTTGAAATTCAGAGTTTTCCTTCTCCTAGACTGGTTGCCACTCAAGGCTAGAGAGCCCAGTCTACTCTGCAGGGTTTTGATAAAGTGAATTAAATTTTTTTCAGGTTTGTTTATAATCATGTTGATACTAATCCCCTACATTTAATTCAGGCTCTTTCTGCATATTCCAAAACTTTGATAATTTTTTTTCTTTTTACTATTGTCGTTACAGCTTGGATCATCGGCGAAAGAAAACTCCAGGTTCTAGTGCCGAAGTGAATGAGCGGCAAAAACTGTTGTACAAAATCAAGAAAGAAATGAAAGGCGCCATTCAAGAAATCAAGAAAGATGCTCAATTTTTGGCAAGGCACCAGCGTCAAGAACAGATGACAAAGTAAGTTGGAATTATTTGTTTTTATTCTTTAGTTTATAACATCATCACTGTTCCACCCCAAAAAACTAACTTACATTTTAGCATTGTATCAAATATAAGCGAGGAGACACAGTGGAGTAATGGCTAGTGGCACAGATTGAAGAGTTGGAGAGCTGAGTTCAAATTCCAGTTGAATCCATTACATTTACTTACATGCTAATACCCCTAGGAAAGGTATGAATCCTCTTCTTATACCCCCAGCTATAGGTAAATAGCAAAACATACCGGGTTCTAGATCCTTGGATATCAACTGGTCTACCGCAGAAAGAAATGGCAACCTACTGCAGGAAAAAATCTGTCTCATCAGTCATGTATCGAAAGATACATAATCACCTACACGTATATCACGCATGGTACATGATTGAAGTGATCAAATATAAGCACATTTGTAATATTTATGCCAGTAGGAATTTCTCAACTTATAAAATCTGCGTGCTGATTCAAATAAAAATTCCACAAAATTTTTTTATTTTATATAATTTTAATGAACTGGATCAAAATAATCATGTCACAGAGGAAATTATTTAGAAAAATAAAAAGTCTCTATTATCAAATAAACATCAGGGTGGTGGTCAAAGGAAATGATTTAATCATGCCACCTGTTGCATTTGGTGCACAAGGATACTAACCAATTAAGTAATGTTATTTATGTACTATCAGTCCTATATCTGTGGTTCCCAAAATCTTTTTCTCTGGGCTGTATTTTCGAAATGTGCCTCACCAAATTTTATTTGATAAAAAATAGATTTAAAAATAACAAAAACAGAGAAAAGCAGGGTTTGTACAGGTCCTGGAAACCTTGAAAGGTCCCAGAAAATTGTTGGGACTTTTCAATCCCTGGAAAAAACAACAAAAGCTCCTTGAAAAGTCTTGGAAGTTTCTAAATTTCTCAATTCATGAAATTCAAAATGACAAATCCCAGAAATGTTTTTTAGTCATCTATATAATAAATGCGAATGTCACTGTGTCACACTTTTTAAATAAAGGGACACAACTCTCTAACTTTCAATAGCTCATGTTACAGAAATTTTGGATTCCCAAGTTTTTATTACTGTGATTGTTTTCAACAAATTTTTTTGTACAATAACAATTTTTATAACATGGAAATAAATTTGGGAATAATCAAAATTAATTGGGAAATCCAGTGAAAGTCACCCATGAAATAAAAATTATTGTTTGTATGGAAAGTAAGGACTTACATACATCAAATTGTCTTTAAATTAAGTGACGGCAAAAGAATTATCGTTGAAGGTAAGTTTAGATATTAATGCAATACTTAAATTGCAGTGATCAATTTTGAGTTCTTCTACAGTTTATTGTTGTCTATCACATACGT
Organism: Acanthosepion lycidas; assembly: GCA_963932145.1. Lineage (NCBI taxonomy): Eukaryota > Metazoa > Mollusca > Cephalopoda > Sepiida > Sepiidae > Acanthosepion > Acanthosepion lycidas. The sequence goes on along the minus strand of OZ010609.1, from coordinate 58,118,203 downwards.
CAGCAGTATGCCTCCCAAAAGGAAATCGCTGCCAACAGAGGACCAGATTGCAATCAAAAGAAATAAGGCTGCAGTGAGAAAAAGAAAGCCCCGTGCAAATGAAAATCCAGATAAAACGGCAGCCAGGAGGGTTTCCAATGATAGAGAATATACAAAAACTTAAGGACTCTCAAGCTCCTGAACAAGCTTACGGACCAATCAAGAGTCCTCTGCGGAAGCTAGTTTAAATGCTGCCTGGTGCTTCTGTATTTTCTTGTCTAGATGGTGAGAAAGAAAGGGAGAAAGAATATGAAGGCATATCTTCTCCTAACTGCTCCCCTCACTCAACAAGAAAAGAGGAAAAGCAAATATAAAAGGCGTCAGAGACATGTAAACATTAATCAGTATTTTTTAAAATTAAAAAAATGTTATTCATGTGTCAATTTCAGAAGTAAAGGTCTTTTTGATCTCTAGTCAGTGGTTGGTAAGTTTGTGTTAAAAAAAAAAGTAGATATTTTACACGTTCATTGTCAAGGTGTATCTATGTGTAAACTACGTTTGTCTCAATTGTTGCCAAAAATTTAAGAATCAAATTTGACTCAAAAAAAAATGTGTCTTTGAAAAAATAAGAATATTTGGTTTTAAAGTTTGCCAGTTAATAATGAACTGTATCGCTAGATTTTGTTGTAAGTGTGAAAAAATGATGAAATATATTAAAGCTTTTATTGCTTGGCTTTAAAAATTCAATCTGGCAACCCTGTCTCTTGACTTTTGTATTTCTGCCTTAGATGGCTAGAAAATCTACAAACATATGAATGACTCCTAGACATTTGGCCAGATTTAATCAAATTTGTGAACTTACAGATCGTGAAAGCTATTAGGGAGATGTGATTAAATATACTTTTATGTTTAAAAAAAATTTATTCTGTCTTATTATTGTTTAGTTGATAAGCATTATAACATAACACAAATAGTTATATTGTGGAAAAAGGAATTTTCAACAATATACGCATTTTTACATATTTATGGTTATTTGTTTAACTTTTATCTAAAACGACATTCTTTTGCATGTAATTATGGATAATATTGTAACATACATTAATTACTAATTTTTTTTAATTAATAACTATTTGTGCTCAGTCGTTTACATTAACAGCTATCTGCTGATGTGTTAAAATTTTGGAATAATGCAATAATAAAAATTTATTTGATAGATGTCGCGATCTGTTAATTAAAAAAACAGAAAAATGTCCACAGGCCAAGTCCTCCTCTGTGGTGCTGTCAAACGTGAATGATGTTTTATTTCCAGTGAAACTGCAGATTTTTGTGTCTGTTTTGAAAGACATTGAACAATTTCTGATAAAATATCAGAGCAATAAACCATTGCTTCCTTTCCTTGCAGAAGATCTTTTTAGCATGATCATGAAACTGTTAAGATTTGTTAAAGAAGAGCACACTAAAAAGATAATTATATTGTCCAAACTGAATGAATTTGTAAGAATTTTGTGAAACCCAAACATGCATAAAGATGTTACAAAGATTGAGTGTGGATTTTTGACAGATACAAAATTCATCCAAAAATGGAAATATGTTACCAAAAGATCTGTTTGCATGCAGAATTGTAACAAAGACAATGTTCATCATCACCTTCATTGACAAACTTCTGGCAAAGTCTCTCCTTAGATACCCTCTTGTAAAGTCACTTGCATGGCTGAACCCTGGATCCATTTGTGGGAAAAAAAAAAATAAAAAATAGAATAATAATATATCAGAAGACGATCTAAAAAGATGCGTGTCCCCACATGATGGACAGAAAACAAGTGAGCATATCTGATTGTGATGGTATTATCAGTCAGTACAAAGAGTTCAAGGAGGCTGTTGGAAATATTGTTTTCAAGAATTTCAGCAAGTATAAAGACCATCTGGACACTTGGTTCTACTCTTCTTTGCCTAGCAACAAAGAATGTCAAAAACTGGAAAGTTGTTTTCAAATTGCTGGTGCTCTCTCATGGAGAGAGTGAATGAATGAATTCATTCATTCATTCATTCATTCCTTCCTTCCTTCCCATGACTAAGGCTCTTCTCTGTAGTGCTTCCAATACCAGAATAGTATACAACCAATACCTTGAAGCTGAGAAGAAAAAAAAGGCAGGAAGAAGCAGCTGGATAAAAACAGAAATCCATGTCTATGGAAATTGAAGAACTGAGGGCCAAAAACCACAAGCTTGAAAGTTGCAGACAAGATTTGCTCAAGTCAGCTATGCAAACAAAACCAACCATGCTCAGCATTTTACATTTATGGTAATGTCATGCAAAGATCTTCAAAGGAAAAATCCATAGAGATTTCAAAATTGGAAGAGGAGCTGAATGCTAGACTAGATGAACTGAATAAATGTTATCATTGAGTTTGTGCAACAAAAGCCATGAATAGTAGGGGTAGCTAAAATGTTTAGTCTTTTTATGAAAATTTCTATTTGTAGTTCTGTTCATTAAAACCACTATACATAACTTCACAGGAAATGTGCAGCAGTCAAGAATTTTTGTGGCATTCACAAACCATGAGTAGTCAAGATGGCTGAAATGTGTAGCAGTAAGAATTAAAGTGTGGCATTCAAAATTTTCAAGTGTAGTAGAACTTCAAACTGTGTTCAAATTGTGTAACATAACCAAGTCTGCATTCAGTTGTGTTTTAGCCCTCAACACTTGGATTTCTTCAGTTTTCAACTGATCCATGTGACATGAATTATTGGTACCAGCTGTAGCTTTTTTTTGGGCCTTCTGATCTGTCAAACTATTAAAAGATAAATCACAGAGTTTGTGTTTTTGAAACTGATGACCATTCATTTTTACTCCTTGAAACTTCTTAACATAGTCCTGGAAAAGTCCTTGAATTTTTTTACATGGACCTGTGGGAAACCTGGAGATGGTTAAAGAGAGATAACTGCAGATTCAAAGTATTATAGTGGAAACACACCTATTCTATAGTTAATAGACTCGCCCACGTATAATAAGTAGGAGTAGTAAGAGTAACGAGTCGCTCAGTGGGTCGGTCAGTCAGTCGATGCTGGACAACCATTAGTCGGATACTAAAGTATCAGCGACCGCAACTAGATTACTCTGTGTCATTACCTATTATATCAAGTTCCTAACGTTTTGTACATGGAACCTATTTTAGGACCGACTTAGTACAAATACAAGCCTCCACTGTGAAACCACTCCATAACACAAAGTCAGAACATTATCATTGATAACTCTCTCCTCCAATTTGCAGACCCTAGTTACTATATTTTTAATACTTGATATAATGCAAAAATATCACAATGATAAAATCAGTCAATAACTATTTATACTGGGATTCATGTATGCAATTACGAGTAATCTATAATAATATTTTAAATTTTGAAATCATATTTATTTTTGACATATGAATTTTTTTAAACAGTTTCTAAATCTGTGATTATCTTTAAATCCTTCTGCCTCACCTGCTGTCCTCTTCTGCCATACCTATGATGCGCAGCTCACTGTACCATTTGGCAACCACTGTTCTATATGGTAGTGAATGCTGGACAATCTCTTCACAGATGAAGAAGAGACTTGAAAAGCCAGAAATGTTGCTTTAAGTCTCTTCTTCAGGAGATTGGCTCTCAACAATTTCCTGTCCTTCTTAGCTCTTCATAAATTTTGTCTTTTTGTCATCTCTCCTAAACCCTGCCAACCATTTCCTCAAGCTTGTTAGGTTATTCACTGCTTTCCTCTGTCCCTCTTACCTTCAATCTGTCCTGTGAGTATCAGATTTTTCGACCCCTCTTTCCTCATTATGTGCCTTAGAAATTTCAACTCTCTTTCTGA
>OZ010609.1:58031875-58109375 GCA_963932145.1 Acanthosepion lycidas | reverse complement strand
GCAACTTTAGTATTCATCAGGTTACATTATTTCCTGCAAATAAGTCTGGCACCAGAATCCATAGGTAGTACTAATATATATATATATATATATATAGTAGTACTATATATACTTATATCTTTATTACTTTAGTATTCATGAGGTTACATTATTTTACATTATTTCCTGCAAATAAATCTGGAACAAGCCAAAGTACTCTCTCTCTCTCTCTCTCTCTCTCTCTCTCTATATATATATATATATATATATATATATATATATATATATATATATATTACAATGAATCATTCATACAAAAAGTAGATTAGTAAAGTTAATGATATAAAATGGCAAAATAACTTCGCAAACAAAATTTTAAAGGTGCATCAACCTATAAATCACTTGATGAATGTTATAATCCTTGTTTTTAAAAATTATAAGCTGTATAAGGTCTTTCTTTAATATGCAAGTATTTTCAACTGTACATTCAGTCATCTTCAGACATGGAAATTATTTTGTTTTTGGTAAAATTCAGGTAGCATCCGAGACAAAAAAATTAAATGGAATCAAAATGTGTTATTGTTAATGGATACAAACTTTTGGAGCATGCAGTTACAATGCTGAGGTTGAATTTTTTGAAAATTTAAGAGTGCATTTTTTACTAATATGGCAATTTGAGAATTTTTTTTTTTTTTTTGTAGGTGTTTATCACTCAATGTGGCATGAACCAAGTTGTTCAATATAATTTTTAAAAACAAGGATCATAACATTCATCGAGTGATTTGTAGGTTAATGCACCTTTAAAATTTTGTTTGCAAAGGGATTTCGCCATTTTATATCATTAACTTTACTAATCTACTTTTTGTATGAATGATTCATTGTAATATAAATTGAACTGCACGACATATTTGATATATAGTACTTTAGTATTCATGAGGTTACATTATTTCCTGCAAATAAATCTGGAACAACAAGCCAAAGGTAGTACTATATATGCAGGCATATTTCTCAAAGAGAGGCCAAGAATGGAGACAATTTGGTGAAAACAATGCACAACTCCATTGTGGATGGAATTCATCAAGAAATATCATACTGTTAAAAATATTAAATTTTGGAACAAAACATTTTTCTTTTATTTATTTTTAAGACTTAATAATAATCTCTTATTTGTTTCTGATCAGCCCTTTCTGTTAGTGTGGGTCTCCAAAACCTATTATATTTGTCTACTTAGTTGTTTCTACAGCAATTATGCTGTGCAGACCTTAGTTACAGGAGAGAGAGAGAGAGAGCATATCATCTGGTGTGATCAATGCTTTTGAACAAGGCCAATATGCCCAAACCCTCAATTCCAATGCACAACCATCAACAGACTAGCTTGGCCAGATTGTTCAACCATCGAACTCTCTGACTTGAGCAGAGAGGAACCTGAATGAGAATTTGCCAAAGGGCAAAGTTTCATCTGGGGAGGTAGACAGGCCCTGAACCCGTTTATGCAAGTTCGAAGGGAATATTTTTGGCCAAGCCTACATGCTCGGAGAACCTATGGTAAACTCAGCCTTGTGCCACATACATTCCTGGTGTGTGTGTGGGGGGGGGGCTGTTAAAAATTAACAGACTAGCTTGGCAACAAGGTCTCATTCTACAGTTAAAATGGCTACATGTAACCATAAATTTAATGCTAATGGTTTCTTTTCTTGCTTGTGGAGCTCTCTTCTAGCTTATTGCTTCCATATCAATTTTGATCTTCAAAAATTTAAATGCAATGTCAATTGTTATCTTCTGTTTCCTTAATTCTTGTTCTTTTATTGTTCTTGCTACTTAATAATGTTTTTCTTTTTCTTATATTCTTTCATGCTCAGTAATCTTCTGATTCTTAGTGGCATTGAATCCAAGTAAATAGTAAATTCATGAACTCTAGAATTGGCAATAAGTCATTTAAACTCAAATCATGAATGAATGATGCCTTTTACCATTGGAAGCATTTAATTCATCAATTGATAATATCCACTGTTTTATATCGGGATGAAGTGTCTCTGCCAACACTTGAGTTTGAACATAGATCACCAGAGAGTAAACACAGGCAATCCCATTATTGGAATAAGTTGATCACATGACCATTGAGGAAACACATATATGTAGGATGTAGCTGACAACTAACAATCTCTATTTCTAGTCTATCCACTATACTATTTGGATCACCATTTTTACTTTCTTACTATACAGACCGCTATTCTCTACTATTTCACTATATGGATTACTATTTCAGCGAGTATTATCGAGCAAGTGCTATTTGTGCACATATTATTCAAAGGCGTCTTACACCAGCATTGTCTCAATGGCATTACTATAGTTGTATCCGCAATTACTACAACAAGTATTCGTTAAAATTGAAAAAAATGGCAACAAGTGCTCATTGATATCAATATTTCAAAATTATTGCCATTCTCATTGCCTGTGATTAACTATTTTAGTCTTTTAGCTTTTGTGTGTGTGTGTGTATGTATATATATATATATATATATATATATATATATATATATATATATTTATTTTGTTAAGTGTGTAGGTTCATCACTAAGTCTATAGAAATGTTTGATTTAACACTAGCAATATTTATTTTTAACCATATTCTCATTCCTTGTCACTGAACTTAATCTGATTCTTCTCTGTTGATTATATAAGGTACATCTCACATCATTAACCACTTCACATTTTATAAAAATGTAAAATAAATACTTATTTGAACTGAAATGTTTATTGGATGAATTATGGCAGCATCTATCCTATAAAAGATTGAAACAAATTCATTCTATGCGGATATGCATGAAATGTTCTGAACTTAATCAATAATTTTCATCAAATATTTTGAATAAGCTAATCTCTGGTTTAATTTAATTTACTTAATTACAGGCAATAGACAAAATACACAGCATCTCAAATTATTAGCCACTTCATGTTTTATCAATATCTAAAATGAACAGTAATTATTTTCATGAATGTCTTCACTTTCAAAGTTTCAAATTAATAGTTCAAAGATTTAAAATAAGTCATAAGGCTGATTTTGCAAATAAAAAGAAATGTTTAATAACTTCTCCATTAATCACATATGGTACATCTCACTGCATTGCTCACTTCACATTTTATCAATATCTAAAATAAATATGTATTGGAATTGAAAGATTTATTTGCTGAATTATAGCAACAAATCCTACAAAAGAAGGAAGCCAGTTCATTCTTTGCTGATGTATACAACCATAGCCTAATGGTGAAAAATGCTTTGATTTTTACACAAGCAATACTTAAACCATATTCTCATTTCTTGTCACAGAACAACTCAACTCTTCTCTCTTTTTATCATATTAGGTACATCTCACTTTAGCCACTTCATGTTTTATCAAAGGAAAATAACCTCATGAATACTAGAGTTACCAATAAGTCATTTAACCTCAAATCATGAATTAAGGATGTTTGTACCAATGGAAAAGATTAAATCATCAATTGATAATTTCCACTGATGTCCAATGAAACATTAGTTGATGATGCCAACTGTTGAAGTGTTAATTTCCATGCATGCCCCATTATTGTGTCAGTATGCCAAGTGACAAAGCTACAAAAAAAAAGGAAATTAATTTTTCAAAATGGGCAGTTTTTATGCTTATTTCTGTTCACTAATTTCTCTTTAGATGTTCTTTCATTATTTGCTGACATTGTTTATGTTTTATTCATTATTTAACCCTTAAGTAGCGGGAAAGGGTTACATGAATATGCACATCAAACAAGGAAACAAAAAAAAAAAATAAAGAGAAAATTCATTTTCTTCTGTAAATAGTTTTCTTTTACATACTTGTCTTTTGAATAAGTTGTAAAATTCATGATCTTATCAAACAAGAAATTTCTGCATCTGTTTCAATAAAAGTATCTCTTCTGGCTGAAAGACTTATTGCAGAGCTCAATCTCTTAAAATGCTGATTTCATCCTGATAGAAGATTTTTCCTTTCACATGACCTTCTATGTTTTATTCATTATTTAACCCTTAAGTAGCGGGAAAGAGTTACATGAATATGCATATCAAACAAGGAAACAAAAAAATGAAGAGAAAATTCATTTTTTTTAAAGTGTAATTTTTATGCCTATTTTTTTTTTTTTTTTTAAATATAGACAGAAACTATAAAAAGGATGTTTTAATTCATTTTAGATTTTAAAATTAAAAAATGGAAAATAAAACAAATATGGTTCATAAATTTAATATTTTTTTATAACAGTCTGATATTCCATGCATTCTTGGCACCAAGTTGTCAACATTTTTTTGCTTCTTTTATCTTTGAGAAGTCTGCATGCAGAGATAGTATTGTCTTTGGGTCATTCTTCTAGGATTATTTGCAAGTAAATCTAAAAAAGGACATAACCTCATTAATCCTAGTAAATATAAGTTCCAGTAAAGAATCTGCAATGTTATTGGTCCTTACCTGGTATCTCAGCTTCGGTCACTTTCCCATCACTGTAACATAGCTTCCCTCTGACTTTTCTGTAAATAATTTCATAGTAATTGTTTGGAGAAAATGTCCTCTTTGGTGCCTAGACTTTATGAATTTAAGTGCAGTACTAGATTGACAATTAGGTCTCATCATTTTACAATTAAAATAGCTAGATGTAACCATAAGTTCTATGCTAACAGTTTCTTCTATCACACTTCTCACTCATAGAACTCTCTTATGGCTTCTTGTTTTCCAACCAACTTTGATCTTCAAAAATTTAAATGTAATGTCAGCCGTTATCTACTGTCTTCTTAATTTCTTTTCTTTTATTGTTCTCTGTCATTGGGTCATTCTTCTAGGATTATTTGCAAGTAAATCTTCTAAAAAACAAAATAACCTCATTAATCTGAGTTACCAATAAGTCATTTAAATTCAAACCATGAATGAATGATGTCTGTACCAATGGAAAAGTTTAAATCATCAATTGATAATATCCACTGATGTCCAATGAAATATCAGTTGATGATGCCTAATGTTTAAGGATTAATAGAATAAACTAATATGTGTGGGTAGTGTAACTGTTATCAGCACAAAAAGTGGAATTGTCAAGCCAAGTTCAAATTCTGGCCTAGCCTGTTACATTCATTTTCATGTCATCTCATTTGGATTAAATAAGTAACTGTGCTAATAAGTAACCTTCGGTAGGAACTAGTGTACAAAAAGGAACAAAAAATTTCAACCTGTGGAAAAAGTCAACATGAAACCTCAGAAGTCATGACAATTCACAGATATTAAAAAAGAGAATGTGGAGAGCTATGATCAACTATATCCTAAAGGAATATGACATTTAAAAGAGAAGAAAACAAAATGCCTAACTTGGACTGCCTTTCAGGGCTAAAGAGTTCCAACTGACCTTTTTATCCACAAAGATGTTGTTTCCTACCTTTTCCAAGGGCTGTAGTACAAAGTGGATGCAAACTACCCTAGCTAGAATGTGAACTTTTTTTACTGATTCCATTCTCTATAATATTAACCATTATTAGACTTACCTGGTCACAATTGGATGTTGTCACCATTGAAGTACTTCCTCTTATGAAGATACACATGTTATGAAGCAATGGTGCCATGGCTGGAAACATTCTTGGAACACATAAAAATGGGTGTAAGACTGGGCTGTCTCTTCTCAATTAACTTATTTAATCTATACAGTGGTGCTATTCTGAGAGATTTGGAGCTCCTATCAGGATTCATTAATGACAGCTACAATATCAAGAACATAAGATATGCAGATAACACACTATTGATAGCCGATACAGAAAAGAAACTACAAGAATTCCTACAGAAGTTAGTAAAGGAAAATGAGAAGAAAGGACTAAACATCAAATTGCAAGAAGACAGAAGAAGTGGTTGTTAGCAAAAGGGACAGCTCAACATGTAAATTACAAATTGGGGATAGCAAAATCACACAGGTACGACAATCTGGGAAGTGGTCTGACAGAAGACGGAAAGTGTGACGTTGAAATCCCAAGGTGCATTGTGATTGAAAAAGATGCTTTCCAAAAACTAAGCAATGTATTAAGAAACAGGAAAATTTCCTTCACAAGAAATGAGTACTGAACTATTATGTAACATCAGTCCTTCTATGTGGCAGTAAATGCTAGACGATATCTTCACAGTTGAAGAAGAGACTTGAAGCAACATAAATGTTCTGCATATGCCATCGACTGAACATGTGAGCAACAACAATGTCTTAGATAAAATGAAAGCATAAAAGGACACTTAATATCAGGAAGAGATCATTAAAGTTTCTAGGGCACATAATGAAGAAAGAGGGCTTGGAAGATCAAATACTCACAGGACCACAGGGGTCTAAGTCTAGTGAATGGTCCATTTTTGTAATGGATTTCTTAGCTTGGAACTCACAAATTCCTAATGTCTCATACATTGTCACGATGAAAAATCCACTTGTCAATTGAGAATTTAACTCTTTTCCTCCAAATGAATTTTCCTAACCATTTCAACACCTCAAATAAATATGTCAATTAACATTATTTACCCCAAGGCCATTGTCCTCACCTTTATATTTGTTACCATTACTCTCTGAAGGTTACCTGTATCAACAAGTACCTATATATATATATATATATATATATATAAAATTCATGAAGTAATATCCAGTGATATGGACATGTAGGATGTAATGGTTATCAGCATCAAAAATGGAATTTGTAGGCCAAATTTGCTTTGCTTAAATTACACTAATCCCCTTGGAAAAGGAATGAATCCATCATCTGCCAGTTATGGTTTAAATATCATGACAGAATGGTAAAAAAAAGGTAAGAAAATGTATGAGAATATCTTTTTGGATTTTCATTTTTCAAAGCTCTATTCAAATAAGTGGTTGAGTCTAACAATACAAAATGTATATTTGTTTTCTTTATTTTCATTGGCTTTATTATTTTGGCCAGCAGTGTGTGTGTGTATTGGGGTGTATTTTTGCAGCAGTTTTTAATTTATGCAGGTTTGATTGATGACCAACAAAAGATCTTTAAAATTTTTTCATTTCATTTAATTTTCAGACCATTTTTCTGGTTTCCAAGGAGAATTTGAACTTATATTGTCCATTGTTTTCTCAGCATTTTCTCTTTCATAATAATTTATGGAAGCTAAAAATACTCTGAAGACATTGAACAATTCATGTTCAAGTCCTGCCTGGAAAATGAGAAAATGGTCTGAATCATAGAAAAATTTCAAAAATATTAAAGAACTTTTGCTGGTCTTGAATCAATTTTTTTTAATTATATGTCTTCATCATTAGACCAGTAACCAGATTTGATTCAAAACCAACAAATGTTCTTTAAGATTTTTGAAAACTTTCTGATTCAGACCATTTTCTCATTTTCCTGGCAGGGCTTGAACATGAATTGTTCAAGGTCTTCTAGAGTCACTATACTGCTGAGCTCCTGACCAGCTCCCTTAATATGTCTCGGTTGAGAGCCAATGTCTTTTGTGTATGATCTTCCAGTTCAACAAGTGTCCATTATTTTTCCTCTGTCTTCCTCTTCTTCTTTTGCCTAAGGTCATACCCAGTAGGATGATAGTAGAAAGATTTGTTGTTTCTTATGACACATCCCCAACCATTTCAACTTTTTCTTCTTCAGAGTAGTTATGGAGTCTTCCAATGAGCCAATTTCTTGCATAATGTTGTTTCACACTGTGTCATTTGTTATGGGATCTTCATAGGAGATGCCTTGGTTGGTTCTGTAGTATATCATTTCTAAAGCTTGGATTCTTTGCTGTAAGCAAGACCAATATCCAAGATTCACAGGCATACAGAAAAAGTGAAACAGCCTGATTTTTTTTTTATTTATTTCAGTCAGATTCTCTTTGGTTTGCCAATTAAAATTTCACAGGTTTTGCTGTGAAAAAATCTTCAATGATCTCTTGAATCTAGCTTTCATTATAGAAAGCTTTCTTCCATCAAAATATTTTGCAATGATCCAGGATATGTGCAGGGGTGATGTAATGGATAGTGGATCAGAATGAGAAATCTGAGAGCAGCGTTCCATTTCCAGTCTGGTTCATTACATTTTCTTATATGCAAATACACTTGGAAAAGGTATGACTCCATCTCTTCCCTTGCCCCCATGGGCTATATATATATATATATGCACAAATTTGTGTCATAAATAATTTTTTTGTTTATCTACTTTATTCTTCACAAAATAAAGTAGAATTAGATTTTATTCCATTCTTTATTTACCATTATTTGCAATGACTTGTTGCCACTTATCAACCAGCCCTTTGATACCTTTTGAATAACTCAGTCGAAGGTGTCATAGATGATGTGGAAAAATCCCTTTTTCTCTTCTGTTCCATTCTTTATTCAATTCTTTATTTACCATTATTTGCAATGACTTGTTACAACTTACCAGGCAATTAGTGGATACGTTTTGAGTAAAATTCTACAGATTATGATGTGTAAAGGTTTTCAGCAAATTCTTGAGTTTGCTTTTCAGTAAAGAAAGTTTTACTTGTCAAAGCCTTTTGCTGTGCTTGATGCAAAGTCAGGTAAATATAGTGGGTGGGAGAGAACAATTTCAAAATGTTTCCCTATGTTATTCTTACTGTAGGTAGCCTGGATTTTTCATGGCAGAGAATTGATAATTGTCCCTTAATCCCATGTTTATTACATAAACTGCAGGATGCTAGTCTACTCTGAATTTATTCTTAACTGCCAATGATTTTTATTATAAAAATGCATTGGCCAAATGAAGTTTTACTATGAAAATGCATTGGCCAAATGAAGTTTTACTATGAAAATGCATTGGCCAAATGAAGTTTTACTATGAAAATGCATTGGCCAAATGAAGTTTTACTATGAAAATGCATTGGCCAAATGAAGTTTTACTATGAAAATGCATTGGCCAAATGAAGTTTTACTATGAAAATATATTGGACAAGTGATGTTTTACTGTGAAAATGCATTGGCCAATGAATGATTCTTACTATGAAAACACATTGGCCAATGATTCTTACTATAAAAACACATTGGTCAAATGAAGTTTTATTATGAAAAGGCATTGGCCAATGATTCTTACTATAAAAACACATTGGCCAAATGATGTTTTACTATGAAAAGGCACTGGACAAATGATTTTTGCTATGAAAGTGCATTGACCAATGATTTTTGCTGTGAAATTGCATTGGCCAATGATTTTTACCATAAAAATGCATTGGCCAATGGTTTTTACTATGAAAATGCATTGGCCAATGGTTTTTACTAGGAAAATGCATTGGCCAATGGTTTTTGCTATGGAAACGCATTGGCAAATGATGTTTAATATAACAATGCACTGCCAGGTGTATTTATATTAGGAATATGTATTTCAAGTGTTTTTCTGACGATGACATTATTCTCACTGTAAGTGTAATGTAAATAATTAAAATTCCATGTCCCAGAAATTAAAATTTCCTTTTATCTGATTGTAAATAATTTTCTGTATAATAATGTATCATCTTGTTTCTATGCTTTTTGTAAAATGGCAAAAAAGCTCATCTTAGTAAGACCTTTGTTACTGCAAAACTATTAAAATTATCCTTGAGAATAAAACAATTTTCCAATCCAATTTGCAAGTTTATAATTTTGTGTTTGCATTTGGGCTCACACTGAAAAAAAAAGAGCCATTTCTCATGGGATATAACTCCAGGTATATTTCTGGAGTAGTTTCCCTTAGTTATTTGTAATTTCAATTTAGTAACTATAAAAGGGATTTGGTTTTGATTTTTATGTTGATCTTTAAAAAAGATTCAGTATTGAACAACGTTTAATCACCATTCAGATTAGTGATGTGAAAACTGAAAAATTTCAATAAATCCTTTTTATTTAAACAAATGGCATCTAGGTTAGGTTATATTAAACATATAAAAAGTTTCATTTAAAAGGAAAGAGCCTATATAATGATGCAGAGAAATACTAAAAGTACACTCAGAATTTAATTCATAAGTGATTTTTCCATGAAAATTAATTGCCAGTGATTTTTAGTTTAATATATAGGCAAATGATTTTCCAATAAAAATTCAGTCAAAAAATATGAAGTATTACAAGTGATTTTCATAGAAAAAACTTATTGAAAAATGCATTGCCAATGATTTTTTTCCTATAAAAATAGATAGCCAATGATTTCAACATAAAAATGCACTGCCAATGATTTTTTCCTATAAAAATAGATAGCCAATGATTTCAACATAAAAATGCATTGCCAATGATTTCAACATAAAAATGCATTGCCAATGATTTCAACATAAAAATGCATTGCCAATGATTTCAACATAAAAATGCATTGCCAATGATTTCAACATAAAAATGCATTGCCAATGATTTTTTCCTATAAAAATAGATAGCCAGTGATTTCAACATAAAAATGCATTGCCAATGATTTCAACATAAAAATGCATTGCCAATGATTTCAACATAAAAATGCATTGCCAATGATTTTTTCCTATAAAAATAGATAGCCAGTGATTTCAACATAAAAATGCATTGCCAATGATTTCAACATAAAAATGCATTGCCAATGATTTCAACATAAAAATGCATTGCCAATGATTTCAACATAAAAATGCACTGCCAATGATTTTTTCCTATAAAAATAGATAGCCAATGATTTCAACATAAAAATGCATTGCCAATGATTTCAACATAAAAATGCATTGCCAATGATTTCAACATAAAAATGCATTGCCAATGATTTTTTCCTATAAAAATAGATAGCCAGTGATTTCAACATAAAAATGCATTGCCAATGATTTTTTCCTATAAAAATAGATTGCCAATGATTTCAACATAAAAATGCATTGCCAATGATTTTTTCCAATAAAAATAGATAGCCAGTGATTTCAACATAAAAATGCATTGCCAATGATTTTTTCCTATAAAAATAGATTGCCAATGATTTCAACATAAAAATGCATTGCCAATGATTTTTTCCAATAAAAATAGATAGCCAGTGATTTCAACATAAAAATGCATTGCCAATGATTTTTTCCTATAAAAATAGATAGCCAATGATTTCAATATAAAAAGGCATTACCGATGATTTTTACCATAAAAATGCATTTTCAATGATTTTAGGATTTAAAATGTATTGCTAACAATTTTTACTATAAATATGGATTTTTAATGATTTTTCTATTAAAATACATTGCCAAGAGTTTTACCCTCCAAATCCATTGCCAATAATTTTACTATAAAAATACATTGATTTTTACTATAAAAATTCGTTGACAATGATTTATACTTTATAAATGCATTTCCAATGGATTTTATTAATATGTATTGGTAAAATATATATACTATGATCATCCACATACAGGCCTGTTTTGCTGTATCACATCTCATCAGTGTAGCTCGACATTCAGTTGCTTCAAGCCGAGATCAAAACCCTACTGATCTAGCATCAATCGGAGATCCTACCCCTAAGCTACGGTGCAGAGCAGAGACGGAAATTCTAACATATAGACGCTAGTAGCCAGTGCTTAATTCATTAATGAAGAGCACTGTGTTTAAACTTTTGTTTATTATTAAGTTGAAATTATCTAAGAATTTAACTCAAGGTTTATTTTCATGTCTAAATCACACAAAATCTGACAAATACTTTTAAAAGCAAATTCAGGTTATTGAGTTTATATGATCTGCTTAATGATGGACTGTAGTCTCCTCTTCATCAGGGTGGAAACTTCAGCATTCACTGTCATATAGGAAAAAGGAAATAAAGAAAACAAATGTGCAATTAAACATGAGTTACTAAATACGTTAGTTTATACTGCATTCTACAAGCATAAAAAAATTTAAGCAAACAATTAAACAAGTTGAGTCATAATTCTTAGGCAAAAATGAAGGAAACCCGAGTACTGATTTTGATCAGTACTCGAGTTTGCTTCATAAAGTTGCTTATAAAAAACGTCTATTAATGTTATGAATATTTTTCAGAATTTAATATACATTTTAAATACTTGAATTTTCTAATAAGTCTTAAAAAAGAAAGAAAAATATAAAATTAAAAAAAATACATTATTTTATACTGTGTTCAAGAATTTTAACAATTCTATGAGTTTAGTTCCATTGAAATGTCTTTCTTTTTTATTTATTAGAAAATTTATTAGCATAAAAAATTTTTGTCTTAATTCTTGTTAAAAAATGAAGTAACTCAAGTACTGGTCAAAACCCTAAGTAGCATATAAAAAATTGCATGATTAAAAATATAAACAAGAAAAGTAGAAAGGGTAAAAAAAAAATGAATTATCAAATTAATGATTCCTTGAAGGCCATTAATATTCAAATTGAATATTTTCCAGAGATTCTGACAAGAAGACATTATACTTAATGATGCAATAATTATCATCAGCAATTAACTTCTGAGTTGATTTTTGTTTTGTTTTTTTGTTTTTTTGCTAATGGTGACTATGAGATGTGATTTAGTGTTTTCATTGCCATTTAATAATGAAAAATACAATGCATATTAAAAATGCAAGTTGCATTCATTTTCCATTGTAAAACTTATTTACAATGCTTTTCTATAGTAAAATTCTAGCTTAGTGTTATACTAGACCAGCCACAGACCTATCGGTTTTCTTTTAAAAGCAGCTCATAAGACAAAATGATGAGGTAACAATATTATCAGTTTTATTATTAATTACACATTTAAATTTATATTTAAAGATTGTAAAAGAAGGTTTATTGTTCCACTGAGATTCATAGTTAACACATTGTTTGAAAATTTGGAGTAATAGCTTAAAACAGTCTTTTAAAAATAATAAATATATTTTTTATTAATTATTAGTTAATAACAAGTAAAATATTTTCCTGTCTGAAAAATGAATGAAACACAACAAAAAAGGCTTAATGCAAATATATCCTGATTTAAATTATGAAAATAAATTATTTTATAATATCAATAGATGTATGTATAACTTCTTTACATTAAGGGAAATTTATGCTATAAAATGTACAAGATGCGATGGGTAAATTATGTTATTATTTTAATGAAACACTACCCCACCCATAAACTTGTTGGATTTCTTTTAAAAGCAGTTCATGATACTAGACCCACCACAGACCCATTGGTTTTCTTTTAAAAACAGCTCATAAGACAAAATTTTGAGGTAGCAATATTATCAATCTTATTGTTAATTACACATTTAAATTTATATTTAAAGATTGTAAAAGAAGGTTTATTGTTCCACTGAGATTCATAATCACATTGTGTAAAAATTTGGAGTAATAGCTTAAAACAGATGTAATCTTTTTTAAAATAATAAGTACATTTTTTATTAGTTAATAATGTGGCATATGGGTTCAGATCATGAATGTTTCCAGTGTAGATAGGATAATTATTTTATCGGAAACTTTGGGAATAAAACAAACTGACTCAAGAGTTTAAAATAAATAATATATTCTTATTTATTTTCTTTAGAGTGATGAGTGAGTCCTTTGGTATTTGGTGTAGCAAAAAGTTTGTTAATAAGGCAGATACTGATAGCAGTCTGGAGAAAATGTCAGTTAGTGGTCGTTTAGAAGTAAGACCATGATAGGGGTAGTAGTAATGTGAGAAATTAGGTCAGTGTCAATCTACTGCATTCTTTTCAGCCCAGAACCAGGATGGAAATATCAGTAGCCAGAGATCCTCTTAACTGCTTCTTCAAGCATTACATGTGGATGTGTTCTTTTGTTCCATCCTCTTCTGGTATCATTCTAGTTCTCTCTTTCTCTGCTGTTCTTCAGCTCCAATCTGTCTCTGGTTTATAGGTTTCAGGTTTTTATCCTTTTGAATAGGCTTGAGAATTGGTTCAAACATCAAAAACTCTATTTGTGCCTATCATTTTGATTGGCCAAATTATTTAATTATCTGTTATTACTTTTGTTTTGCATTTTTTTTTTTTATACCAGGCTCATTTTTTTCCCATCCTCTTTTTATTTGAGGGTTGCCTTCTTATAGGTTGCAAGAATTATAGAAAGAGAAATTTTGAGAGCAATAGAGAAAAAGAACCGTTTTAAAGGAAAGCACAAATGCCTTATTTTAATTCAAATTTTTTTTTTTCATGCATATCATGTATATTTTTTTATATTTTTATTTTTATCGAGACTCACTACAATAATAAGTAAAAAATTTTCTTTCCCAAAAACTGTTATAACCTAGAAAGGGTTACTGAATGAGGAATAACAAAAACTGAGGTTGGAAATGAAATGGCAATCTTTATAATGTCAACAAAATACAATACTTGTCAGCGGCGTGAAGTAGTAAACCACTGCTAGTAGTGGACTACTTAGACAGCATATTACCCCCACTTACAATAGTGTCCAATGTATTTATGAGGTTTGGGACATACCGATTAGTATTCATATGTACGGCATATAACAATAGTAAAAATTCGTTTCCAATGCATTTTTGTTGTAAGCTAGGAAAAGGTTATTGAATAAGGAATAAACAAAACAGAAGTTGCAAATGAAATGGCAATCATTATAACGTCAATAAAATACAGTTCTCGCCAGCTGCGTGAAATAGGTAAACCACTGCTAGTGGTGTCCTACTTGGACAGCATATTACTACCACTTACATAGTGTCAAACATATTCATGAGGATTGGGATAGTAAAATATTTTATAGTAAAAATCATTAGCCAATGCGTTTTTATAGTAAAAATCATTTCCAATTCATTTTCATAGTAAAAATCATTAGCCAATGCATTTTTATAGTAAAAATCATTTCCAATTCATTTTCATAGTAAAAATCATTAGCCAATGCATTTTTATAGTAAAAATCATTTGCAATGCATTTTCATAGTAAAAATTATTTTCTATGCATCTTTGTTGTAACCTAGAAAGGGTTACTGAATGAGGAATAACCAAAACTGAGGTTAGAAATGAAATGATATTCTTTATAACATCAACAAAATACAATACTCACCAGCGGTGTGAAGTAGGTAAACCACTTCTAGTGGTGGACTACTTAGACAACATATTACCCCCATTTACCATCATGTCCAACGTATTTATGAGGATTAGGACATAACCATTAGTGTTCATAGGTACGGTATATAGCAAAAACAAATGAAAAGCATCAAAAATGCCTTAATGCAAATCTATCCTGATTTAATGTATAAATATAAATTATTATTGAAATTTATTTCATTTCTTTGCATTTCTATTAACAATGACAACTCATTGTTTACATGAGTAAATTTTGCTTGTCACTGCTTTTAGTCGAACTAGGAGCATGTACCACAGCCATGAAAATGATTATAAACTTTATACTGACTTTAAAATCTCAACTTGTTAATGAGATAAATAGGTGATACAATGGGGTAAGTGAACCATCTACAAAATAATTTTCCTTAATATTTAGCAAATGGCACGTTAAACTTTCATGATTAATCAAGCAACTTTCTGAATCCCTCTGTCAAGTAACGATAAAAAGTTTCAGGTTTTAGTCATCTGTGTCAGTTGCAAAGATGTGACCATAAATTAGTATTAATATTAAAATTCTACTGGACCTAAAAAGGTGGATCAATTTTTTATTGTTCTTAAGAAATAAACTGATCCCTGAAATAGCTTTTAACCATCTATTAATACCATGGTATGTCTGAAAACCTTACAAAATTATTTTCCTTAATATTTAGCAAGTGGTGAATCAAATATTCATTAGTCAAGCAACCTTCAGAATCTCTCTAATTAACAAGCAGTTTCTGGATTTAGTCATCATGTGTATCAATTACAAGCATATGACCATAAACTAGTATTAATATGTGTCTACTGGACTTAAAATGGGGGATCGATTTTCTATAGTTCCTAAGTAATAAACTGATCCCCCAGATAGCTTTTAACCATCTATTAATACCATGGTGAGTCTGAACACCTTACAAAATTATTTTTCTTAATATTTAGCAAGTGGTGCATCAAATTTTCATTAGTCAAGCAACCTTCTGAATCTTTCAGGTAATTAACAAAATCTTTTATTTTTGTTTTTATCAATTTTGTTATTAAGAATCCCAAACTGGGATAATAGAAGATCTGCCAAAAATAGGGAAATGTTGTCAAAATTTTTTGTTTTTGTTTTTATCAATTTTGTTATTAAGAATCCCAAATTGGGATAATAGAAGATTTGCCAAAAATAGGGAAATGTTGTCAAAATCTTTTGTTTTTGTTTTTATCAATTTTGTTATTAAGAATCCCAAATTGGGATAATAGAAGATTTGCCAAAAATAGGGAAATGTTGTCAAAATCTTTTATTTTTGTTTTTATCAATTTTGTTATTAACTATTCCAAATTGAGTTAATAAAAGGTCTGCCAAAAATAGGAAAATGTCGTAAAAATCTTTTGTTTTTGTTTTATCAATTATCTTATTAGGTATCCCAAATTGGGATAATAGAATATCTGCCAAAAAAAGGGAAATGTAAAAATCTTTTATTTTTTGTTTTTAGCAATTTTGTTATTAAGTATCCCAAATTGGGATAATAGAAGATCTGCCATCAATGGGTAAATATAAAAATCTTTTGCTTTTGTTTTTGTCAATTTTGTTATTAACTATTCCAAATTGGGTTAATAGAAGGTCTGCCAATAATAGGAAAATGTCGTAAAAATCTTTTGTTTTTGTTTTTATCAATTATCAAATTGGGATAATAGAAGATCTGCCAAAAATAGGGAAATGTTGTAAAATCTTTTATTTTTTGTTTTTTTATCAATTTTGTTCTTTAGTATCCCAAATTGGGATAATAGAAGATCTGCCATCAATGGGTAAATATAAAAATCTTTTGCTTTTGTTTTTGTCAATTTTGTTATTAAGAATCCCAAATTAGGATAATAGAAGATCTGCCAAAAATAGGGAAATGTTGTCAAAATCTTTTATTTTTGTTTTTATCAATTTTGTTATTAACTATTCCAAATTGGGTTAATAGAAGGTCTGCCAAAAATAGGAAAATGTCGTAAAAATCATTTGTTTTTGTTTTTATCAATTATCTTATTAGGTATCCAAAATTGGGATAATAGAAGATCTGCCAAAAATAGGGAAATGTTGTAAATATCTTTTATTTTTTGTTTTTATCAATTTTGTTATTAAGTATTCCAAATTGGGATAATAGAAGATTTGCCAAAAATAGGGAAATGTTGTAAAAATCTTTTGTTCATGTTTTTATCAATTTTCTTATTAAGTATTCCAAATTGGGATAATAGAAGATCTGCCAAAAATAGGGAAATGTTGTAACAATCTTTTATTTTTGTTTTTATCAATTTTGTTAATAATTAACCCAAATTGAGATAATAGAAGCTCTGACAAAAACAAGGAAATGCTGTAAAAATCTTTTATTTTTGTTTTCATCAATTTTTTTTCTATAGTATCCCAAATTGGGATAATAGAAGATCTGCCATGAATTGGTAAATGTAAAAATCTTTTGCTTTTGTTTTTATCAATTTTGTTATTAAGAATCTCAAATTAGGATAACAGAAGATCTGCCAAAAATAGGGAAATGTTGTCAAAATCTTTTATTTTTGTTTTTATCAATTTTGTTATTAACTATTCCAAATTGGGTTAATAGAATGTCTGCCAAAAATAGGAAAATGTTGTAAAAATCATTTGTTTTTGTTTTTATCAATTATCTTAGTAGGTATCCCAAATTGGGATAATAGAAGATCTGCCAAAAATAGGGAAATGTTGTAAATATCTTTTATTTTTTGTTTTTATCAATTTTGTTATTAAGTATCCCAAATTGGGATAATAGAAGATTTGCCAACAATAGGGAAATGTTGTCAAAATCTTTTGTTTATGTTTTTATTAATTTTCTTATTAAGTATCCCAAATTGGGATAATAGAAGATTTTTCAAAAATAGGGAAATGTTGTCAAAATCTTTTGTTGTTGTTTTTTTTTATCAATTTTCTTATTAAGTATCCATCAATTTTTTTTCTATAGTATCCCAAATTGGGATAATAGAAGATCTGCCATGAATTGGTAAATGTAAAAATCTTTTATTTTTGTTTTTATCAATTTTGTTATTAACTATTCCAAATTGGGTTAATAGAAGGTCTGCCAATAATAGGAAAATGTCGTAAAAATCTTTTGTTTTTGTTTGTATCAATTATCAAATTGGGATAATAGAAGATCTGCCAAAGATAGGGAAATGTTGTAAAATCTTTTATTTTTTGTTTTTTTATCAATTTTGTTATTAAGTATCCCAAATTGGGATAATAGAAGATCTTCCATCAATGGGTAAATGTAAAAATCTTTTGCTTTTGTTTTTATCAATTTTGTTATTAAGAATCCCAAATTAGGATAATAGAAGATCTGCCAAAAATAGGGAAATGTTGTCAAAATCTTTTATTTTTGTTTTTATCAATTTTTTTATTAACTATTCCAAATTGGGTTAATAGAAGGTCTGCCAAAAATAGGAAAATGTCGTAAAAATCTTTTGTTTTTGTTTTTATCAATTATCAAATTGGGATAATAGAAGATCTGTCAAAAATAGAGAAATGTTGTAAAATCTTTTATTTTTGTTTTTATCAATTTTGTTCTTTAGTATCCCAAATTGGGATAATAGAATATCTGCCATGAATGGAGAAATGCTGTAAGAAACTTTTGTTTTTATTATTTTTTTTCTATAGTATCACAAATTGGGATAATAGAAGATCTACCATGAATGGAGAAATGCTGTAAGAACCTTTTGTTTTTGTTTTTATCAATTTTTTTTCTACAGTATCCCAAATTGGGATAATAGAAGATTTGCCAAAAATAGGGAAATGTTGTCAAAATCTTTTGTTTTTGTTTTTATCAATTTTCTTATTAAGTATCCCAAATTGTATAATAGAAGATTTGCCAAAAATAGGGATATGTTGTCAAAATCTTTTATTTTTGTTTTTATCAATTTTGTTCTTTAGTATCCCAAATTGGGATAATAGAAGATCTGCCATGAATGGAGAAATGCTGTAAGAAACTTTTGTTTTTGTTTTTATCATTTTTTTTCTATAGTATCCCAAATTGGGATAATAGAAGATCTGCCATGAATGGGGATATATTGTCAAAATCTTTTATTTTTATTTTTATCAATTTTGTTCTTTAGTATCACAAATTGGGATAATAGAAGATCTACCATGAATGGAGAAATGCTGTAAGAACCTTTTGTTTTTGTTTTTATCAATTTTTTCTATAGTATCCCAAATTGGGATAATAGAAGATCTGCCAAAAATAGGGAAATGTTGTAAAAATCTTTTGTTTTTGTTTTTATCATTTATCTTATTAGGTATCCCAAATTGGGATAATAGAAGGTTTGCCAAAAATAGGGAAATGTTGTCAAAATCTTTTATTTTTGTTTTTATCAATTTTATTAACTATTCCAAATTGAGTTAATAGAAGGTCTGCCAAAAATAGGAAAATGTCGTAAAAATCTTTTGTTTTTGTTTTATCAATTATCTTATTAGGTATCCCAAATTGGGATAATAGTATATCTGCCAAAAATAGGGAAATGTAAAAATCTTTTATTTTTAGCAATTTTGTTATTAAGTATCCCAAATTGGGATAATAGAAGATCTGCCATCAATGGGTAAATATAAAAATCTTTTGCTTTTGTTTTTGTCAATTTTGTTATTAAGAATCCCAAATTAGGATAATAGAAGATCTGCCAAAAATAGGGAAATGTTGTTAAAATCTTTTATTTTTGTTTTTATCAATTTTGTTATTAACTATTCCAAATTGGGTTAATAGAAGGTCTGCCAAAAATAGGAAAATGTCGTAAAAATCATTTGTTTTTGTTTTTATCAATTATCTTATTAGGTATCCAAAATTGGGATAATAGAAGATCTGCCAAAAATAGGGAAATGTTGTAAATATCTTTTATTTTTTGTTTTTATCAATTTTGTTATTAAGTATTCCAAATTGGGATAATAGAAGATTTGCCAAAAATAGGGAAATGTTGTAAAAATCTTTTGTTCATGTTTTTATCAATTTTCTTATTAAGTATTCCAAATTGGGATAATAGAAGATCTGCCAAAAATAGGGAAATGTTGTAAAAATCTTTTATTTTTGTTTTTATCAATTTTGTTAATAATTATCCCAAATTGAGATAATAGAAGCTCTGACAAAAACAAGGAAATGCTGTAAAAATCTTTTATTTTTGTTTTTATCAATTTTTTTTCTATAGTATCCCAAATTGGGATAATAGAAGATCTGCCATGAATTGGTAAATGTAAAAATCTTTTGCTTTTGTTTTTATCAATTTTGTTATTAAGAATCCCAAATTGGGATAACAGAAGATCTGCCAAAAATAGGGAAATGTTGTCAAAATCTTTTATTTTTGTTTTTATCAATTTTGTTATTAACTATTCCAAATTGGGTTAATAGAAGGTCTGCCAAAAATAGGAAAATGTCGTAAAAATCATTTGTTTTTGTTTTTATCAATTATCTTAGTAGGTATCCCAAATTGGGATAATAGAAGATCTGCCAAAAATAGGGAAATGTTGTAAATATCTTTTATTTTTTGTTTTTATCAATTTCGTTATTAAGTATCCCAAATTGGGACAATAGAAGATCTGCCATCAATGGGTAAAGGTAAAAATCTTTTATTTTTGTTTTTATCAATTTTGTTCTTTAGTATCCCAAATTGGGATAATAGAAGATCTGCCATGAATGGAGAAATCCTGTAAGAAACTTTTGTTTTTATCATTTTTTTTCTATAGTATCCCAAATTGGGATAATAGAAGATCTGCCATGAATGGAGAAATGCTGTAAGAAACTTTTGTTTTTGTTTTTATCATTTTTTTCTATAGTATCCCAAATTGGGATAATAGAAGATCTGCCATGAATGGGGATATATTGTCAAAATCTTTTATTTTTATTTTTATCAATTTTGTTCTTTAGTATCACAAATTGGGATAATAGAAGATCTACCATGAATGGAGAAATGCTGTAAGAACCTTTTGTTTTTGTTTTTATCAATATTTTTCTATAGTATCCCAAATTGGGATAATAGAAGATCTGCCAAAAATAGGGAAATGTTGTAAAAATCTTTTGTTTTTGTTTTTATCAATTATCTTATTAGGTATCCCAAATTGGGATAATAGAAGATTTGCCAAAAATAGGGAAATGTTGTCAAAATCTTTTATTTTTGTTTTTATCAATTTTATTAACTATTCCAAATTGAGTTAATAGAAGGTCTGCCAAAAATAGGAAAATGTCGTAAAAATCGTTTGTTTTTGTTTTATCAATTATCTTATTAGGTATCCCAAATTGGGATAATAGAAGATCTGCCAAAAATAGGGAAATGTAAAAATCTTTTATTTTTAGCAATTTTGTTATTAAGTATCCCAAATTGGGATAATAGAAGATCTGCCATCAATGGGTAAATATAAAAATCTTTTGCTTTTGTTTTTGTCAATTTTGTTATTAAGAATCCCAAATTAGGATAATAGAAGATCTGCCAAAAATAGGGAAATTTTGTTAAAATCTTTTATTTTTGTTTTTATCAATTTTGTTATTAACTATTCCAAATTGGGTTAATAGAAGGTCTGCCAAAAATAGGAAAATGTCGTAAAAATCATTTGTTTTTGTTTTTATCAATTATCTTATTAGGTATCCAAAATTGGGATAATAGAAGATCTGCCAAAAATAGGGAAATGTTGTAAATATCTTTTATTTTTTGTTTTTATCAATTTTGTTATTAAGTATTCCAAATTGGGATAATAGAAGATCTGCCAAAAATAGGGAAATGTTGTAAAAATCTTTTATTTTTGTTTTTATCAATTTTGTTAATAATTATCCCAAATTGAGATAATAGAAGCTCTGACAAAAACAAGGAAATGCTGTAAAAATCTTTTATTTTTGTTTTTATCAATTTTTTTTCTATAGTATCCCAAATTGGGATAATAGAAGATCTGCCATGAATTGGTAAATGTAAAAATCTTTTGCTTTTGTTTTTATCAATTTTGTTATTAAGAATCCCAAATTGGGATAACAGAAGATCTGCCAAAAATAGGGAAATGTTGTCAAAATCTTTTATTTTTGTTTTTATCAATTTTGTTATTAACTATTCCAAATTGGGTTAATAGAAGGTCTGCCAAAAATAGGAAAATGTCGTAAAAATCATTTGTTTTTGTTTTTATCAATTATCTTAGTAGGTATCCCAAATTGGGATAATAGAAGATCTGCCAAAAATAGGGAAATGTTGTAAATATCTTTTATTTTTTGTTTTTATCAATTTTGTTATTAAGTATCCCAAATTGGGACAATAGAAGATCTGCCATCAATGGGTAAAGGTAAAAATCTTTTATTTTTGTTTTTATCAATTTTGTTCTTTAGTATCCCAAATTGGGATAATAGAAGATCTGCCATGAATGGAGAAATGCTGTAGGAAACTTTTGTTTTTGTTTTTATCATTTTTTTTCTATAGTATCCCAAATTGGGATAATAGAAGATCTGCCATGAATGGGGATATGTTGTCAAAATCTTTTATTTTTATTTTTATCAATTTTGTTCTTTAGTATCACAAATTGGGATAATAGAAGATCTACCATGAATGGAGAAATGCTGTAAGAACCTTTTGTTTTTGTTTTTATCAATTTTTTTCTATAGTATCCCAAATTGGGATAATAGAAGGTTTGCCAAAAATAGGGAAATGTTGTCAAAATCTTTTACTTTTGTTTTTATCAATTTTATTAACTATTCCAAATTGAGTTAATAGAAGGTCTGCCAAAAATAGGAAAATGTCGTAAAAATCTTTTGTTTTTGTTTTATCAATTATCTTATTAGGTATCCCAAATTGGGATAATAGAATATCTGCCAAAAATAGGGAAATGTAAAAATCTTTTATTTTTAGCAATTTTGTTATTAAGTATCCCAAATTGGGATAATAGAAGATCTGCCATCAATGGGTAAATATAAAAATCTTTTGCTTTTGTTTTTGTCAATTTTGTTATTAAGAATCCCAAATTAGGATAATAGAAGATCTGCCAAAAATAGGGAAATGTTGTAAAAATCATTTGTTTTTGTTTTTATCAATTATCTTATTAGGTATCCCAAATTGGGATAATAGAAGATCTGCCAAAAATAGGGAAATGTTGTAAATATCTTTTATTTTTTGTTTTTATCAATTTTGTTATTAAGTATCTCAAATTGGGACAATAGAAGATCTGCCATGAATGGAGAAATGCTGTAAGAAACTTTTGTTTTTATCATTTTTTTTCTATAGTATCCCAAATTGGGATAATAGAAGATCTGCCATGAATGGGGATATGTTGTCAAAATCTTTTATTTTTATTTTTATCAATTTTGTTCTTTAGTATCACAAATTGGGATAATAGAAGATCTACCATGAATGGAGAAATGCTGTAAGAACCTTTTGTTTTTGTTTTTATCAATTTTTTTTCTATAGTATCCCAAATTGGGATAATAGAAGATCTGCCAAAAATAGGGAAATGTTGTAAAAATCTTTTGTTTTTGTTTTTATCAATTATCTTATTAGGTATCCCAAATTGGGATAATAGAAGATTTGCCAAAAATAGGGAAATGTTGTCAAAATCTTTTGTTTTTGTTTTTATCAATTTTCTTATTAAGTATCCCAAATTGGGATAATAGAAGATTTGCCAAAAATAGGGAAATGTTGTAAAAATCTTTTGTTGTTGTTTTTTTTATCAATTTTCTTATTAAGTATCCCAAATTGGGATAATAGAAGATTTGCCAAAAATAGGGAAATGTTGTAAAAATCTTTTGTTTATGTTTTTATCAATTTTCTTATTAAGTATCCCAAATTGGGATAATAGAAGATTTGCCAAAAATAGGGAAATATTGTCAAAATCTTTTATTTTTGTTTTTATCAATTTTTTTCTTTAGTATCCCAAATTGGGATAATAGAAGATCTCCCATGAATGGAGAAATGTTGTAAGAACCTTTTTGTTTTTGTTTTTATCAATTTTGTTATTAAGTATTCCAAATTGGGATAATAGAAGATTTGCCAAAAATAGGGAAATGTTGTAAAAATCGTTTGTTCATGTTTTTATCAATTTTCTTATTAAGTATTCCAAATTGGGATAATAGAAGATCTGCCAAAAATAGGGAAATGTTGTAAAAATCTTTTATTTTTGTTTTTATCAATTTTGTTAATAATTATCCCAAATTGAGATAATAGAAGCTCTGACTAAAACAAGGAAATGCTGTAAAAATCTTTTATTTTTGTTTTTATCAATTTTTTTTCTATAGTATCCCAAATTGGGATAATAGAAGATCTGCCATGAATTGGTAAATGTAAAAATCTTTTGCTTTTGTTTTTATCAATTTTGTTATTAAGAATCCCAAATTGGGATAACAGAAGATCTGCCAAAAATAGGGAAATGTTGTCAAAATCTTTTATTTTTGTTTTTATCAATTTTGTTATTAACTATTCCAAATTGGGTTAATAGAAGGTCTGCCAAAAATAGGAAAATGTCGTAAAAATCATTTGTTTTTGTTTTTATCAATTATCTTAGTAGGTATCCCAAATTGGGATAATAGAAGATCTGCCAAAAATAGGGAAATGTTGTAAATATCTTTTATTTTTTTTTTTTGTCAATTTTGTTATTAAGTATCCCAAATTGGGACAATAGAAGATCTGCCATCAATGGGTAAAGGTAAAAATCTTTTATTTTTGTTTTTATCAATTTTGTTCTTTAGTATCCCAAATTGGGATAATAGAAGATCTGCCATGAATGGAGAAATCCTGTAAGAAACTTTTGTTTTTATCATTTTTTTTCTATAGTATCCCAAATTGGGATAATAGAAGATCTGCCATGAATGGGGATATGTTGTCAAAATCTTTTATTTTTATTTTTATCAATTTTCTTCTTTAGTATCACAAATTGGGATAATAGAAGATCTACCATGAATGGAGAAATGCTGTAAGAACCTTTTGTTTTTGTTTTTATCAATTTTTTTCTATAGTATCCCAAATTGGGATAATAGAAGATCTGCCAAAAATAGGGAAATGTTGTAAAAATCTTTTGTTTTTGTTTTTATCATTTATCTTATTAGGTATCCAAAATTGGGATAATAGAAGATCTGCCAAAAATAGGGAAATGTTGTAAATATCTTTTATTTTTTGTTTTTATCAATTTTGTTATTAAGTATTCCAAATTGGGATAATAGAAGATTTGCCAAAAATAGGGAAATGTTGTAAAAATCTTTTGTTCATGTTTTTATCAATTTTCTTATTAAGTATTCCAAATTGGGATAATAGAAGATCTGCCAAAAATAGGGAAATGTTGTAAAAATCTTTTATTTTTGTTTTTATCAATTTTGCTAATAATTATCCCAAATTGAGATAATAGAAGCTCTGACAAAAACAAGGAAATGCTGTAAAAATCTTTTATTTTTGTTTTTATCAATTTTTTTTCTATAGTATCCCAAATTGGGATAATAGAAGATCTGCCATGAATTGGTAAATGTAAAAATCTTTTGCTTTTGTTTTTATCAATTTTGTTATTAAGAATCCCAAATTGGGATAACAGAAGATCTGCCAAAAATAGGGAAATGTTGTCAAAATCTTTTATTTTTGTTTTTATCAATTTTGTTATTAACTATTCCAAATTGGGTTAATAGAAGGTCTGCCAAAAATAGGAAAATGTCGTAAAAATCATTTGTTTTTGTTTTTATCAATTATCTTAGCAGGTATCCCAAATTGGGATAATAGAAGATCTGCCAAAAATAGGGAAATGTTGTAAATATCTTTTATTTTTTGTTTTTATCAATTTTGTTATTAAGTATCTCAAATTGGGACAATAGAAGATCTGCCATGAATGGAGAAATGCTGTAAGAAACTTTTGTTTTTATCATTTTTTTTCTATAGTATCCCAAATTGGGATAATAGAAGATCTGCCAAAAATAGGGAAATGTTGTAAAAATCTTTTATTTTTATTTTTATCAATTTTGTTCTTTAGTATCACAAATTGGGATAATAGAAGATCTACCATGAATGGAGAAATGCTGTAAGAACCTTTTGTTTTTGTTTTTATCAATTTTTTTTCTATAGTATCCCAAATTGGGATAATAGAAGATCTGCCAAAAATAGGGAAATGTTGTAAAAATCTTTTGTTTTTGTTTTTATCAATTATCTTATTAGGTATCCCAAATTGGGATAATAGAAGATTTGCCAAAAATAGGGAAATGTTGTCAAAATCTTTTGTTTTTGTTTTTATCAATTTTCTTATTAAGTATCCCAAATTGTATAATAGAAGATTTGCCAAAAACAGGGAAATGTTGTAAAAATCTTTTGTTTTTGTTTTTATCAATTTTCTTATTAAGTATCCCAAATTGGGATAATAGAAGATTTGCCAAAAATAGGGAAATGTCGTAAAAATCTTTTGTTGTTGTTTTTTTTATCAATTTTCTTATTAAGTATCCCAAATTGGGATAATAGAAGATTTGCCAAAAATAGGGAAATGTTGTAAAAATCTTTTGTTTATGTTTTTATCAATTTTCTTATTAAGTATCCCAAATTGGGATAATAGAAGATTTGCCAAAAATAGGGAAATATTGTCAAAATCTTTTATTTTTGTTTTTATCAATTTTTTTCTTTAGTATCCCAAATTGGGATAATAGAAGATCTCCCATGAATGGAGAAATGTTGTAAGAACCTTTTTGTTTTTGTTTTGATCAATTTTGTTATTAAGTATCACAAATTGGGATAATAGGAGTTCTGCCAAGATTGGAAAATTTTGTAAAAATCTTTTGTTTTTATCACTTTTGTTATGAAGTATCCAACATTTGGATAAGAACATCTGCCAAGAATGGGGAAATCTTATAAGAATCTAGATGCAAATTTACTGTGTATGATCATTCAATTAAAGCACCTTCTATATAGTTTTGTCTATCTAATTTATTTTTGTTTTATTTATCCACGGTATTCTCTCATGCTGTATTCTTCACATCTACTCTCTGTCATTGTGATATAACCTCTATATTCCTTGTGCCTTTTTTTCTTAATCATTCACTGATGTGTTCATTTTCTTCACTTGGTTTATCATTCATTTATTTCTTTCACTTTTTTCTTCTTTTTTTTCTTTCTCCATGTCTTGTTTTTATTTTTATTTTCATTCATTCTTTTAATACCCTCGACAGTTTTGTGTCTTTCTTTGCCATATCTTTATTCTTAGTTCATTTTTAGTTCTTGTAACAGAATGCAAAGTGTAGGGCCAAAATGGTCAGTGGTTGGCCAGAGTGCCTCGTGGGTGGGGCATTCTGAAAGTGATCGATTGCCTTTGTCTGGGTCTTAGAAAATTTCTTTCCCTTTAAATTATAGTGGTATTTTTAAATCAAAGTTATTGTCAGTCTAATTATGGTGAGCAGTTAATGCATTGAATGTTTTGTCTTGTTTAAAGATGCCTTTTGTATTCATATAATCTTTTATTATAAATTCCTTGAGGTTTCTCCTATGTATTCTTTGTGGCAATCATTACATGTGATAGAGTAAATTCCTCCAAGTATTAGTTTTGTATTAAGTCTTTTATTGTTTTAGATGTAGTTGTAACAAATTTTATGCTAAGCTTGATTAATTCTTTTCAATTTTAATCAATAACAAAAACATGATAAAAGTATTAAAAAAAAAACAAAACTAAATGGACTAAGCTAGAGACTATTCATCCAAACACATAAAAAAATTTAATTTAAAAGTTTAAAATTTCAACATCCTTCCTCCATCATCCACATGCATGGTTACATCAATGTAAACATCATTTTCACTTGGACAACACACATCACATGAAAAAAAATATTTTCCACTTAATCCTGGGCTAGGGATGGAATTTCACCCCCCACCACCAATCATAAATGTCCTTGGTATTTTCTTGTAGCCCAGAGTCCTGTGGCACCCCTGAATCAAATGTTAACTAGCAGTAAATTAATTCCCACTATACTAGAAACACTCTTTTGTAACACCCCACCCAAAAGAAAAAGAAGGACTAATTTGTATTTCAGTGGGAAGAGAAACCTTAAAGCCAATAACTTTTCTTTGGATTGTCAAATTTCAATAAATTTGATATTGTTGTGTAGGGTTATGATTATTCTATCCCAATATCCAATTATAATTTAAAAAATAATATAAATAAGGATTTTGCTAAAGGCAGAAAAATCAAATTTATGCAAAAATATCTTAATTTCAAGTGCAACAATTCCATAGGAAAATTACTTACACCCTCCCAAGCACAACATGATTGGTATTTTCAAATAGCTTTGGGTTCTCTTAAACAAAAAAATCATGTTAGTAGCAGTTATTTTATTTGCGCTTCACCAAACACAGCAATTTTTAACACCCAACCTAAACAAAAAAGGAAATCTGGATTTGGGGGAGGGGAAACCTTAAGGCTAATAACATTTCTTTGATAGTCCAATTTCAGTAAACTTGGTAACTTTTGTAGGGTTATGATCATTCCATCTCAAAATGCCATTATATTTAAAGCATCATGTAAATAATTATTTTATTTGCGGGTTGCCTTCTCTTAAGTTCAGAGAAGTATAGAAGGAGAGAAACAAATAGATAAGGATTTTAAAGGAAAGCACAAATGCTTTACTTTAATTTAAATTCTTTTTATTTTTGTTTATATATTTTATTTTATTTTTATTGAGACTCATTACAAATTCATTGCTTCAACTGAATGAACTTTGAAATTTTCAGACTTACAAATTCACTTTTTAATATTGGTCTTTTTAATTTGATTTTTCGGAATAAAAACTATTTAATTCTTTCCATTTTAAGTAAAAATGGAAAGAATAAATAGCTTCTATAAGCCAAAAGAACACTCAAGATTACATATAGCAAGAAAATTAACCTTTAGCACTCAACATTATTAATATTACTTCCCTTTCCAGTACATTCTTTTTCAAGGCCTCTCAATTGATATCTTTATAGTTAATTTCACTCGGTTGTTTTCTGTTGCCATAGCAGGATATGATAACACAACTATGAAATTCAAACACACTATTGTTCAGGGATCAGAGTCACCTTCAGTAGCAGGATAAACTTTTTGTACAGCAAATGAAGTCACAGAATAATAAATGTTAAGAAGTAAATGATATATCTATAATTATTTTTTCTATATACATGTAAAAGCATGTGCAATATCCTGCCCTTGTCAGTCACCAACAAGGGGAGGTAACACAGTTTTGGTGGCTAAGGCAGTACTGCCACCGCTGGTGCCAACAGCAGCTTTTACCAACGGATGGGGTATTGTTTTTTGTGCAGACGTGTCAGTCTCTGTAATTTTTATGCAAATACAAGTCAGATTTTCAACATTGTGTTAAGTGTTTGCTTTTGATTTTTTAAAAAAACACAACATTCACATAGCAACCATTATCAATGATGTAAAATGGAAGGGGAACAGATGTGTTTCCCATCAGAAGTAGCACTGTGTTGTAAGCATGGTTTTAATTAATCCAACTCGATGCCTGTTGAGCTGCAGTTTCAGGCTCTGGCCAGTGATGCCTATCTTCAAAAGGAAAGAAATGATTACAGTCCAGGGACTTTTAAATGGGGTGTTTAATAATATTGGCCAATGTTTTAAAAGATATTTAAGAATTCATATGAAAACAAGGTTTGCCAAAACTTCAGTAAGGAAAAAGACATCTCTTTGGTTATATAAAAAATTTAAGCTGTTTGAGTGTATATTGTCTGCTTTTCTGAGAAAAAAGCAGATGCTTTTAAATTTAAAAAATGTTTTGGTACATTTTGATTTGTGGGAAAATAGCTGTGTTTGTTTTTCATTTGGAACCAATAAAAGGGTTTCCTTCCAAATTCCAAGAATGAATAAATAGGGGACATTGGATTGAATTTGAGAAGTTGATTAATGACCCTGGTCACTCTGGTCCATGAAAAACAATATAGAAAAAATTAGATGACCACCAGATGAGAGAACATCAAAGAAAATTCTTCAGCTGGCGTGATTGTTCTATTCTTCACTGTTATAATGAATTTGCTTTAAAAATTGCACATAATCTTTGAAAACTATTCAGAGAAGTATTTTCTCCTTTCTTCATGTTATTTTTATATCGTTTACCTTTTCTGAGGAGCTTATGCAGCATTGTAATTTTTATTGTAAAAGAAGCATATTTCATTTGCATTGCTTATTTTTTAGTAGGACTTTTTTTACTGAATAAAAAATCGTTTAGTTACAGATGCTGTCCACATGAAGAGATATGGTGAGATTAAAAGCTGTGAGAGGTGCAAGGAATTTTGAGAAAATTGTATATTTTTAGCCCCTGGTTATTCTTCGAAGATTTTTTTCTGTTCAAACATAAGTCACCTTTGCACCCCAACTAAAAAGAATGTTGCACCTGTTTTTTTTTCTCTCTTTTCCTCTATGAACAAATTCTTTTTTTTTTTTTTTAAATGGACTCACCCTGCAACAGGTGTTCAGATCAAACATCAAATGTTCTAAACACAACTTTGTTTCTTTAGATCTGCATTCCTTGTAAGACTTCATGACTATAACAAAAAGATACACATTTTATCAGCAGTGAATGGAATCACACATATAAAAGATATTTTTAATTTTGGGATGAAATCTTCCAGAAACACACACACACACACACAACATACATACATACATACACACACACACACACATATATATATATATATATATATATATATATATATATATATATATGAAATGTGTGTGTGTATATATATATATATATATATTCATGAATCATTCATACAAAAAACAAATATAGAGGTTAATGATTAAAATGGCGAGAATACATCATCGCAAATATTTTTAAGATAAGATATATCAACCCCCGAACCTGTATATGAATGATATGATCATTCATATACAGGTTTGGGGTTGATGTATCTTATTTATATAGTTTGCGACGATGTATTCTCACCATTTAAATCATTAACCTTTATATTTGTTTTTTGTATGAATGATTCATGAATTTATAAATTATATTTGCACCTTTTAATTGAAATATATATATATGTATGCAATTTATTATATATATTATATATTATATATGCACGGTACTTATTGGAAAGCGCTCAATAGCAATGATAGAGCTAACATATTTAGGTGGATTGATGTGAGTTTGTGACCCTGGGTTTCACACTTTTTGCGATCGTCAGACATTTTGTTTGACCATTGCAAAAGCATGAAACCCGGGGTCACAAACTCACATCACTCCAACTAAATATATATATATATATATGTACGTATGTATCCTTGGTGCAAAAGTTTCCCATATTTTACTAATAAAATATATTTGTTTATTTGCTTCGAACAAAAGATTGTGTTTTTGTAAAAGAATTTCAAAGTCAATATTTAGTTATTTGTACATAGATTTATTTCTTATTATGATAAACATATTTAGCGAGAGGAAAATTTTGTTAGAAACAAATAAAAGAGTGCGGAAATTCTATGTAATAATAATCCCCCAGTATGTCAGTGAAAGCTGGACAATTTCCTCACAGATGAAGAGGACACAAGGCAACAGAAACAAAGAATAGATTGCTGAACCGCTATATAATATCAGTTCTCCTATATGGTTGTGGATGCTGGACAATTTCCTCACAGATGAAACGAAGACTTGAGATCATAGAAATTTGGTTCTCTAGCTGGATACTGAGGATACCATGGACATATCACATAAGCAATGAGGAAGTTTTAATTTAACTGCTTAAAGAAAATAGAAACAACAGGGATAGCAACTAAAACACATGTGGCCTCTAAAAATAACATTTTTTAATCGTTTCAACCCATGCGTTAATGCCACTATGACACAAAAAAATATGAGAAAACTTTAGTGGGAAGAAGTGAGGAAGGGACAATAAAGGAACAGGGTTCAAGAAGACAGAAGATTGCGATTGACGATGCATTGAAATTTTTGAGAATTGTATTATCAGGGAAGCAAGAAATCAGAAGGTAGTTGCTTAACTTTTGTAATTGTTCAGGAATAAGTATTTCAATCTCACAGATAAAGAGGTGACTTGAGGCAACAGAAACAAACAAAATAGTGCGGAACTGTTACGTTACATCAATTCTCCTATATGGCAATGAATGCGGGGCAATCTAATCACAGATGAAGAAGAGGCAGTAGAAATATGGTTCTACTGAAAGATGCTAAGAATACCATGGACAGAGCATGCGAGTAACAAGGAAGTTTTAAGGAAAATATTAAAATGACACTTATACTTACAATCAGAAAGAGACCGTAGTGTTGCAGGCAATTGGAATATACCATATAGAACCATCTTTTGTATGGCAGTGAATGATGTAAAATCTCTTCACAGATGATGAAGACACTTGAGGCAGCAGAAATATGGTTCTACAGGAGGATACTGAAGATAACATCGACTGAACATGTGAACAACAAGGAAGTTTTAAGGAAAATGGAAAGAAAAAAGAAACTTATACTTAGAATCACAAAGAGAAAATTGAATTTGGAGAATTTCACATTCACAGGACATATTGAAGGTAATTTATTTATATATATATATATATATATATATATATATATATATATATATATATATAAAAGCAGCAAATAACCTACCTAACAAGCTTGTGGAAATGTTTGGCAGAAAAGGGATTAGGAGAGATTGCAAAAAGACAAACCTTAGTAAGAGCTATAGTTGTAGAGAGCCACAATTGTCAAAATCCTGATGGGTCATGGCATATATAAGAAGAAGATGTGTTTGATTTGGCATGTCTGATATTTTATTTTAAATATTGAAATTAATATCAAGTGGTTTTTAATAAAATAAAAAAAACAGGGATATCAGCACAAACAGGTGTGCTCACTAAAAATAATATTTAGAGTAATAAGACATATTAAATGTGCATATGTGTATTCTTGCATATATTGTGGTGTATTCATTCACATCATAGGTGTAGTGGGTAGTGTGATTTTAGGCTTATTTTTATGAAGATAAAAACAGGAAAAATAAGCACATATAGTACAGAAAAAGCATGGTAAATTATATGTTAATTTCATACGATTTTATTTCTGTATTTTTGTGTAATGATGTGTATTTTTTTACCTTACAACTGTTTCAATGTTCATGCTATAAAAGGGAGCAATTTACTCTATAATATTACAAGTCCTATCATGAAGGGAAGTCACATACATGCTGTCATCCTGACTGTTCTTGGAGGAAGGGTTTGAAAATCATGTCTTTTGGAGGGATGTCCATATTTCTGGCAGGAACAGTTTTTGTTGCATGCTGGGAGTAATTTTATTATTTTATTTTTTTATTTAGTATTTTTATTTATTATTATTTATTATTATTATTTTTTATATTTGTCACAATAATAATATCCTTACAATATTCATAAAAAATGCATTTTCCAATATTATAGAATATTGAAAAAAATATTATATCTGTGTGATTTTAGAAATTAGTGAAGAAACTCAGGAATGCTTCAGTTACTATTTACCATATATATACTTGTGTAATGTGTGATTCCCAAATTTTCACTTATAAAAAAATGATTCTATCATATATCTCCTGTATCATGTGAATTCCTTTTTTGAGAAACCAAATTACAATAGACTAACCTCTTTTCCTTTATCTCTTTATCCCATCTTCTAGTTAAATAAGTTAAAAAAGTAAAAGAGAATGATAAAAGTATCGTTAGTAACACTATATTCATTGTGTACAACCATAAACGAACAAACAAGAATCAGCTAAACATCTTATAAACGTAAACAATGGAAAAGATGCATATTCACTATGTTTGTATTTTATAATACGATACTAATATGGGACTATTACATGCATTATTATTGGATACAGTTAAGTAAAACATCAGTTTTATTAAAATCATGTTTATTTTAAATACAGCTGTACTTTTGACTGAAGTAAATGGATATAAAGTTTAGTCAATGGCATAGCAAAGACAAGCAATACATACACTAATTTTGTATCATGTATGATGTGACCCCTTAAAATTAGCTTCAAAATTAGGTCTTTGAAATTTGCATGATATGCAAGTATGTACAGTACTTAAGAAAGCTTTAGATATTTCAATATAGTTACTGAAGGATTTTTATATTTTTATACTTAAAAAAGAATATGCAATATGTTCATCCCAAGATTCCAACTCTCATGAGTATGACAATAAACTACATCCGCATCCTGGGTAAGACAATAAACTACATCCAATGGTAAGGCTTTTGATTAGAAGGTTTTGAGGAGTGTAGAACCACGTTTGAATTGCTAGTGTTCCCAGGTCCACCCTGACCCGGGGTGGTAGCACCTGTCAGGGTCCCAGCTATAGGCAAATAGTCCCCCAACACCAAGGAGTCAAAACACTATGAAAATATAAAAACAGGTTTTGATACTAGCGATACTTTTTGGAAAAAGTTTTACCAGCAATACATTTTTTATTTAAAAGAAAATATTACCAGCAACAAAAATCTTGTCTGCATTAAATAACCCATTGAGGTTGGTATGCCATAAAACAATAAAAAACCAAGTTTCCAAATTCAGATTTTATGAATAAAAATTAGTCTCTAATTTTACAAGATCATAAGGTTTTATCAGCTTATATTTGTTATAAGATTACAAAATAAAAATTGATAAATTATTCTTCTGTTAACTTGAGGGGGGTGCAGGTTACCTTTCAGAGAGCATTAGTGTGTCTGGACACATCAGTTGAGAAACACTGAAATAAAGTGATGTTTATATTGATGTAAGTCCACATGTGCAGCGGTCACTGTAATCTTAACCATTTAAATTTAATTTTTTTAAATGTGTTTGTAAAGAAAGAAAATAAATGATATTGACCAGATTATGTATCTGTTGTAACCTAGAAAAAGTTACTGAATGAGAAATAACGATAACAGAAGTTGGAAATGAAATGGTAATCTTTATAACGTCAATAAAATACAATACTCACCAGCGACATCAAAAAAGGTAAAGCACTGCTAGTGGGGTCCTATTGGATAGCATATTACTCCCACTTACATAGAGTCAAAGATATTTATCAGGATTGGGATAGTAAAAATTTTCATAGTAAAAGTCATTGACCAATGCATTTTTATAGTAAAAATCATTTCCAATGGATTTTCATAATAAAAATCATTTCTAATGCATTTTCATAATAAAAATCAATGACAATATATTTTCATAGTAAAAATTATTTCCAATGCATTTTCATTGTAAAAATCATTTCCAATGCATTTTCATTGTAGAAATCATTTCTAATGCATTTTCATAATAAAAATCATTGCCAATGCATTTTCATAATAAAAATCATTTCCAATGCATTTTCATTGTAAAAATTGTTTCCAATGCATTTTCATTGTAAAAACCATTTCCAGTGAATTTTCAGAGTAAAAATCATTTCCAATGCATTTTCATAAAAAAATCATTTCCAATGCATTTTCATAGTAAAAATCATTTCCAATGCATTTTCATAAAAAAATCATTTCCAATGCATTTTCATAGTAAAAATCATTTCCACTGCATTTTCATAATAAAAATCATTTCCACTGCATTTTCATAATAAAAATCATTTCCAATGCATTTTATAGTAGAAATCATTTCAAATGCATTTTCATTGTAAAAATCATTTCCAATGCATTTTCATTGTAAAAATCATTTCTAATATATTTTCACAGTAAAAATCATTTCCAATGCATTTTCATTGTAAAAATCATTTCTAATGCATTTTCACAATAAAAATCATTGTCAATGCATTTTCATAGTAAAAAATTATTTCCAATGCATTTTCATAATAAAAATCATTTCCAGTGCATTTTTATTGTAAAAATCATTACCAATGCATTTTCATTGTAAAAATCATTTCCAATGCATTTTCATTGTAAAAATCATTTCTAATGCATTTTCATAATAAAAATCATTTCTAATGCATTTTCATAGTAAAAATCATTTCCAATGCATTTTCATAGTAAAAATCATTTCTAATGCATTTTCATAATAAAAATCATTTCCAATGCATTTTCATTGTAAAAACCATTTCCAGTGAATTTTCATAGTAAAAATCATTCCCAATGCATTTTCATAAAAAAATCATTTCCAATGCATTTTCATTGTAAAAATCATTTCTAATGCATTTTCATAATAAAAATCATTTCCAATGCATTTTCATTGTAAAAATCATTTCAAATGCATTTTCATAGTAAAAATCATTTCCAGTCCATTTTCATTGTAAAAATCATTGGCCAATGCATTTTCATAGTAAAAATTATTTTCAATGCATCTTTGTTGTAACCTAAAAAGGGTTACTGAATGAGGAATAACCAAAACGGAGGTTAGAAATGAAATGGTATTCTTTATAACATCAACAAAATACAATACTCGCCAGCGTCGTGACTTAGATAAACCACTGTTAGTGGTGGACTACTTAGCATATTATCCCCACTTACAATAGTGTCAAATGTATTTATGAGGACTGGGACATGCCCATTTGTGTTCAAAGTTGCAGCATATAACATTATCTATCAATCTATCTATCTGTCTATCTCCATTTGTTTCTATCTATCTATCTAACTGTTGCAACCTAAAATATCTTGCTGAATGAGGAATAACAAAAACGGAGGTTGGAAATGGCGTAAAGTAGGTAAACCACTGCTACTGGTGGACTACTTAGACAGCATATAACCCCCACTTACAATAGTGTCCAATGTATTTATGAGGATTGGAACATACCTATTAGTGTTCATAGGTACAGTATATAAAAATAGTAAAAAATTATTTCCAATGCATTTTCATAGTAAAAAATCATTTTCCAATATATTTTCATAATAAAATTCATTTCCAATGCATTTTTGTTGTAACCTAGAAAAGGTTATTGAATGAGGAATAACCAAAACAGAAGTTGCAAATGAAATGGTAATCTTTATAACATCAACAAAATACAATACTCAACAGCGGCATGAAATAGGTAAACCAGTTCTAAGTGGTTTTTACAAGGCTTGTAGATTTTACAAAAACAAAACTGCTGTCCTTTAATCAACATAAGGAACCATTTTTGGCCTCATTCAGCATGGCTGATGCTAACCTCCAGAAGAGCAACTCATAGCAACTCTGTGGTCTCATGTTTTCTACTGACATGAAGTAGTGTGATTATATTGAATGTCTCTTGGTCTGCTGCTAAGGCTTGGCTTGGGAAAGGAGTAATTATTTCAGGAATGGAGATATTGGAAAAAATACAGGGCATGGATTATATTTTTGATAAGATTCAATAGCAACACTCTTGAGAATTCTTGATAATGTTACCTATCCTGGATGGTCAAAAAGACAACATCTAGTGTTCTGTAAAAAGAAAACAAAAGGCTGCCCTTCCAGAATAGAGCTGGTACAAATCTCAGTTTGTCTGGGTATGAAGAAATAAGATATCTATCAGCTCCCCAACAAAATAGTCAGGATGTTGAGTGGTGTTACAAATGATTCATTTTTCTAGCCATCTGCTAATGTTTTGAGCTCTGTAAAAGCAGACACATTTTCTGAGAAGCAGTGGTGTGCAGCATACTGTGCTGTGTGTATGATGTGATTGCTGTGTGTCACCAAGGATTTCTGTTTGAGTTAAAGTAGGAAGTGTTACCCAGCATCACCTGAAATTTATTCACTCTTGCTTGTGTTTTCAGTGTCTTGGCTACGTTTATTCCTTACATGTGGTGTTCCTGTGTGAAAGTCTTATTTGCTCCCTGCTCATCTTGTTCCTGTATTCAGCTCCCTTTTGTGTTTGTTTCCAGTGCTGCTAATTTTTCCATCCCTCCTGAGCTGTGAGATGCTTATTCGCTGCAGATAACCAACCAATAAAAAGAAAAAGCTTCAGGGTTCACATGTAAAGTGGTTATAGTCAAGTGGTTATAGCTATAGTATAAGAATAAGTATAGGAGGATGAGACTGAGAATTTGTCTCGGGTTTTTAAGTACACCCTTGTGCAAATTAATTGAAACAAAATGAATAATTCTGTTATTATTTACTTTTTGTTTGTATCTTTCCAATGAAAGATGATCCAGTGCATATGTTAGTACTTTCACACAGTCATTTGTTGCAGATAGACCTCAGAATCTCGATTAGATTTAAATTTAGGAGAAATTCCAGGCCAGTCTATAGTCGTTTGATTTGATCACTGGTAAGGCTCACCAGTGTGTTTGTGCACTGTTACAATTTTCATACGTTTCCTTGGAGTAACATCCATCACAGACAATGGCTGTAGGACAACTAATAGACAGTAGAAACAATAGCGTCTGGGCATGATGTAAATCTGATGCAATCACAGATGATGCAATGTTTTTAAAGGCCAAACAAATTTCATTATACACCCTGAAAATAGATTCATATTACTGCACACCACTGCAAATGACCTAATCTGAGGAAAAAATCAATTATACCCTATCACCCCAGTGGGTCTAAAACTGACCGTATGGTAAAAGAAAGGAAACTAAGGCAGTTGTTTCAATTAATTTGTACAAGGGTGTAAATCTGTAGGATTTGTCTATAAATTTGGGGAGGGAGATATTTTTAGCAGTTATACCTACTATTGGAAACAACAGAAAGAATGAAAATGAAGTGCTTGCAGACAGTGTGCACCTGTGGACTTAGCTTAGGAGGAAAGGCATCTGGATATCTTGTCAACAATCCTTTCAGACCTAGATGACTTTCTTTAGGTAATAGTAATTTCTCTTAAGGCTGCCAGTTCTGTTCTTTTATAATCTGTTTTCACTGACCCAAACTTGTGATTGCGGGAAAAGTCATGCTCCTTGAGTAATGTAGTGGACAACAAAAAAAGAGTATGATGTCTTTGAATTTGGCACTTATATAACCAGCATCACATGACCCTTAGACAGGCAGTGATTGGTCCTTTCTTTAGCCATTCATCTTCCTTATTTTATTCTGTGCTTTTTTAATATTATTTTCTAATTAAGTATACTACACACAAGCCAGAATGCAAAGATGCATGTCTGTATGCAAATGTATGCTTAAAATTAAAAATCTCTTTCATTTTGCATCGTGAGAATAAGATAAAATGTAAAAGGTTACAGTTTAGCCATCTCTCATCTCATGAAAAAATACTCCAACCTCATACAAAGAAAAACAAAAAAAATGATATATGTATACATAAGTAAAAGTATTTGATGATAGACTTCACACATGACAAAAAGTCAGCAGGACTCCGAAGTCTTATGCAGACATTTATTGATTTTTCAATGGTTGTCCGTACAATCAAGTGTTCAACATTACACTAGATTTATAAAAAAAGAAAAAAATAATGTTCTTGCTTCGTTGTGAATATGTTAGTAGATTATTATTATGTCTGTGATTTTTGCCTTTGTACACATTTTGAAAGGTTTTTTATTTTTTTGTGTCTTTATTTTTCCCCTTACCACAATTCAAGATGAAATCTTTACTTTTTTTTTTTGACTTATCCGTTTTCAAACCGAAATATCTGTTGCCACACATAACAGCAATTATTCTTGAACTGCTTTGTATAAAAGAATCAAATCGATTGTTGCTTTTTGATATTTGGAACGCATCTTAGATTAAATGTAACAATTATTATCCAAATCTCCTCTTCTTGAAAAGATCAGTGACTGAAAATATATTTACCAGATCTTGATAAAAATATGATTATTCACAGAATGATTTTCAGAGCAAAAAAACTACTAATAATATTTTATTCAAATATATATATTATGCATCTTCAGGATGGAAGTAATCATGACTCTCCACAGCATCCTTTGCTTTATTATACTTGAATTATTCTCAGAATGAATTTTGTAAGATCAAACAATTGTTATTTAACTATAATACCACTTTTTTTTAATGATATGTCCCTTTAAGATGTAGGAGATCATGGCTCTCCATAGCTTCCATTTCTTTAATATGCATAAATTATTCTCAGAATTATTTTCACTACAACAAACTACTATTATTTTACAAAAGTGGTATTTTTCTTTTGATACTGTGTCATAGGACATAGGATGTCATGGCTCTCCACAGTTTCCTTTTTCTTTATTATCTGAATTATTCTCAGAATGATTTTCAGATCAAACTAATAAAAATGTTATTTTTTTTTCATGCCATACCCTTTCAGGACCTCAGTGACTGGTTCTCCACAGCTTCCCTATTCATGGATATACATGAATTCTTCTCAGAATTTTTCTTCACTGTTTTTTTTAAATGCTGTGTCCCTTCAGTAGTAGATCATGACTCTCCACAGCTTCCATTTCTTTAACATGCATGAATTATTCTTAGACTGATTTTCAGAACATCAAAATACTATTATCCCACTACAATTATTTTTTTAATTTAATATCCCTTCAGGACAAGTGAATTGTGGCCTCCACAGCTTCCTTTTTATTAATATGCTTGAATTATTATGAAAATGATTATTATTATTTTTTTACAATGTTGCCTTTATTATGCCAAATCCCGTCAGGATGTATGCGATCATATCTCTCCACAGCTTCCTTTTTCCTTATTATCTGTGAATTATTCTTAGAATAATTTAAAAAAAGTTAAACCACTATCATATTACTGTAATGTTATTTTTTTTATATGTCACTTCAGGAAGGTAAGTGATCATAGCTCTCCACAGCTTCTTTTGCTTTAATATACCTAAATTATTTCCAGAATGATTTTCAGAAGATCAGACTATTATTATTTTACAACAATGCTATTATTTTTTTAATACCATGTCCCTTCATTAGTGTAGGTGATCATGGCTCTCCACAGTTTCCTTTACTTTCATATGTATAAAAATGCTACAAATAAAATTATTATTATTATTATTATTATTATTATTATTATATGTTTAATAAAATGTTTCAACATACATTAAGATGTCCAAAGTGAAATATTCAAGTTGTTCACAAAGAAAAAAGAAAAGAAAATCTGAAAACAGATAATGTATAAA
Organism: Acanthosepion lycidas; assembly: GCA_963932145.1. Lineage (NCBI taxonomy): Eukaryota > Metazoa > Mollusca > Cephalopoda > Sepiida > Sepiidae > Acanthosepion > Acanthosepion lycidas. The sequence goes on along the minus strand of OZ010609.1, from coordinate 58,068,530 downwards.
TACAAGATTTTTATATTCCAGAAATTGTTTTTACAAAAATTGTTTTTCCTTTTTATTTAGTCCTTTTTCATCTTATGAAGGCAGTTTTCATATGACAGGCAATAGACGAGATACAGGAAGACTTCTTAATGACTTCAACTCAGACTATTACATATTCAAAGCAGAGTCTAAGAAGAAATAAAAAGGAAAAAAGGAAGGGTTTTACTTATGATATGGAGAAACTCCTGACCTAGAGAAGCCATTTTTAGGACTCCAGATTCAAATGAGCTTTTTTCCATTCAGCTATTCTATTCTGTCTGTGAAATATCAGTGTTGTTATATCATAGATGCCCATAATGAGAGATACATATTAGGGAAAATAAATATTTCTTTCCTATGTTCTCATTACAAGGATATAAAATTGCATTGAAAGATATCAAACATAAGTTTAATTTCAGTCACTTTTGAACCACCATAACATAGCTTCTTTGTGCATTTCCTAAGTTTATTGCAACAAAAGTGCTTGGAAAAAAGGTTTATTCTTCCATTTGTGCTTCTCCCATTATAGGTATCACTATATCTATAATATGGAATAGAATGGATGAAAAGAAAAAGAATGACAAACATGCTTTGTTCTTGGAGAGACTTTTATATACTACAACATACACAAAATTATATATATATATATATATATATATATATATATGTATATATATATATATATATATATATATATATATATATATATATGCAAGTGACCCATGCAGAAAACAATATATCACATATATCTACACAGCAAAGCAGAGTCTAAGGAGAAATAAAAAGGAAGGGTTTTACTTATGATATGGAGAAACTCCTGACCTAGAGAAGACATTTTTAGGACTCCAGATTCAAATGAGCTAGATTCATCTATGTTTCAAAGGGAAACTGCACGGTCCTTGTAAGTTTCTAGGGAGACAGATTTAGCAACCTTCTCATTTGGTTGCTGAATATGAGCTAAAAAATGACTGCCACTTTGGTTACTGTATGAAGTGATGTTGCAAAGTCACTGTTATATGATCCACATCACTTACCTCCACTAAAGGGAGATAAGCGCCTTCTGTATCCTTACACTATCATTCATCAATGAATTGAAAATTACTACCACAGGTGGTCTGGTGCTTCTGCTATGTATTTAGAGATTCTTGATAAAATCGGAAGAGAAATCTGCAATGTTATTAGTCCTAATCTGGCATCTCACTTTCTCAATTTGCTTTCTCATCGCCATAACGTAACTTCACTGTGTCTTTTCTATAAATATTTTCATGGCAATTGTTCCGATGAGCTTTCCTTTTTTGTACCTAGATTTTATGAATTTAAGCCATAATATAGCTTCCCTCTTCCTTTTCTATAAATATTTTCATGGTAATTGTTCTCATGTGCTTTCCTCTTTGGTACCTAGACTTTATGAATTTAAGCCATAATATAGCTTCCCTCTGCCTTTTCTATAAATATTTTCATGGTAATTGTTCTGATGAGCTTTCCTCTTTGGTACCTAGACTTTATGAATTCAAGTGCAGTACTAGATTGGCAGCTACTTCTCATCATTTTACATTGAAATAGCTAGATGCTAACCATAAGTACTGTGCTAACAGTTTCTTCCCTCACACTTCTCACTTGTGGAACTCTCTTCTGGCTTCTTGCTTTCCAGTTAAATTTGATCTTCAAAAATTTAAATGCTATGTCAATTGTTATCTTCTGTCTTCTTAATTCCTGTTCTTTTATTGTTCTCACTTCTTGTTTTTTTTTTCCTATATTCTTTCACAGTCAGTATATTCCATGCATTGTAGTGGCCTTATTTCCTTGCTAGAGGTGATATGATTAAAAAAAAACTAAGCATAAAAAAAACGTTTGGCAAGGTACTTACACTGCTATTATTTTAATTCGATATCTCTTCAGGATATGGATAATCATGGTGCTGTTGAGAAACTTTTTTTCTTTTTTTTTTTATGATCCACAAATGGGTATGAATTCTATGGAAATATAGTGGAGTAGTTTCCCTTTGCTTTCTCCATGATTTGGAATTCAGAGTTTTCCTTTTCTAAGATTGGTTGCCAACCAAGGGGATAACAAGTTCAGTCAATGTAGCAATTTAACCAATAGTTAGGACAGAAGATAACATATACAAACTTTAATATGGGTATTAGAGTGAAAGTAACAGATTCTGCAAATGTAAAAATGGCTTACCAATTTCACTTTACTCATTGATAAACATTAGGCTACCTAAATGTCTAATGTTAAATTGCTTATTGTTGTTGCTTTTTATTCCAACAATCTGGCTCTATACATTCTTCATTATTAATATTATTTTATTACTAGTTTTATTCCATCTTATTGTTGTTACTTTTTATCCCAACCCTCTGGCTCTATACACTCTTCATTATTAATATTATTTTATTAATAGTTTTATTCCATCTTATTATTGTTGCTTTTTATCCCTACACATTGGGTCAATACAGTCGTTGTTATTACTATATATATATATATATATATATATATATATATATATATATATATATATATATATAGTACAGGTAGTAAATCTGTTGGTATGTAATCCAAGTGGATTCTAGTAATATCAAATATTAAAACTGATTTACAAAAAGAGCTAAGATTATTTATTATAACAGGGCATATAAATTACACAACAAAATCCCAAATTACTTCATATGGGGATAGATCTATTCCAACCAACGCGAAGTACATTAGTCTTATTCAACCCTAGTGTATGGACTGTAGGTGAATACAGTTCATACGTGGTTTGAATAAGACTAATGTACTTATGTACTTTACATTGGTTGAAATAGATCTATCCCCATATGAGGTAATTTTGAATTTTGTTGTGTAATATATATATATATATATATATATATATGTATGTGTGTGTGTACGTGTGTGTGTGTGCAAAGAAATTTCAGAAATTATCCACATAGATAAAGATATGTTATGGCAAAAGGGCATATAATTTTTGACTTATCCTCATATATATACATGTTTTATATATGTGTTATATATATATATATATATATATATATATATGTATATATATATATATATTATAAATTAATAGACTTAAAATATGATTTTTCGCTTGAGGATGAAATGGAACTAATGTCTTTAATTTAAGTACAAAATTAAATTTGTGGCTTTTAGCTTCCATTTTTGAAACATGGTTGGAACTGTGTAGCGAAAAACCATATTTTAAGTCTATTAATTTATAATATTAATGCTCTGTAAATTTACATTGAGCACTATTTTGTAAAAATAAAAATATCTATAAGAACACCGGATTATATATCTTACTGTTCTTTCTTTTTATTAATATATATATATATATATATATATATATATATATATATATATATATGAACACTAATGGGTATGTCCCAATCCTCATAAATACATTGGACACTATTGTAAGTGGGGGTAATAAATAGTCCACCACTAGCAGTGGTTCACCCTCTTTAATCCACTGCCATGTATTGTATTCTGTTGATGTTATAAAGATTACCATTTCAATTTCCAACCTCTGTTTTGGTTATTCCTCATTCAGTAACTTTTTCTAGGTGACAACAATATGTATATTATATTTTTTATCCAATCCTTCCATAAAAATGAACCTTTTTAGATTCATTATACTATGGTAAGAATTTATATATATATATATATATATATAAAATATCTCCAAAAACCACTCTGCATCCTAAAAGTCGAAGGTCAGTGATGGGAGTTAAATCTTCTTCTAATTATTCCATTCTGAATAGTTGCCATAAAATTCATACTTTTTCACGATCTGTCATCAACTTGTCATAGTCAGATTTTTATACTGAAATATGCTATTCGGTGGATAAAATTGGTATTAGTTTGGTGCAAAAATAATATCGTTTTTTGACATATTTTTTAACGTCAAAAAACGATATTATTTTTGCACCAACCTAATATTATAGTGAAGTAGGGGGTTTATAAAGTACTTTTTTTCGAAATTATGACTTCCCTATTAATATTTGGTGGGCATCTAATGCATTGGAGCATTTTATAAACTGTGAAATACTGTGAAATTTGGTGTGTATATATATATATATATATGATTTTTTCATAATTTTTTTAAAATCAATTATCCTTTTGTAAGCACTTTTTTGTTTTGAGCATAAGTATAATTGCTTTGTTTTCTTTGCTTTCCCGTTTTACTTATTTTCTACAATCGACTTTTTGTGCGTATAAGACTTACATAAACGTTTTCAAAGCTAATGTTTCAGGAGGAATAAGTGGAAAATGGCGTTTTCTGATTTTAGACAAATGATACTCATTTTTGTAAATTGAGGTCAAACTTATAAAATTTGTCTCTCGTTTAGTTCTCAGTTTCCGTAAAGGAGAGCGGGGGGGGGGCTAAGAACCCCCCCACCACAGCCACCCACCCGCTAGCGTCGATGATATGAACTCGGTGGAAGGATTTCTTTTGCTTACTGATCACTTGTCACAAGACTGAAAATCCAATCAAGGGAGATAAATCTGCGTCAAGGTTATCTCCCTTACGAATAGAATTATATTTTTCTTCGAACATCTTTCATACCAATTTGTCGGGTAATGGCTGATGTCAGTGAATCTATTAAGTTAGTAACACTGTAATTTTTTTTAACAATCTACGCACTTTATTGTCGATTGAACTGAAATCGATACATAACAAAGAATGAGATAAAAACAATTATAACCTACAAATTTACTGAAGGAATCAAATTCATGGTAAAATAAAAATTCTTTATGCTGAGTTTCATCCATTTTGCAGAGTCAAACAATAAGAGACATTGTTGTAATTTGTGGTTAATGTCAGCTCCAGAATAATGGCGGTATCCCTGAGGAATTTGGTGCTGTCATTTGAATTAATGTGAAATAGACAGGAATAATCATGTCTTCCTCAGCCACAAGATAATTTTGAGGAACCAGCATCCTTTCTAAAAATAAAATAAAATAAATAAATTGAAGAACTTTTTCAAATTCTATAAAATAAGATAGTTTGACATAGCTACTGGTCTTTATCAAATGCAATAGAATTGAACATTTTTTTCATATTTAATAGTATTTGTTTAATTTTATGTAATATTTTGTCCATTCATTGAATATTGCCGCCATAGCTGGTCTGGTACTCCTGCTATTTATTTTGAAATTCTTGATAAAATCCAAAGATGTGTCTTTGAAGACAATGAGATAAAGTGGAAAATTTTATTAATGATGCATATTGCCAAAGAAGCGTATGCTCACTTTGGCTTCCCCAGTTTAAAATGAAAGAAAGACAAAACTGTGTTTGGGAAAATGTCTTGGGATTTCTGAGGTTAAGTGAGTATGATAAATCAAATTAATTACCCTAACTTATCACCTCTTAATGTTCAGACTTAGACACTGTCAGGATATCTTTTATCTATATCTGTATTAGAGCCATTTGGTATTGTAGGATTTTAAATCAGGGATTTTTTTCTTACACACACACACACACACACACACACACACACACATACACACACACTAACAATGACAACATATCTCTAGAAAACCCTGAAGTCAAAATTACAACAACTGAAAGAAAAGAAGAAAAAAGAGAGAAAAGGTTAAGCAATGAGTGTAAAGAGAAAATCAACAAAAAAGACAAATAATCACATTCTGCACATATGCGCAGATAAGCACATGCACGTACATGTGCAAACACACACACACACTATGAAAAAAATCAAGAAGTATAAGAAGTCAATTACTGATATCTCCTGATGAGTGGAAGGAGTGATTCCCGGAGGATATCTCTATGAAACTCTGGAGTCAGGATACTGAAGGTAACATTAGTCAGATGAGATAAAGTGGAAAATTTAAAATATAAATAGTCCACCACTAGCAGTGGTTCACCTACTTTAATCTGCTGCCGTGTATTGTAATCTGTTGATGTTATAAAGATTACCAGTTTACATTGAAATAGCTAGATGTAACCATAAGTTCTGTGCTAACAGTTTCTTCCCTCACACTTCTCACATATACTTACCTTTAAAAACCTTTTACATATTAATTTTATGATAGCAGAAAAAAAAAACAAAAACAAATTTACAATAACCTACAAAGGACAGGAAATTGTGGAGAGCCATGATTGCCCACATCCTAAAGGGACACAGCACATCAAATAAGAAGTCATCAAAGAAAAAAAGAAAAATTGTGTAAATGGTTAGCAGAACAGCCTTTAAGAGAGATATCAAAAAGACAAAATTTATTTAGAGCTACAAAGGACAGGAAATTGTGGAGAGCCATGATTGCCAACATTCTGAAGGGATGCATTGCATAAAAGAAGTAGCCTTTGATGAAATGAGCAATGGGGAAAATGTTTTTCAAATAAAATTGTTTGGTCATTGAAAAAGAAAATAAACAAAAATTGTTCCAAATATGAACTGCTCTAAAAATTCAAATAATACCTTCACTTAAATGCCACCTTTGGCAGTCACTGCCTAAATATAAATATAATTATCTGAAAATTCTAATTATCACAAAGCTTTAATATCATTATTAATTATAATTAAAATATCAACATTCATATGCCACTATGGCTGATGGAGGAGATTGCAGATAGGTTAAGATTTTTTATTCTTATTAAGAAAACAATTCTGTAAATAGCAGTTAACAGATCTAGAGCAATACTTTTTTTTACCTAGAAACCATTTGCCTAATTAGACTGCCAGCTTGGTGAACCTGTAAACACCCTGTGAAATTGACACAGTCAAATTATGCAAATCATTACTGCAATAGTTTTAGTTGCAAGTAAGTTCTATGGATTAATGTTGCTAGACATTTTGAATAGAAAGTTGTACAACTCTGACATTGCTTGCTAACCAAGACTAAAGAACATAACCTGCTTGGTTATTTAACCCATATTTGGGATAAATGAGATGGTTTCATACTTTTCCCAAAGGTATTAGTGTAAAAGTGACAGCAACATCCTTAGCTGAAATTTGAACCTGGCTCACCAAAACAATTATTCCTGCCAATAACCATGACCTGCACATCAATTTGGATGGGTAGTTCCTTTATTCCCCAAGATAAATTATCATAATGGTATTGTACTAACGATGCTTAAATGTGCCATTTTTGCTGTACTGTGACAAAAAAGAAATGGCAGTAACTAGATTATTATAAAATAGTTAATGAGAACCTAAATTTGTACAGAAAGTAATTGTGTATATTTATATTATTTACTTGTTTTAAAAATGAAAGTAACTCTAAAAAAGACTTTTCAAGAGGCAGATGTTAAAAACTTTCCTATAACAAGCTCACTAAAGTTTTAATATGATTTTTTTTAAATCATTTCACCCCAACCATGGAAATAAAGCCACTAAAATGCAAGGGTTACTGAGTGCAAGAGAATATGAGAAAAAAATACTATTAAGGAGAGAGAACAATAAATGAACAATTGACATTGCATTTAAATTTTTGAAGATCAAAGTTGACTGAGAAGCAAGAAGCTGGAAGAGAGTTCTACAAATGTGAAGTGTGATAGAAGAAACTATTTTACCTATAACTTTATTGCTTGGGGGAAATGATAAAAAAAAATACAATACATTGCCATCTCTATAGTAAAATAATTTTCAAAACATTTCTATCATAAAATAACTTTATAAATAATATACCAAACTATAGTAAAATAATTTTCAATGCATTTTTATAGCAAAATAATTTGCAAAATCTCTCTATTGTAAAATAACTTGAAATAATACAAATAATTTGCAATGCATTTCTATCATAAAATAAGTTTCATTGCAATTTCTATAGTAAAATAATTTGCAAAATATTTCTATCTAAAAATAAGTTTCATTGCAATTTTTATAGTAAAATAATTTGCAAAATATTTCTATCATAAAATAAGTTTCATTGCAATTTCTATAGTAAAATAATTTGCAAAATATTTCTATCATAGAATAACTTTAATTGCAATTTCTATATTAAAATAATATACAAAACTATAGTAAAATAACTTTCAATGCAGTTCTATAGCAAAATAATTTGCAGTGCAAATTCTATACAGAAATAATTTGTAATGCAATAATTATTATAAAATAATTGGCATTTTCTTTAATTTTATAAAAAAATAATTAAAATAATTTCCACTGACTTTCCTTCCATGTTTTTTTTAATATTTGCTTTGTCAAGAAGGAATTTTCAAAGGATTGAAAGTTTTCATAAATATTCCTTGTGATATGACAAAGAATATCTCTGAGATTTGGCCAAAATTGTATTTGGACTTTTATTCTAAGAATATTATTCATGTTATTAAGGTGCCTAACCATTTTGAAGGAGGAAGGGTTGTCTGGCACTGGGTATAGAACCGAAAATCAAATGTAATCATTGAAGATTTTAAAAGGATGGATACAGAAGTTAAAGGGTTGAGGGCAGGGGGACATTGGCTAAGAACTACATTTTACTGATGCTGGATGCCAGACATTGCTGCCAAATTACTTTCTGCTGTTACCAAAACCAGAAACGGAAGCTGCAACCATGAATATGCCATGTGTCCAGTGTTTCTAATTGTCTGGAAGGAGAATTCAGGAAATTCTTCTGAATTCCTCAGAGAATCATCTCTGTTAAAGTTTACAGTCTTTAATATCGAAAGCATTCCTTTGTGTTGGACAGTTTGGAGTTCCTTCAATTAGATTTAATTTTGGATCTCGTCTTCATTAACAAATTCCTCGTGTGTTGCCAAAATGGAATAGAAGACAATTTCTTTTGACATTTACAACCTCTGATTGTAAAAGAAAGTAGAAACAAAAAAAGTGCTTCTAAAAATGTTGGGCAGATAATTTTGAAATGCAAATTAGTTTTTATTAAGAAAGACAATTCTTTACACTTTAATGGGGAGAGAAATTTTTTGTGGAATTTCTTGCTTTCATCTTACATGTTTTTAAAAATGAAAGTAACTCCGAAAAGACTTTTCAGGAGGTGGATGTTCAAAACTCTCCTGCAACAAGCAGATCAAAATTTTAATATGACATTTTATTTTTGAATCATCTTACCCCAATCAAGGGAATAAAGTCACTGAGACACTGAGTGTTAGAGAATATGAGAAAAAATATTTTTAAAGAGAGAGAACAATAAAAGAATAAGAAGACAGAAGACAGAAGACAGAAGATAACGATTGGCATTGAAATCCAATACATTTTCATAGTAAAAATCACTTCCAATGCATTTTCAGAGTAAAAATCATTTCCAATGCATTTTCATAGTAAAAAATTATTTCCAATACATTTTCATATTAGAAATCATTTCCAATGTATTTTCATAAAAATCATTTCCAATGCATTTTCAAAGTAAAAATCATTTCCAATGTATTTTCAGAGTAAAAAATTATTTCCAATGCATTTTGATAATAAAAATCATTTCTAATGCATTTTTATAGTAAATATCATTTCCAATGCATTTTGATAGTAAAAATCATTTCCAATGCATTCTTATAGTAAAAATCATTTCTAATGCATTTTCATAATAAAAATCATTTCCAATGCATTTTCAGAGTAAAAAATTATTTCCAATGCATTTTCATATTAGAAATCATTTCAAATGTATTTTCATAATAAAAATCATTTCCAATGCATTTTCATAGTAAAAAATCATTTCCAATGCATTTTCATAGTAAAAAATCATTTCCAATGCATTTTCATAGTAAAAATCATTGGCCAATGCATCTTCATAGTAAAAATCATTTTATATCTTTTCAGAAATCTCTCCACTATATTAGCTGGGAAATCATGGCAATTTACAAATAATAAAGAAAAGGACTCTGTGAAGAGCCATGATCATCTATGTCCTGAAGAGATATGGCATTTTAAAAAATAGTAATCAGCCTGAATTCAGGTGTTTTTTTTTTTTGTTTTTTTTTGCATAGTTAGTAATATTTAATAAAGGAATACTTAAAATGGGTATCTACTCTAACACACACACACACATTTTACATCTCTCTCTTCATGCATAGATGTGTGTATGGGTGTGTGTGTGTGTGTGTACACATATATGTGTGTGTATATATACATATATATATATTTTAATCATTATCCCAAAAAGACGCTAAGACCTGAGGGGTTACTGATTGTGAGAGAATATAAGAAAACATTAATAAGGAGGGAGAACATTAAAAGAACAAGGATTAAGAAAACAGTAGATAACGATTGACATTGCATTTAAATTTTTTAATATCAAACTTGACTGGAAAGCAAGAAGCTTGAAGAGAGTTCCACAAGTGAAACATGCAATAGAAAAAAACTGTTAGCATATAACTTACAGTTACATCTAGCAATTTCAACTGTAAAATGATGAGACCTTCCTGCCAATCTAGTACTGCACTTAAATTCATAAAGTCTAGGTATCATAGAAGAAAGTTCATCAGAACAATTACCATGAAAGTATTTATAAAAAAGGTACAGGGAAGTTATGTTATGACAGTGGTTAAGTGAATGAAGCAGAGTTGCCAGGTCAAGATAGATAGATAAAACTCCAAAAGATTTATCTTCCAACTTCAAGTTTTACAGTGCTTCTGAGAAAGTTCGATAGATCTAATTTCGATTTTCAAAAATTTAAATGCAATGTCAATTGATATTTTCTATCTTCCTAATTCCTGTTCTTTTATTTTTCTCTCTCTTTAACAATGCTTTTTTTTCTTTTACTTCTCTCTCTTCATGCATAGATATAAATTTTTGAATATCAAACTTGAGTGGAAAGCAAGAAGCTTGAAGAGAGTTCCACAAGCGAAACGTGCGATAGAAGAAACTGTCAGCATAGAACTTATGGTTATATCTAGCCATTTCAACTGTAAATTGATGAGACCTAACCTCCAATCTAGTACTGCACTTAAACTCATAAAGTCTAGGTAATGTAGAAGAATGTTCATCTGAACAATTACCATGAAAGTATTTATAGAAAAGGCAGAGGGAAGCTACATTATTGCAAAAAAAGTTAAATTCGTCTTTTTTTTTCATATACTTATATTGATTAAGTACTTAAAATTAAAAAAATATTATATTTGTTACCTGAAGTGATTAAAATGAAAAAAATATCAAAAAAATTATTATTTTTCGTTGCTGGGTTTTACCGTATAACTCCATCAAGATATTTTTAACCAACTACTTAATATGACAAGAGATATTAAACAAATTACTATAAAAAAAAAAAAAAAAAAAAAGAAACAAACTTGAGAGACCAACTCTTTTTAGGAGAATTGCACTTGGGTTTCACTAAATCTTGTCTTTGTTAAAGATGACAACATCTAAAGTATTTGCTTGAACAAAAAAGAAAGTGTATTCTATTCAGGGTATAAAAAGACACCTTGTTTCTCAATGTGAAAAAGAATGAATCTATTTTATTCTTATGCCTGATTCAATAGCAATTTTAGAATGCATAAAATCAGCAGTATTAATAATTTGGATAATAAAACAGAGATTAAAAAACAAAAATGGTGGAAAGCAACTTTTTACTTTTAATTTTGAAACTCATTTCACTCCAAGCAAGGTAATAATGCTACTAAGATGCAAAGGCTTCATGAGAGGGAAAAAGAATGAGAAAACTTTAATGAGGAGAAAGGGAAATAAAGGAATAGGTTTCAGGAAAACAGAAGATGGAGATTGATTTTGTATTTAAATTTTTGAAGATTGTAGGTAACAGGAAATCAAATAATCTGAAGGGTGAGAAGTGTGAGAGAAGAAACTATTAGCATAGAACTTACGGTTACATCTAGCTAGTTCAACGGCAAAATGGTGAAACTTTGTTGCCAACCCAGTAGCACAATAAAATTAATGCAGTCGAGGCACAAAGGAGAAGAGCTCATCAGAACAATTGCCATGTGTTATATTCCATGCTAATAGGAATATATACTTGACAAACATGGTGGATAAAATAAGTAAAGATTTATTGTAAAACCAGTACAACAAGTAAGAAGGTAACAGTTATACGCATGGTCGTTGCAACTCAATCTAGTAGAGTGATACTATTGGAAGGTTGGTAGTTCTTGCGTAAGTCTGAGTCGCACTCAATAGATCCCAGCTACCCACCACAAGGGTTGCATGTGGCACAAGGGCGGTTTAATGTGAGTTCTCCGAGCCCGTATGTTCGGTCAAAAATATTCCCTTTCAAACCCGTATATACGGGTTCAGGGTCAGTCTACCTCCCCGAATGAGACTCTGCCCTTTGGGGCATCCTTGTCTGGGTTCCTCTCTGCCCGAAGGCAGAGAGTTTGACTGTCTAGCTGGAACAGGTCACAGCTAGACTCTGTTGACTTACTGCTACTTATGGGTAGTTACTACCTATAGTGTAGTTACTTATGGGGGTGACAGGTTATTCCATTACATCACCATGAAAATAAATTTGCATCATAAAATAGCGAGAAAAATAAAAGTCATTGAAAACTGCATAATGGCACAATGGACACCAAAAATCTTAAATTAAAATCCCAAATTAAGCATCCCTGTATCTTCAATGTGTTTTTTAAGTAAAATTGTAACCAGCATTTGTTGTAATTTGTTCCATCCCTCTATATACACATGATTCTGTTGAGAGATGGTCCTGATGATACGTTGGCTTTGCTTGAATGTCCTTCGTTTTTATATACATACTAGCATCATGGCCCGGCCTTGCCCATGCTTGATTCAAAAATCATATGACTCATACAGCAATCGCTATCACTTGTCTTAAAATATTTTTGCCCTTCCTTGCCTTTAAAGGAGTGCCCTTTGCCGTGCTGATGTTGCTATATGCCTTACTTCTTGCCTATCTGACACTGCAAATTTTTTCTAAGCTCTATACTAAACATTAAATCTGTTATGAAAAAAGAACTAAACAAAATGAACACAAAACGATCAGCTTTAAAAAAAGACTCGTAACTGGAAAAGCCGAATGAAAAAAGAATGTTAACAACAAATACTTTTTTACACCCAACCCAGTTCTGTGGAATCAGAATCAACATTAAGCTTAAGCAAGCGAATGAGCCAATTGGAGTAAAGTGCCATGCAGATTTAAATTTTTCCCACTTGTGACGAATGCAGTTATCAATTTTTTTTGCATGCTAGCATGCTAGTTAACATTTGTGTCAGTCAGCTGTTGGCTCTCACGCTGGCCAATAGAATCTTCCTGCCTATTCGTGGCAGTCAGCTATTGGCTCTCACTCTGGCCAGTAAAAAATGACTGCAAACTACATGAAAACTGCCATAGAAGCATGAAAAAATCGATTATTTCCACTATCGATGGGAGTTGGAAAATGCAAAGTCGGTCTTGGCCTTTTTACTAACTTGGAGCATGTGCATGTAAATTTTGGTGCAAATCCGTCGAAAATTGCGGCTGTGCATTCGTTACACACACACACACACACACACACACACACACACACACACATCCTGCCTTTTATAGATAGAGATATATATGTTTTTGTTTAATTATACAAGATACAATAGAATAAGCATAAACCAAAATGATAAAAGACTTTCATATATATTTCAGAGAAAATTGTATATTTTAAATAACATATAGGAATAAAAAAAATAAAAAAAGTTTTGCTTTCCTTTTTTGGTAGCAATGTGTACTCTTAGTGCACTGTCCCTGGACATCTGTTTTGTTTGGCCATCCCAGATGAAGAAAGAAAAAAATTGATTTCTGTTTCAATTGGCAACAAAACGTCTGTTCTGGTGCATAATGGGAGTATTCTATATTTATTTAACTATTTTTTATAATCTCACTTTTTCTTTCTTCATTGCTAATTATCATTCTTATCTATATTTTAAAGTAATTTTATTACTTCATTTTTCTTTTTTCTTTTATTATTATTTTGGTTTCATACTCCTACATAGTCTAGTACTAAGGATTAGAGCAGTGATTCTCAACTACTGTGTCATGGTATATTGTGACAGAATATATATATATATATATGTGTGTGTGTGTGTGTGTGTGTGTGTTTGTAAGTAGTAATGTTACAGCATTAGTATTTGAATAAATGAATAAGTATGAAACATTTTATCCCACATTAGCTAAATTGGAAAATTCGTAAACTTAAGGAATCATCACATATGCTAGACCACAAAAATCTCCTGAGCCGACCAAGCATAGAAATGAATACAATATGGGAACCAGTAATAAGGAGCGCTATTTGCATATAGCTGGGACCCTAACAGGTGCTAACACTCCTGGTCAGGGTGGACGTAGGAACACCTGCAATTAAAAGGTGGTTCCACGTACTACAAAACCTCCTGATCAGAGGCCTTGCTGTTGGGCGTAATTTATCGTCTTACCCAGGACGCAGATTTAGGCGGGGGATATTCACTCACTAGGATGATTCACTCTCTCTTTTTGCTCCGAGATGTTGTGGCGAAAACAAAAAACTCTTCTCTCCTGAAGACACTCCCCAAGAAGCCGACTACTTAATTTCAACCCAGCCACATGGAGTGCTGACACACACATACACATACACACACAGTACATAAATGTCTTCTGTCTTTTTTTCTTTTCTGTGTTTTCACATAAATATAATTTTCTTTTTTTATAAATATAATTTTCTGCTATGGATTCAAGGAATAATATTTTACATTTAACATTTTGGAGCTGTTTTTGAAATCCTTTTGTTTTTTGTAAAATCTGCCTTATTTTCTGAAGTTAGAGATCTAAACCTCAAAATTTTACACATACAATTATTAATTAATTATTAATTATTAAGTTGGCAGTTTCTGTGGATCTCCACGTTGATCCCTATCTTTTTATATTGATATTTCTTCCTAATATTTCAATCTTTACATTTTTTATCTTTGTCTACAGAATAATATTTTCAACAAAAATTTTGAACGTGCTAGAAAGGATTAAATAAATAAAATAATAAAAAAATAATTTTGTCTTTCCTCTTAATAATATCATAAATATATTGTCTTTCCTCTTAATAATATCATAAATATATTGACTATAAATGTTAGTTTTTATCAAGTTTGGGGCCTTTTTCTTCATGCTATGATCGTTTTTAGAAAATCTTTGTAGGTATCTAGTTTATTGTATTGATTTTTCAGTTAAAAATTTAAATTTAACAGTTGAAAACTTGTAAAATTAATAGGAGAATTTCATTAATTAAACAATACTTTTAGTTTGAAAAGTTGACAAACATTTGATGATATTTGTTTTTGAAATAGATTAAAAAATTTTTCGAATCATTTTTCTTTTTGAAAATTTTCCAATATTTGCGACATTGTTTCGAAATTTTTATCGGATTAGAAACGTCATCCTATTATGACGTCATGACGACCAAAGCGGAATGGCAATTGAAACGCTACACTTACATTGAATCATTTATTCAACTGAATTTGGACACAGCAACACTTTGTTTCTTGTGAAAGAATACAGCTGCTTTAAATTTCTTAAATTTGTGTATAATACAGCGAACAACAACAAAATAAACAAAATGCCAGGAGCGGGTGACGAAATAGCAGGTCCGAGAGACGAAACGGCAGACACAACAGACAAAATGGCTGACCCGAGTACGAAAATGGCGGCATCATTTCCTCTGTTGGAGGTGCCGCCATGTATTGTTGATATAGATGATGAGGAACGAATGCCGGAAGACGTCACAGAATTCAAAACGAATGAAAAGCAAAACAACACAAGTGGCGACTCTCCCATTGGTCAATGGAGAAATATACCAGAATATATAACTTTTCTTACAAAGCAAAAACGTAGGGGGTCAGAGGAGAATAAACCCAAAACTCATCCTGAAGAAATTCCTTCAGTCGATGCAACAATAATGGTGGAAGAAGACGCTAAATGTAGTAATACTGAACCAATGTCCAGTATATTTGTCCTTTCGAAAAAAGAAAAGAAAATGCTAATTTTGGCGGTTATCATTCTTATTATATTGGCAAGCCTGATGATTATATATGAAGCCATTGGCATATATACAATCACAACGAAATTAATTCTCCTGATCCCCTTTGCTTTGGTAATTTTTACCTTACTGTGTATGGTGATATATCAGTTATTCGTACTTCAGAAATTGGAATCGGCCCTTATGGAATCTTGGACCGTTTAAAACATCTACAAATTCCATGAAATCTTTTTGCGTCGATTCTATTTTGTTTTAATTGTATTTTGAATTTTAATGTCAACAAACTGAATTTAATGACATTTTTGAATCCATCACATTCTCTTAAGATGATGACACCAAGTATCTTCACTTTCGTTTTTCGGAGAAGAAGGTTATACAGCCTACATCCACTGCAAATACCCTGGAGAGATATATGAATCCACCTCATCTCCCAACAGCCGTGACTGAATAGGAGGATAGGCTATGCCGTATAGCCTGGGATGTCTTGTGTTAAAAAGCACCTTTATTTCGTGACTAACCAAGCATAATCAGCACGGTTACATTCCTAAAGCCATGAGCAATAATGGATTGGTTCGACCAAGGAGTGAGAAGTCCCTGGATCTGATCTAATGACATTTCAGACAAATTACCTTTGATTCTACCAATCAACATTATAGTAGAATCTAATTTTATTAATTTATATTAAATTAATAAAACTTACGTGCAAATACCCTGGAGAATATCCGAATCCACCTCAACTCCTAACAGCTGTGAGTAAATAGGACAGACTTGTTCCTATAGCCTGAGATGGCTAAATCTACTACTATGAACTATGTGTTAAAAAGCATCTTCAATCCGTAACTAACTAAGCATGGTCAGCACGATTACATCCCTGAAGCCATGAATAATTATGGATGGGTTCGACCAAGGAGTCAGAAGATCCTGGATCTGATCTAATGACCTTTCAACCCTGTTACCTTTAATTCAACCAATCAATATTGGTAGAATTTAATTTTATTAATTTTTATTGAATGAATAAAAATATAAGTATTTATTTTTGGAATTGTTATTATTTCTTCTCTAACGCCTAGACTTTTTTTATTATTTAATAAAATTGGAATAGTTTCGCAGTAATTTGGCTGTATTTCCTCGGCTTTCGCCGACTAAAGTAGCTAGCTGAGGAGTAGGGAGATCACAGAGGGCGAGGTCTACGCGGCATTGAAGAAGGTCTGCAGAGGCAAGTCTCCGGAACTTGATGCGTTACCCTATGAATTGTACTTGAGGATGTCGCACATCTTTGTTCCGATTTCGACAACTGGTTCCGCCGGGGGTCCGTCCTCGAGCGGGTCTTCCGGGGCGTGATCACGCTGTTGAAAAAGGGCAAGGGTGTTGGGTGGGATTTAGATGATAACAGTCCATAACTCTGCTAAAGACAGAGTTAAAGATTTTTTTGGCCAAGATCCTGACGGAGCGTCTGCAGTCAGTTGCTAGGATTTTGTTGGGACCCGAGCAGACTTGTGCTGTGAAGGGCCGAACAATTCAGAGTAACCTGCATCTGAACGGCACGATAATAGAGGGTGTAAAAGAAGACGAAGAAGCTGCGCTGATCAATTTGAATCAGTCCAAGTCATTTGATAGGGTCAACCATCGCTACCTGTCTGGTGTCCTGCAGGCCACTGGATTCTGCCGGTGGATTAGCCTCTTGTATCAATCCCCCAGTGCTATGGTATAGGTGAATGGAAGGTGGTCGGGTTTTTTTTGAGCTGTCTTGCTCGGTTTGTCATGGTTAGTTGTCTATTATCGCCTCAACTTTGCGCCTTGGCACTGAAGCCTCTCCTTCGCTGGCTAAGGAACAGGGCGTGCAGTCCGGCCCTACGTGGAATCGCTGTTGCTGGAGGGGCTCGAGCCAGGGTTTCCGTGTACGCCGATGACGTATCTACTTTCGTGTCGTGCCGCAGCGGCATTGAGGTGGTACTGAAGGCGCTGGAACGTCACGAAAAGGTCACGGGAGCCAAGATTAATCGCGACAAGTCTTCTGGTTTGTAGTTAGGTGCCTGGAAGGGGGTCGATCTTCCGGGGCCCTCTTGTTGGACGGACGGTCCTCTCTATATTCTCGGATTGTGGTTTGGACCTGACCTCAAGTGGGAGAAAAATTGGTCAGAAGTACGGGCAAAGGTCAAAGCGGCAGTCGAGACTTGGCTGAGGCGTGTGCCACTTCCGTCTTTCATATTGTCCGTTACCGCATGTATGTACTACTTCTCTGTAAGAAGCGTAAGAAGGCGATCGAACGCTTGCTCTCCTCCGTCAGTTGGGTGGGTGGGGAGTCCGCAAGCATCACATCTTCAGAGAAGTCTGTATCCAACCTCCGTGTTATGGAGGGATGGGAATGCCGCACTTGGAGAGTCACAAACAGAATACAGTGACCTCCCTTAATTTTGACGGTTTGACGGGTCAAACTAACATCAGTTATCTTTAACTTTGTTTTTGGGTTCACTCCATCCCCACTCATTATATATCATGTACATATTTTTATATAGAGAATTTTATGTTCATTTAATTTTTATGTCATGGGGTGTTTTTTATAGGTTCCCTGAGAGTATGCAGTATTGTGGTATATGGAGGATTGATTGATGATGGATAAGTTCTTGTGGTAAATAAACAAATTTTAATGAGTGACTGGGTCGCGAATCAAATTAGCTAGGTATTAGATAGTAAGTGACGATCAGCCTCAGCACATTAAACCCCACCCCCAATTTTAGGTCTTGTGCCCAAATTTTATTTTATAAAATAAATATTGCGAATTTAAGATTTTAAAACTTTTAAATTGCTTTAATACTCTAAATTATTCAAGTGCAATTTTTTAATATTAACAATTCTGAACCATTATCCATTACACAATCCACACATCCAATCTTACAACACCTGGTATTCCAAAATGGTCACTCATCTAGACACTGACCAGGCTCGACGTTGCTTTACTACGGGAACAAGTGTTTCGACATGATATGGCTGTAAATCTATATTTTTGTAGATTATCACTTTTTTGGCTGTGACATAAAATATTGATTTTTTTTATCGATTTAGAAAAGAATTCCTGTTTATAATATAAGTACAATGTCAAACTGTGTTATAGCATACCTACGGACCATAATAAGTATGTCCCCCATCACATAAGTACAGTAGTAAATACTGTATGTTGATATGCAGTTGGAGATTCATCTCCAGCTCTGCTGGTCGTGCTGTCTGCCTCCGAGTAGAGAGGATCCCCAGACGAGCCTGTGTCGATGGGCAAAGTCTCGTTTCGGGAAACAGCAACCCGAATCCGTTTTATACGGGGTCTACGGAGAATTTTTGGCCTACGGGCTCGGATACACCACATAATATTCGGACTTGTGCCACATCTGACCGTGTGGAGCGGTTGGTAGATATCCTGCAGATAAAGATTCGTCTCCAGCTGTGCTGGTCAAACTCTGCCTGCCGGCAGAGTCTCGTCTCCGGAAACAGCTACTCGACTCCGTTTTATACGGGGTCTGCGGGGAATTTTTGGCCGAGCTTACAGGCGCGGATACCTCACATTAAATTTGTCCTTGTGTCACACCTGACAGCATGGGGTGATTGGTAGATATCCTGCAGTTGGAGATTCATTGTCGAAGCCATAGTAGTCAAAAGTAGTCAACTGTAATAAATGAGTCAAATAGACTCATTTATTACAGTTGACTACTTTTTCTACGCGCTGCTGGCGAATCTTATAAGTGTTGTTCTTGTCCTAAGTATTATCGTTCATTACCAACCTTTGTGTGATTATTCTATTCAGTAACCTTCCCTAGGTTACAACAAACAGATATCTGACTCTTACATAGTTCTTTGAGGTTTAGCATACGAAAGCAGACTTTCACAAAAAAAAGGATATTTCTTTCAAATAAAGAAAAAATGGTTACCTAAATTTGTAATTATTAAACAAAAATTATAATAAATAATTGCATTTATTCATTTATTTTTCAATTAAAGAAAATACTTATTAACCTCAAATGTTTGTGATTCATCACAAACTCAACAGCTTCCAGCTACAAGCCTTCATAAACACCAACCTCCGCAAACACAGCCACAAGCAACCAACTATCCAGCCACGACACAACTCAGCTACAAGCCATCATCGACACCAACCTCAGTAAACACCAGCCACAAGTGGCCAACTATCCAGCCACGACAAAACCCAGCTACAAGCCTTCATCGACACCAACCTACGCAAACACCAGCCATGAGCAGCCAACTATCCAGCCACAACACAACGAGCTACAAGCCTTCATTGACACGAACCTTCGCAAACACCAGCCAACTATCCAGCCATGTCACAACCCAGCTACAAGCCATCACCGACACCAACTTCCACAAACACCAGCCACGAGCAGCCACTATCCAACCATGACACAACATGGCTACAAGCCTTCATCGACACAAACCTCCGCAAACACCAGCCACAAGGAGCCAATTATCCAGTCACGACACAACCCAGCTACAAGCTGAGGTTGGTGTCAATGAAGACTTGTAACTGGGTTGTGTCGTTGCTGGATAGTTTGCCACTTGTGGCTGGTGTTTGCGAAGGTTGATGTCAAGGAAGGATTGTAACTGGGATTTGTCGTGGCTGGATAGTTGGCTGCTCATGGCTGGTGTTTGCAGAGGTTGGTGTCGATGAAGGCTTGTAGCTGGGTTGTGTCGTGGAACAGAGGTAACTGTGATGACTGTGAAGAGAATGCCTTGTAGACGAGTCAAAGTAGGCCGAGGTGACACAGTCGTCACAGTGACCTCTGTTCCATAGAACAGGCTTACCAAACCCACACTAATGTGACATCAGTCTGATTCAACGCAACAGGTCTGCCAGCCAACGATAACAACCTACTACCGTGATCTCAATCAAACGTGCACCGGCTATATCCTGTGAGCTCGGCCAGGCTAGCACAAGAAATAGGTTAACTCCCAGTGCTACACTTACACTAGACGATTTCCCACTGAAACTGACATTTCGTACATCCTTCAACGTCTTTGTACAACATACCAACAATAAGTGTTATTTCAATCTAATCTTGTTATTCCCTTATCCCACTATCAATGTATAATATAACAGTATCAGAAAAAGGACACTATTTCTAAAATGATGAACTTTCTTCTATGTTACCTAGATTTTGCAAATTTAAATTTTGTACTATATTAGTGGCTAGGTCTCATCATTTTACTGTCAAAATGATTCAATATAAGTTCTATGCTGACAGTTTCTTCTCTTGCACTTCTCATTTGTGGAACTCTCTTTTGGCTTCTTGCTTTACAGTCAACTTTGCTCTTCAAAAATTTAAATGCTATGTCAATCACTATCTTCAGTCCTCTTAATGTCTCTTCTTTTATTCTTCTCTCTCATTTTTGCAGACATGTGTTTATATTATTGTCCTTGTTTTGGTGTGAGAAACCTGCCTCCAAAGTAAAAAATATTTTTGATACACCCTGTATATATAGTAATATTTCTTCAAAAATGTTGGATGGTTCTCTTAACAATTAGAGCATTTAATATCAGGAATATACTCTTCCTCCATATGATCTGGGTCTTTTAACCACATTTTCCACATACTGAATGTCCTCTGCAGCTCTCCTTGTGGTGTTCATGTCTCTGACACTCAAGGGATTGGGGATGTATTGTTGTTCAACTCTCTTAATCATAAATCCAATTTTTCTTTCGGGATTGAGGGCTTATTAAATGTTAAGATATATGTATATGTTTAAATTTGTTGATTGCCCCTTTATACTATTATCTTTCTATAGTTGGTGACCCCTATGGCTGCATTTATTTCTTCTGGTGCAGTCATGGACAGCTCGCAATTTCTGACAACTTCCTCTGAGTTGTTAAGTCTTTCATGTTGATTTACTTTACATTTTAAATTGCAAAATAACTTCATTTGTAGTCTGTTATCTGTGTATTTCTTAATGTTCACATTTACAAGTAGATTGCCACTTCACATTTTTTTTCAACGTCCAAAGTCTTGCCTTGCTGGTAATTATTTTTTTGATCAAGAATGCTGACAGATTGACCAAAGAAGTTTCCTCTAGAGATATAATTTTGATGAATTTGAGGAATTCTGTTCTGGCTTATATTTCTGAATCTGTATTTATTGCATTAAAAAAATACAATTATGGCACGAGGCCGAAAAAGGGGATGGGTTGAGGCTGGTCTTAAGTAACTATCCTATACCTAGCTAATCCGATTCATGACCCATTCATACATTACAATTTCCACATTCACCACAAGAACTCGTCCGTCACCAATCGATCCTCCATACACCATAATACCACATTCTCACTTGTGAGACCTACAAAACGCACCCCGTGACATAAAAATTTAATGATGCTAAAATATATATATAATTCTATGATGAAAAAATGAGAGGGGAGGGAGATGAACCCAATAACAAACTAAAATATTAACACAAATCAAATTAAACATAACTGATGTTAGTAGGGCCCATCCAACCCTCAAAAAAGAGAGGCCGCTGTATTCTGCCCATGGGACAAGATCAAGAGGCGCTCTCGCTAAGGGAGTGGGAAAAGGATAAAAAAATCATATGGGCATGGGAAAATATAAAGCTGACCCAGTCGAGATAAAAAGGGGTCAAAAACAAACTGGTGAGGTTGAGAATCTCAACCTGGATCATAACCAAAGATGTGGCCAGAGACAGGCCAGGAACAACACTTACTGACATTAACTAGGTACACAAAAGCTTGTCTAACTTAACCAAGGGAAGGGTTCCACAGGAAACCACCCTGAAACCACCCTGATGTGACGTAGGCTTGACCTAAAAGAGAAAATCAAGGCTAGCCCCATTCAAATGAACCAACCTCACTTCAGTCACCCATCTTTTGCTAAAGACTGTCGAATGCATGTGCTTTCTATCTTATATTTCTGAATCTATGTCAGAGAGAGATTCTGTTTGGGTCTTTTTATTTAAATTTGCCATGTGATTTGTTTGTTTTTCATCCATTGGTCCTGTTGTGGAATCTTCCACATTAGCCTTCCACCCCTTTCGGAAAGATGTATTCTTCCCTAAAAAAAGCCTTAACCAATCATCACTTCGTTTCTGTAAATTCAATCTTCTATTGGTTAAGAAACACTAAACTGTAGCAAAGTTGAGACAGATCCTTTTTCCCGCCGAGCTCCCTGGAGCCGATTTTTAAACATCACTTCAAAATTTTCAACAAACTCAACACAGCACTCAATCGACCATTGTCTGCATGGTAATCAAATTACAATTGACTTAAAAAGTGAATGTTTTCATGACACAAACAGTAATTATACAATTCATCAATTTAGCCTATCAGTTAAAAGCAAACAACTCTTCACAACTTAAATTCTAACAAACAAGTAACACATGCATACACACTAATATTTGAATGAACACATTTGAGATTTTTCTTGGCAGAAATTAAATTATTTTAATTTTTCTAACAAATAAAAACCATTAACTTTTTCTGACCAAATTTCTGCATGAACATTCTTTATAACCTTGTCTCAATTGCCACAGTCAACAAACATTCTGTTATCCTTGCATGTATATCTATTGTATATATAAAAATCTCTTTATTGTTGGATCTCTAACCACTCTGTTTTTAGTAATTTCTTGCAATGTAAATTGTCCTTATATTCTTTATTTGATCTACGTGTTGTGGGATAATGCATAATAAGCATGCATAATCTTCGCCTTTACATAAATTACCTTCTGATACATTTTCATTCAGCTACAACCCACAACAATATTCTTGTCATGGGAAATGTTAAATGTTGTTAATACCGGTTATTACAAACAGAGCATTTACTTAAATATTTATTTATTTATTTATGTATAACCACAACAATGTCTTAAAATAATTGTCGGACTTTGTCCATTTCATAATATATATATATATATATATATATATATATATATATATATTGTCATCCATATACAAGCCTGTTTCACTGTATCACATCTCATCAGTGTGGCTAGACATCAGATTGTTTCAAGGTGGGATTGAAACCCAACTAATTTAGCATCAGTCAGAGATCCTACCCCTAAGCTATTGGTCAATGCCAGAGAGAAAGGGAAATTCTAACATATTATATACAGATGTATACAAATACCAGCAGCCAGAGGGCTCTGTTCATTAATGAAGAGCGATGTGTTAATAGTGGTGACAGCTATATATTTAGACATATTATTACTTGGGAAAATAAAAATTATTTGAAAGAAAATTTTTCTGGATCAATTTTCTACAGCCACCAAGAAATTAATTTGTGTACTTGAATGGATAAATAATAAATAAATAGACATAATACATCTAACGGTGGAGTAATGGATAGCAGCTCGGATTGAGGAATCGGAGAGCCAAGTTCAAATTCCAGTTGAATCTATTACATTCACTTACGTGCTAATACACTTGGGAAAGGTATGAATCCTCTTCTTCTCCCCCAGCTATGGGTAAATAGCAGGGCAGACCAGGTTCTGTAGCCTTGGATGGCAACTGGTCTACCGCAGAAAGAAATGGCAACCTACTCCAGGAAAAAATCTGCCTCATCAGTCATGTATCAAAAGATACATGATCGTCTACGCATGTATCACGCATGGTACATAACTGACTATCAGAGGCACAATGCAGTAATGGATAGCGGCTCGGATTGAGGAGTAGGAGAGCTAAGTTCGAATTCCAATCAAATCCATTACATTCACTTACCTGCTAATAACCTTGGGAAAAGTATGAATTCTCTTCTTCTCCCCCCAGCTATGGGTAAATAGCAGGGCAGACCAGGTTCTATAGCCTTGAATGGCAACTGGTCTACTGCAGAAAGAAATAGCAACCTACTGCGGTGAAAAAAATCTGCCTTGTCAGTCATGTATCGAAAGTTATGTCATCGCCTAAGCGTGTATCATGCATGGCACATAACTGATAATTCCCGTCTCCAAGTTCTCCATGCCTTAACCAGGTATTGAACTCACATTCTTAACAGGAGATAACTGATAACTGACATCTGTTAGACATGGCACGTGGAACTAGAACAGTCTATCCCAGCGAGTGAAAT
The DNA here is from genome assembly GCA_963932145.1 of Acanthosepion lycidas. NCBI lineage: Eukaryota > Metazoa > Mollusca > Cephalopoda > Sepiida > Sepiidae > Acanthosepion > Acanthosepion lycidas. The sequence goes on along the minus strand of OZ010609.1, from coordinate 58,043,586 downwards.
AAAGGGTTCAGTTCGACATTCCAACCACCTGAAGAAGGCTGGAGCGTAGAACGGCCGAAACATTGTGATGAATAGAGCGACAAAGATGAGGATGATAGTCTGAATATAAATAGTGTACATTCCGATAAACAATCTAATAAATAGTGTAATCTAATAAAAATAAATAAAGTCTTTATAATATTTTATAACAAATATTATGAACACATTATTTATTTTTATTCTCAAAAACAAAGAAAAAGTATAAATTCACTTTCATCATATGTTTAGGTCTTATTACAATTCTAATCATCACTTTTTAAAACAATAAACATGGCTGAACAGTGAAGATAAAGAAAAGCAGTGTCATGGAAAAAACGCCCTTTTGACAATATTGACAACATTTTCATAAAAGGAAAGTATTTTTTTCAGTAATATTGAAATATGAAAAAATACAATACAAAAATAGGTGGTTGGAATGTCGAACTGAAACCTTTATTTCACTTGCTGGGGTAGACTGTTCTAGTTCTATGTGCCATGTCTAATGGATATCAGTTATCTCCTGTTAATTCCCATCTCCAAGTTCTCCACGTCTTAACCAGGTATTGAACTCACATTCTTAACAGGAGATAACTGATAACTGACATCTGTTAGACATGGCACGTGGAACTAGAACAGTCTACCCCAGCAAGTGAAATAAAGGTTTCAGTTCGACATTCCAACCACCTGAAGAAGGCTGGAGCATACAACAGCCAAAACATTGTGATAAATATGGAAACAAAGATGAGGATAATAGTCTGAATATAAATAGTGTACATTCCGATAAACAATCTAATAAATAGTGTAATCTAATAAAAATAAATATTGTTTATAATATTTGTTATAAATTCTCAAAAACAAAGAAAAAGTATAAATTCACTTTCATTGTATTTTTAGGTTTTATTACAATTCTAATCATCGTTTTTTAAAACAATAAATGTTGCAGAAGAGTGAAGATAGTCAAAAAAAGTGGTGTCATGGGAAATCCGCCCTTTTGACATTATTGACAATATTTTCATGAAAGGAAAGTATTTTTTCACCAATACAAAGAAAAAGGTAAAGGGAAAGAAGCAATAGGTATGGACGATGGAAAACAATGTTTGTACAAATCATCAAATGTACTCAATATAAGAATAAAAAGTAAAATAAAAAAAAATGCCGCATTTAAAATATTTTCAATCGATCAAATGACATGGCTCCATAAATGATAGATTTGTCCAATTAATATTCATTATTTCCAAACATTATCACAGTCCTTTGAGTTTTTTTTTTTGTCTTCTCCAACATCATTGATTTGATGAAGACAAGATTAAACTACTGTCACTAATATATGGAAAAGACACATGCTCAATAATGTTCAAGAAACATGATTCTTATCCGGGTTATTTATCAATTTCCATGCTGCTCCAGCCTTGTTAGAATTACCATTAAAAATTGTTATGTATGTATAGTTTTGCTATATTTTGTTAAATCAGACTAAAATGATTAACATAATCAATGCTACTTTGCATATTTAAACCTTTATCCATGTTTTCTTAGAATTGCCAGGACAAATTCCAATAGAAAACAACATAAGCATTATTTTAGTACAGTGTAACCCGGATATAAGAGACCCGGATATAAGAGAAACTCGGATATAAGATAGTTTTTCTCTGGTCCCAAATTCGAGCCATACTTACCGAAACAAAATAGACCAAACCGGGATATAAGAGAAACCCGGATATAAGAGACTTCTTATCCGGTCCCGACAACTCCCTTTCTTATATCCGGGTTACACTGTAAATAAAATAAAAACATATTACTACTTTCATTACTACATTGGGTATAAATTAATATTTCTTTCATCTTATTTCTCTTGCTTTTCCACCAAGTAGTAATAGTCTTAAGTTGTTTGAATTTCATAGATGAAGCCTCCTCAATTATTATTCATTTTTCACTAGTATTTCTTTCATCTTGATTCTCTTGCTTTTCCACCAAGTAGTAATAATCTTAAGTTGTCTGAATTTCTTAGATGAAGCCTTGGCAATTATTATTCATTTTTGACTAGTATTTCTTTCATCTTATTTCTCTTGCTTTTCCACCAAGTAGTAATAGTCTTAAGTTGTCTGAATTTCTTAGATGAAGCCTTGGCAATTATTATTCATTTTTGACTAGTATTTCTTTCATCTTATTTCTCTTGCTTTTCCACCAAGTAGTAATAGTCTTAAGTTGTCTGAATTTCTTAGATGAAGCCTTGGCAATTATTATTCATTTTTGACTAGTATTTCTTTCATCTTATTTCTCTTGCTTTTCCACCAAGTAGTAATAGTCTTAAGTTGTCTGAATTTCTTAGATGAAGCCTTGGCAATTATTATTCATTTTTGACTAGTATTTCTTTCATCTTATTTCTCTTGCTTTTCCACCAAGTAGTAATAGTCTTAAGTTGTCTGAATTTCTAAGATGAATCCTTTTCAATCATTATTCATTTGTCTTTCATCATATTTCTCTTTTTTATTACTCAGCTCTCAACTTACCTTTTTCTACAGAATCCCGTGTTGCTTTTGTTGACAAATATTTTCCATATATAATCAATTTTTGGACGTTTTTGCAGCTTTTATCTTCTCTTTACACAAGGAATCTTGAGCACAATAATTGCCAAAGTCATCTATCCTTTTAGAAAAGCAGTTTTCAGGTAAGTGACATTTTCTTCTTTCATTACTGACTCATTTCAGTAGAATTATCCAATTTAAGGATACAATATTCTTCTTTTCCATTCCTAAAAATGGCTTTAAAGATACATAACTAACATTCATAAAAAATTCTAGAAGATGAAGAAACAAAATGTCTTCCCATATCTTTTTTTGAAAGAAATTATTATTTGATATCATTGAAAATCTCTATTATGTCTGTTATCTAAAGTGGCTCTATCTATACCTTCTCTTATAGTTGTAATGTAATTGTCCAGTTTCTACAGTCATATTAGACCAGAAACAGTTTCTTAATCTCTAACATTATCTTTTGGGAAAGTAACTTACTCTCTTCCAATATGCCTTCAAATTTGTGTTGCTCATTCAATCGTCTGTTATAACTCAACTCAAATATTTCCACACTTGCTTAATTTTAACATCCCCAATGTGTAACTCACAATTTTTTACCACGTTTTTGCATACTACTTCTCAATGTCTTAGATGAAGCCTTGGCAATTATTATTCATTTTTCACTAGTATTTCTTTCATCTTATTTCTCTTGCTTTTCCACCAAGTAGTAATAGTCTTAAGTTGTCTGAATTTCTTAGATGAAGCCGTGGCAATTATTATTCATTTTTGACTAGTATTTCTTTCATCTTATTTCTCTTGCTTTTCCACCAAGTAGTAATAGTCTTAAGTTGTCTGAATTTCTTAGATGAAGCCTTGGCAATTATTATTCATTTTTTACTAGTATTTCTTTCATCTTATTTCTCTTGCTTTTCCACCAAGTAGTAATAGTCTTAAGTTGTCTGAATTTCTTAGATGAAGCCGTGGCAATTATTATTCATTTTTGACTAGTATTTCTTTCATCTTATTTCTCTTGCTTTTCCACCAAGTAGTAATAGTCTTAAGTTGTCTGAATTTCTTAGATGAAGCCTTGGCAATTATTATTAATTTTTGACTAGTATTTCTTTCATCTTATTTCTCTTGCTTTTCCACCAAGTAGTAATAGTCTTAAGTTGTCTGAATTTCTTAGATGAAGCCTTGGCAATTATTTTTCATTTTTGACTAGTATTTCTTTCATCTTATTTCTCTTGCTTTTCCACCAAGTAGTAATAGTCTTAAGTTGTCTGAATTTCTTAGATGAAGCCTTGGCAATTATTATTCATTTTTGACTAGTATTTCTTTTATCTTATTTCTCTTGTTTTTCCACCAAGTAGTAACAGTCTTAAGTTGTCTGAATTTCTTAGATGAAGCCTTGGCAATTATTATTCATTTTTGACTAGTATTTCTTTCATCTTATTTCTCTTGCTTTTCCACCAAGTAGTAATAGTCTTAAGTTGTCTGAATTTCTTAGATGAAGCCTTGGCAATTATTATTCATTTTTGACTAGTATTTCTTTCATCTTATTTCTCTTGCTTTTCCACCAAGTAGTAATAGTCTTAAGTTGTCTGAATTTCTTAGATGAAGCCTTGGCAATTATTATTTATTTTTGACTAGTATTTCTTTCATCTTATTTCTCTTGCTTTTCCACCAAGTAGTAATAGTCTTAAGTTGTCTGAATGTCTTAGATGAAGCCTTGGCAATTATTATTCATTTTTGACTAGTATTTCTTTCATCTTATTTCTCTTGCTTTTCCACCAAGTAGTAATAGTCTTAAGTTGTCTGAATTTCTTAGATGAAGCCTTGGCAATTATTATTCATTTTTGACTAGTATTTCTTTCATCTTATTTCTCTTGCTTTTCCACCAAGTAGTAATAGTCTTAAGTTGTCTGAATTTCTTAGATGAAGCCTTGGCAATTATTATTCATTTTTGACTAGTATTTCTTTCATCTTATTTCTCTTGCTTTTCCACCAAGTAGTAATAGCCTTAAGTTGTCTGAATTTCTTAGATGATGCCATATCAATTATTATTCATTTTTGACTAGAATTTCTTTCATCTTATTTCTCTTGCTTTTCCACCAAGTAATAATAGTCTTAAGTTGTCTGAATTTCTTAGATGAATCCTTTTCAATCATTATTCATTTGTCTTTCATCATATTTCTCTTTTTTATTACTCAGCTCTCAACTTACCTTTTTCTACAGAATCCTGTGTTGCTTTTGTTGACAAATATTTTCCATATATAATCAATTTGGGACGTTTTTGCAGCTTTTATCTTCTCTTTACACAAGGAATCTTGAGCACAATAATTGCCAAAGTCATCTATCCTTTTAGAAAAGCAGTTTTCAGGTAAGTGACATTTTCTTCTTTCATTACTGACTCATTTCAGTAGAATTATCCAATTTAAGGATACAATATTCTTCTTTTCCATTCCTAAAAATGGCTTTAAAGATACATAACTAACATTCATAAAAAATTCTAGAAGATGAAGAAACAAAATGTCTTCCCATATCTTTTTTTGAAAGAAATTATTATTTGATATCATTGAAAATCTCTATTATGTCTGTTATCTAAAGTGGCTCTATCTATACCTTCTCTTATAGTTGTAATGTAATTGTCCAGTTTCTACAGTCATATTAGACCAGAAACAGTTTCTTAATCTCTAACATTATCTTTTGGGAAAGTAACTTACTCTCTTCCAATATGCCTTCAAATTTGTGTTGCTCATTCAATCGTCTGTTATAACTCAACTCAAATATTTCCACACTTGCTTAATTTTAACATCCCCAATGTGTAACTCACAATTTTTTACCACGTTTTTGCATACTACTTTTCAATGTCTTAGATGAAGCCTTGGCAATTATTATTCATTTTTTACTAGTATTTCTTTCATCTTATTTCTCTTGCTTTTCCACCAAGTAGTAATAGTCTTAAGTTGTCTGAATTTCTTAGATGAAGCCTTGGCAATTATTATTCATTTTTGACTAGTATTTCTTTCATCTTATTTCTCTTGCTTTTCCACCAAGTAGTAATAGTCTTAAGTTGTCTGAATTTCTTAGATGAAGCTTTGGCAATTATTATTCATTTTTCACTAGTATTTCTTTCATCTTATTTCACTTGCTTTTCCACCGAGTAGTAATAGTCTTAAGTTGTGTGAATTTCTTAGATGAAGCATTCTCAATTATTACAGTATTTTCTGCACTATACTTTTCACCTGCATATAATCCATACGCCTATAAATCCAACTATATGGATATAACTGGCTTAACCCTGACAAACGGTTTTTGTGTATCTATGTTCCCCTAACCCCACCACTCAAGCTTCGAAGACAAAATTCATTATATAACCTGCAGCATTAGATAACCCGCACCCTACATATTTCAAGAAAAAGTTGTGGGTTATAATCTGGAAAATACGTTAATTCAAATTTTTTCAAATTCCTTTGAAACCTTTTTCCTTTCAACTTTGTCTAATTTTAATTCTATTTCCTCTCTATCTTTTTCCATTACTGATATTTAATTCATAAAGCCTATGTTAGTCTGGCACAAGGCATATCAAAATTATGAAACATTTAGTAAGCAATGTGTTAAAATTTACTACACTACTAATAGTCTGTCATCCTAACTTGTTAACCATTACTCTAATTTTGGTACCCATATTTACTGAATGAAACTTATGCTGCTACATGACTACATTGGTCCCCAATGAGACTTAATTTCACCCCAAGTGACTTACTTGGTAAAACACTACTCAATACTGAGTCACCCAGTTATTGATATATTTAAATTAATGTTAATATGAAATAAAGCCCATCCCCAATGAGGATTTTAATCAATATTCTGTATCTTACTACTGTGGAAAAATGGAATAACTGAATAAATAAAATAATAATGAAGAATAAAAAAATTAATTAATTTTCCCATGATGCAAATTATAAAGAAGCCAAAAAGCATTTCTCGAGTGATTTTATAACCCTACTTCCGGAAAGGACAGTATCTTTCTCTTTCTCCCCTTGGCTTAAAGATGTGAACCAGACAGTGATAGCATTTCCACTGGGGAGGGTCACTTTTCCACAGTCCACTGACAACTGAACTTTTTCCACTTACCAGCAACATCATTGGACATGTTTTAGCAAACCTACTCATGAAATAAAGGTTCGGTCTTCTCAACTCTGCACAGAGCTGACTTGAGCTTGACCATCTTTACCCATTTGTATCTTTACTTCTCATGAATCATTTCTGAATCAAAAGGAAAAACAGACATAATCAAGATGCCTTTTAACTTTATTTTAATAAAATCATCATGAAAGGAATAAATAACCATAGCAGAAAAAAAAGTTTTTTTGTATGCTTCTTTTATCTTCTTAGCTTACAAGCCGACAGCGTTGCTTAAAAATACACATAAGAGCCACAATATTGCTAACCTTCACAAGACACAATTTTTCTTTAATAAGCAACTTGAGATTTTGGTCAGTACTCAGCCTGCTTCATTTTTGACCAAGAATTAAGACTCAAATAAATTCATTGCTTTTGTAAAGACATATTAGAAAGTTCAAGTATTTAAAATGTATATTAAATTCTGAAAAATATTCATAACATTAATAGATGTTTTTTATAAGCAATTTGGGATTTTGATCAGTACTCGGGTTTGCTTCATTTTTGCCCCAAAATTATGACTACTTGTTTAAATGGTTGCCTAAATTTTTTATGCTTCAGTCAAATTAGAAAAGAAAGAAAGACATTTCAATGGAACTAAACTGGTAGAATTAGTAGAATATAGTATAAAGTAATGATTTTTTATGTTTTACTTTTTTTTTTCAAGTAGTTTAATCCACACTGGCATCAGCAGTAGAGTTGCTTAAGATTTCATGAAATTTGAGAACAGTTACTTAAAAACAAAAATCAAGTTGTTCTATAAATAATAAAGTAGAAATAGAGAAGCGGTCCTAGAATTTAAATAAGAATATTAAATCTTAAATTTTTAATGTTTTGGTTTAATTAGAAAAGAAAGACTAAACCAGTAGAATCAATAGAATACATTTACACTATTTACATCGTTCAGACTGTTGTCCACATCTTTATTGCCATATTCACAATATTTCAGCCATTGTATGCTTCGGCCTTCTTCAGGTGGTATAAGTTGGAATTTTTAACTAAACACTTTTAGTCCATGGGGGAAGATTATTCTAATTCCATGTGCCATGCCTCTTTTTTGGATATTTCAGTTAATTCCTTTTAGTAACACAATTCTCCAAGTTTTTCTTCCCTCTGCTATGGTCAGGTATTGAACTCACAACTTTTTCGGTCAAGTCACTTTTAGGATTACTTCAACCAATGCTTCTATCCATGAGTGAATTAAGCACAGGTTTAATACTTTTTTCAGTGTCACACATTCCAACCTCTGTTAAAACGCTTCCCAGATATTTTATTTTTGTACTTGTTTGATTTTGGTATCTCCAATAAATTACATTTTTAATAAAACCCACGTTGTTGTGAGTTATGCAATTATTAATGTCAGCTTGAAGGCTGGGGATCTGTCCGCCCAGGTTTTGCAGCTCTTTAAGAAGGGAGCCAGCTCTGCGTTTGAACAATTTTTGACCCTTGACCACTCTATACATGTGCTCCCACTGTAAGCTCAACCTTGTGTCAGACTTTGTACAAAGTGGGCCTCCCAAGAAGCAGTAATTTTTTAACGGATTTTAAATCCAGCATTATTTCTTTATTATTCCACACCTGCATGAACTGAAGGGTATAATTAGACTGGCAATAAGTTTCATCATTTTTACTATTGAACTGGCCAAATGCAACATGCCACTTCTATACTAATATTTTTGTTTTCTCGCATTTTACAGCTGTGAAAGCCCTTCCGAAATTCTTGCTTCCCAGCCAACTACAATCTTCAAAAATTTAAATGCAACATCAATCGTCATTTTCTGTCTTCTTGAACCCTGTTCCTTTATTCTCCTTTCCTCACTTCTTCCCACTAAAGTCTTCTTATTCATCTGTAAGTTTGAAATACTGATTCCTGTACAATTACCAAAGTTAAACAACTGACTTCCGATTCTTGAGTGTTTTCTTCATGTTTGCTGTTGTTGCTGCTCTGTCTTATGGCAGTCACTTTCTAAACTGATTTGCTTTTTATGGTTTATCAACCCTTTGTAGGTTATTTAAAGCCAAAACAGATTTTTAGATTGTAAAAATATTTAATTTTTTAAAAAAACTTTTTGTGAGTGAATATTAACAATTTTTGGGAGATAATAATTTTTAGACAGAACTCCTACTATTTATCCCATAGATGGGGAGGAGAAGAGGTGGATACTCGTATTTGAACAGATGCTATGTTTATTTATTAAACGGTATATTTATTTTTGTCTACCAGCCTGGATGTTCAAGAAAATATACTTAAAAAAAAAAAAATGTGCTCCTTGGCCTGATCTGTGGGGTAAGCGTTCATACTTATGAAGATACTAGATTGCTTATGAAACATCACTTTTTTTACATTAATCTGCCAGTACTTGTATTTGAGTAGACACTCCGTTTATTTATTAAACAGTAAATTTATTTATTTTTGTCTACCTGCCTGAATATTTGAGAAATCTTATTAAAATGCAATATGTTCTCTCTAGTAGGATTAAAACATGCATATATCCCTTGGCAAGAGAAAGCATTATTAGATCCGACATCCTTTAGACTGACCCGGCCATGGAGTGTATCATCAATCAATCGTATCAATTGTAAGCGTCCCTTTTACTCTATTGGATGTTTAGATCATAAAAGTTGAATAAAAACTGAAAAGGATTTTATATATATATATATATATATATATATATATATATATATATATGTGAAGGAAAATTATATAAAGATTATAATTTATTATATAAATTAATTTAATATATTAATAATAATATTAATTTTAGATATTAATAAAATAAATTACTAATGAATTAATATAAAATAGTAAAAAAAATAATAAATTAATAATAAAATGAATTTAATATATAAATTATATATGGATTATATATAAAGAAAGGATTAACTTTTACTCTATTGGATGTTTAGATCATAAAAGTTGAATAAAAACTGAGAAGGATTATATATATATATATATATATATATATATATATATATGAAGGAAGGAAAATTATATGAAGATTATAATTTATTATATAAATTAATTTAATATATTATAATAATATTAATGTTAGATATTAATAAAATAAAATATTAATATATTAATATAAATTAATATAAAATAGTAAAAAAATAAAATATTAATAATAAAATTAATTTAATATATAAATTATATATGGATTATATATAAAGAAAGGATTAACAATATTAACCTCTTCAGCAGCATCACCCACAGGGATCTCGTTGAATATATCTGCACTTTTTTTAAATTTATTAATTACTCAGATATTTTAAAATGGTTTATTATGAGTTATTTTACTAGTGTACATTAATGTTCCATAGAATTTAGTTTTTAAATATAAGTTTATTTTCATTAAATTAGTTTTACTTCAAAATAAAGCATATATATTTACTATTTCTATAATACAATTCCTGAACTTATTTATTAGTAAAAAATAAAATAAAATTTTTTTTTATCAAATGTTGGGGGGATGGGTCACCAAACAAAATTAAGAGTAAAAACGGTCAATGGATAAAAAAAAAAAGGTTGAGAGCCACTGACTTAAATATTATTTTTAGTGGATACCTATATTTGAGTAGACGTTTCATTTATTTATTAAACAGTAAATTTATTTATTTTTGTCTACTCGCCTGAATATTTGAGAAATCTTATTAAAGAAAGATATGTGCTCTCTAGCAGGATAGCACAGAATTTTCTTTAATAAGATTTTATCCACTAGAAATAGTGTTTAGAGTGATAAAAACAAATCTGTTGGATTAATAAAAATCCATTTATGTGATTGTAAGGACCCCGACTGGAATTTGAACTCGGCTCTTTGATTTCTCATTCCGAGTTGTTATCCATTATGCCACCTGCACATATTAACTTACAGCATTTGGTATTTACATGCAGTCACCTATCTAGGTATTGACCAGGTTCATATAGTAATGTACTAAAATTCATGAGGTCAAGGTACCAAAGAAAAGAAAGGGGTAGCTACAATGTGATGGTAGAAATGTGACTGAAGCCAAGACACTAAATCATGAAAATTGGTGGTTGCTTGACTTCAGTGATCAGTGTTATAATTCACTCTTTGCAATTATGTCTTGCTTAGGCTACTTGTCATTACGTCATTAGAATTCTCTTTGACTGACTCCAACAGACTTCTACTGACTCATTTTGAGTTCTTTATTTCAGGCATCTTGCCAAGTTCATTTGTGTTACTGGGAGTGTCTTATGTACTCCATGACAATCAGACAAGAACCAGTGTTTCAACATGATATGGTCATAAGCCTGCTTTCTGGCGACATTACAGATTTTTGTTTAGGTATGTATCCATTTTGGGTTTTTACAATTTTTTCCTATTTTTTTTTTATGACAGGCTTGGTTTTTGGTACTTTCCTTTTACCGATTACTTGCTTTGTTCTCTCTCTCATATATATGAAAAATAGCATTTGCAGATAATGTGACAAAGTGCAAAAGCTGTTCAGACAAGACGTTTCAATATTTTATTGCAGGCTTCTTCAGGTCAGAATGAGAACCAAACCCATGTGTAAGTGTTGGAAGTTTCAAAGAAGTAACGCTTTATCAAATGCTATGGCCAGAACATTTTTTGTTTTCCATATTGAAACCATTAATATCTGCTGGATTTGAAATTAGCCCACAAGTATTTTTTCTGTATTTACGCACATGGGTTTGTCTCTCATTTCAAACTGAAGGTACTACTTGCTATAAAGAGGCAAAACATGTTGTCTGGATAGCTTTTCCACTTTGTTTCATTATCTATCTATCTATCTATATATATATATATATATATATATATATATATATATATACCCAAGTATATGATTGGTATATAAGGAATAAATTCCAATAACCAACAAAAAAAGAGTGCTCAATACAGAGTAAAGCAGATACAATTATTTATTTAAAAATTATAACATAAATATGTTATAAAATCACTACAAAAATAGCCATTTTGTTTCAACACCTTCGGTGTCTTATCAAGTGATAAT
>OZ010609.1:58024375-58029375 GCA_963932145.1 Acanthosepion lycidas | reverse complement strand
GTCTTTCATTTAAAAAATTTCAAGAACAAAAGCAAAACGAAATGCAGAAAAAGTTGAGAATGTCATTAGAAGAGAAAGAATCGTCATGCAACAGTGATTAAAAGTCCTTGTTACATTGTTTGTTTTAAATGTAAACAAATGATGTCACACATTATGAAATGGACAAAGTCCGACAATTATTTTAAGACATTTTTATGTTTATACATTCTTTTTAGAGATACAAATATTTAAGTAAATGCTCTGTTTTTAATAAACAGTATTTAACAACATCTAACAGCCTGAATGTCTGAGAAATTTTCACAGAAAATATTCGTCCTCCGCCAGGATTCGAACCTGTATCCTATACGGAACCGTCATTTAGCTTAACGTACCTCTACCGATTTGGCCACAGAGAAGCGTTCGGTTAGCAAGGTCGAATTTACTGTATTTAAACTTCAATCTTCCATGAATCTCTCATGTACATTCATGTCTGCTCATGGCATATCAAATGTAAACAAATGACGTCACACATTATGAAATGGACAAAGTCCGACAATTATTTTAAGACATTTTTATGTTTATACATTCTTTTTATAGATACAGAGGATGAATATTTTCTGTGAAAATTTCTAGAACATTCAGGCTGGTAAATGTTGTTTATTATAAACAGAGCATTTACTTAAATATTTGTATCTCTAAAAAGAATGTATAAACATAAAAATGTCTTAAAATTATTTGTTTTGCATACGTGCCATACTTAATTTAATGAATTTCCTTAAACATTACATAACTTATTTCTTTTTCCTTAAAATCAATTCCGTTATATTTCACTCACCATTAGTTTATTTTGTTTACTATAAAACATTGAGAATAAATGTTAAACCTGATTTCAGTTCTTTTATTTTAATCTAAATATATAACCCCTTATATCTGGAATCTGTAAACAATTCCAAATATATGGATGGCCTTCTTAGTCTGGTTGTCAGGGATTCTACTGTATTTGTAAAAGGTCTTTTGTGTGTATAGTTTCTCTGTTTTCAGGGTTTTTCAGTTACTCCTATGTATATCTTTTCTTTGTTATCTGCTGATTTTATCGTGGTTTGGTATGTTGTTTTTCAAGCAACTTCTATTTAAGGGGCATGTATTCTTTGCTCTGCAGTTACAGGCGGATTTGATTTGTGCAGGTAGTTTGTTGGTTATTTTTCTTTTGTGCCTTTTTTATTATTTATGTCATGTTTTTGATCCAACTGTAAGCTCCACCTTGTGTCATACTTTGTAACTAAGTGGGCATTAATTTTACTGTGTTTTGTTGAATATCTTGTGGTGAGTGTTTGTTGGGGGAAATGTTTGTGAATGAATATACTGAATATTTTCCCCATGTTTCTTTTTATGTTTTCATTGTACAGTGAATTAAACCAAGTTTTTTTTTTACTTTTTCTATTGGCTTTTTAGTGCTGTGTGGTGAATATGTGAGTTTTGTCGGAAATCTGCTCTCTTTTAGGACAGTTTCATAATCTTTTTTTTAGCTTCATTGAAGATGATTTCATTAGAGGAATTGACAGATAACTTGCAGTTTATTGATTTTGGGGAAACTTGATTATTTTTGGCAGGTGGTTGGAAGATATGTGTATCTAAATTGGTTTGTCATCAGGTTTTCTACATGGCTAATATGCACCTCTTCTAAGGTTGAATGTGACATTTAGGAAATCGACTTTTAGTTTGTTTTTATGTCTATGTCAAATCCTATTTTTTTAAAACTTTTTTTCATTATTTTTCTGATTCTTTGTTTTTTGTCTGTTACAGTTCCTTAGGATTATGAGATCCTCATCTCTGAGAAGCTTGTATCATTTTTATCAGTTATTTTGCTTACTTCATGTCGTAATGTATGCCTATAAGCTCATGAATAAACATTTTCTATTTTAACATTCAAAGCTTCTTCTTTCTTTAGTCATGCTTCTTTGTTTTTTGGGGGTTTTTTTTTTGTTCTCTTGGTACAAGGCCTGGGAGTCATTTGAGGTTGTAGGTCAGAGTTTATGTGAATATGTGGGGAAGATAACAGCTAATCCTAGACTTGAACAGGTCAAAATTTTAGTGATCATGAAAGCACCCTCTTTTGAATGGGTTCCATAAAGCTTCGTGGGAAGAAGCTGCTCAAGTGGAACTTACATCTTACGAATTTAGAAAAACACTATTGAATTCATATTGTCAACTGAAATTACATACAATATGAATATAATAGTGTTTTTCTAAATTCTTCTAGTTGCTAAGATCATTTTGTTTGTTGTTAATAGTTACTTTGTTTTCAATTTTTATCTTAAAAAGTCCACATTGGACAAAACACATCGGCTAATAATAGATTTCCTATTGTCTTTATACATTTTGCATTATCTATCCAGCTGGCTATCTAGCTATCTATCTCATTCTGTTCATATCTATTTCATTCTATTCATATCTCTCTCTATATATATAGATATAATTCTGTTCGTATATATCTATTTATCTATGTATGAAGGTAAAAGACAATAGGAAAACTGTATTATTAGCCAACATGTTTCATCCAATGTGGACATTTTCAAGGCAAAAACAAAATGGATTTATTAAAAAGAAAAAAATGTGCACTTGAAAAATTCCACATTGGACAAAATGCGTCAGCTAATAATACAGTTTTCCTATTGTCTTTTTCTACAGGTTAACTCTGAGAAATTTTATATATATATATATATATATATATACACACACACACACAGAGGTAATAATCCATTGGTAAATAATTCAAGTGAATCCTAATATAAAATATTAAAACTGATCTATAAAAAGAGCTCAATGTATTTATTTAGACCTACAAGTAAAAACCTTGTTGGTCAAAATAGCTATTTTCGAATGAGGTAACATTGAATTTTTTTCTATGTAATGTATGTATATATATATATATATATATACACACACACAGAGTTTACAATACATAATACTTGGAAAAACACAATGAAATATTCTTTTGCATTTTAAAGAAGGAAAGACAAATTAAACTGATACAATTATGTTTATTACAAGTGCTACAATCATTCAGGTTTTTGCACATTAAACGTATACCTTTCTGTAAATTTTCCAGATATATCTTGGATTTTACAACATCATCCATTTGTCCTTCAAAGAAAAGTTTCCCAAGATTTCACATAGGCAGACATTCCTTTCTTTTCTTTTTTTAATCATTTTTCTTGCTGACATTTTTTTTGTTTCAAGCCAACAAAAAGATGAAAGAACATGTCATTCACTCTTTGTTTTCCCTTCTTGACACAACTGGACACAACTTGTATAAACAGGTTTGGTCTGTTAACATCCAAAGTCGTGTTTCAACCAGCTTGATTAGAAATTCAGGAACTCGTCCTTTGTTAAAATTAGGGCTTTCGATGGTACTGGGAGCACACAACCATTTGTGCTGTTATCAGAATAAAAATCTCTAACACAGAAAAAAATAAAAATGAATAAAAACAGAAGAATTAAAAAAGAAGGAACTCCAACAATTGTGACTGTCACAAAAAAATTTCACGGCCACAATATTTGGAAGATTTGTGGTACAACAACATCAAAAACACTTTATCTGTTTGCAGAAACGACATGGATGACCAATGGTCAGGGAAAACTAGAAATCAGGGAAGAAAAAACATTGGTCAGGGAAGTTGGAAGTTCCTGTAAATTTTGGAAAGTCGGGGGAATTTCTTATTGTTGGGGGACCCTATAATTGTTTATGTGATATAATACTGATCTTTAATATGTCAAAAGTATCTATCACTTATGTGAAAATTCCCTTGGAAAGGGTATGAATCCATATCCTCTCCCTAGATATGGGTAAAATAGCAGGAGTTCTATCTGGAAAAATCATTATCCCCACAAAAATTGTTAATGCAATATTCACATGCAAAAAAAAAAAAAAAAAAAAAAAAAAAAAATTAAACAGAATTATTCTTACAATACAAAAATAAGTTATGGCTTCAAATATCTCATAATGGGTTCATAAATTGTAAAAATAACAAATCAATTAAAAAAAAAAAAATCATTACTTGTAATCCATCAGATCTTCAAAGTACATATGATCATCATTATGTAAGTAGTCAGTATATTGGCAACTGTCAGATAAATTGTTAATTTATTTTGTGTCATGTTAAGGTGGGCTAAAAAAAGGGAGCACTTTTTCGGATTGTATGAAGACTAATGTTTTTTCACAAAAGTAACACACCACCCACTGGCTGGGTTCTACTTTGTCAAGCTTCATTTTCATTTCTCACTTTCTTTTCCAGCTTCTCTACATATCCACATAAACTGTAACCCTCTACCTAGAGTGGCTCTTGGGCCTGTGGTCAGGAAATTTTGGGGTAAATTTATCAGGATATTGTCTGAAATACAAGTGGAGACTTGCTAGAAAGTCTACACCCTCTTTATGACAAAACAACATCACTATATTATTTGTCCTATATCTGTGACTGTCTTTAAGTCTGTCAGTCAGTTTTTTTACCTTTTATTGAAATCTGTTGTCGGTTCCCAGAAAGCAGATATAAAATAAAAAGTAATGATAAAAGTGAAATGAGCTGATTCCGTACAGAAGTAGAGAGGTTCACCTATTGTTGGGTTCATACTTCTCCTTAATCTGTTGAACAGGAGTAGTGTTTCCTGTTTAGGTTTGAGTTTCCAGTTCCTTCTAAAGTTTTCTCATTCTCTTTCACTCCCACTAATCCTTTGCGTCTTAGTGGCATTATCACCTTGATTCAGGTGATTTTAAAAAAGGAAAGGAAACATTCAGCATTCACTGACTGAACAGTTAGTATTTCTGTCAGTTGAAATTTTTCAAGAAATTAGACTTCTTATATCCACTGTTATCACTCTTTCAACTACTAATGGGAGTTTCCTTCCTAACCTTTTGTTTAAGGTTAAGTGGAAAGTCAACATCTTCATTATGTCATTATTTTCCCTTGTATCTACATTTGCTATTCATTTTTGCTGTTGCTGCTGTCAGTAATGGCGATAGT
>OZ010609.1:57994375-58019375 GCA_963932145.1 Acanthosepion lycidas | reverse complement strand
ATTGTCCATTGCCGTCAACATTATCCTTACTCTCCTCTCTACCAAGTGGTGGACATTGTGGTTAGTTGGAGGGGGGAAACAAGTCATAAGGTAAACAAGGAAGAGAAATCTGGGAGTCAAATAATAAGGAGATTTTACACACGAATGTGATGCAAAGAATATGAATGCTGCGTTCTACACAGTAGAAGCATTTTACATCACAAACACTTTTTCTGCTTCATCCAGACTGAAGATCTGCTTGGTCCGGGGACACACAACCTTGCCGTCATTCTCAGATGCCATTGAGGACAAGGCCTGAAAGAAGAAACAAAATATGATAAGTAGTTAGGATATTTGCCAGAACAGCCAATCATTCCAGATGTGGCTAAAGGCCTTTTTTTATGTGGGGGTAAATTGCATACATGGGCCAGAGTCCAAAAATTGTCCAATACGTTGATCTTTTTTTTTTATATTTTTTTTATGAAAACAGTTAATGTATTTAACAGAACACGCACTTGTTCCAAATGCAGCTCAAGGACATCTTAACATGGTGGTCAATTGTTTACATTTATATATATATATATATATACATATATAAATTGCATATATTTATATATATTTTATTAACATGGTGGTCAATTATATACATGGAATAGAGTCCCAAAATAATACAAGTAGTTTGATTTTTGATTTTTTTATAAAAACAGTTAATATATTTCAAAGACTGCCCACCTGTTCAAAGTGTGGCTCATGACCATTTTTAATGTGAGTGTCACTTATGTACATGGACCAGATTTCAAAATAGTTTGTTTTTTTTTTTTTTTTAATAAAAGGCAGTTAATCCTAATTTATTCCAAATACAAAGAACTGTATGGAAAATTGTCCTGTGTTCATAAGTAACACCAGATCATATATATATATATATATATATATATATATATATATATATATATATATATATATATATCCAAATCCAGCACCTCCAGTTGGCCATAGCTAACCTTACCAAGCGAGTCAAAGCTATGTCATTGTGACCTGGACACATCTCGTGTTAGACCAGATGACATTCCAGCCAAAACAGATGTATCAGCTGACATGGTTCAAAATCCTGTGTACACCACATCAGAATATGCTGGTATCATAACAAATTTGATACTAATGGGAAAAGTGAACAAAACCCTGTACACTCATACCCCACCAAACCAGCAAAACACATATTCCAACCAGTAATGATAATGACTATTTCTGGATATTTGAAGAAAAGTTTATTCAAATAAATTTATATTTGAATAATTTATATTCAAGACTCATGTCATGGATATGAATTTTTAGTCGACCCAGGTGCCAAAATTAGTGTTATCTCTCGGACAACAAAGAACAATTTAACACCGGTGCTGTATAAAGTCCAAGCAGGAAATGGTACAAAAATTAACACATACAGTGGAAAATCACATGCGTTAAATTTTGGCATCTGATGTAGTTTTTCATGGATTTTTATACAAATAGATGTTAAGACACCTACACTAGGAGCTGACTTCTTCACAAATTTCAACCTATCAGCAAACGTGGCTACCAAGACACTGACAGAGATTGAAACCCAGCTAAAAATCCTTCCTGATATCAAGTATTAGCTCAGCACTATCAGACAACAAGATTTCTTGTGAAATTCTTCACAAATTTTCAGGGATTACAACCCCATTTAAATATACTGTCATACACACTGCTAAACACCATATTTAAACAACAGGACACAACCAACCCATTCAAGCCTTCAGAGACTCAGTCTGGCAAATTCAAAAAGGCAAAAGAACAATTTCAGCACATGCTGTAGCAAGGAATAATTTGATCTTCCAAGAGACAATGGTCGTCCCCATTGCACATGGTAGATTCTTCTACCTGGCATCCGTGTGGCAATTTCCGATGATTAAAGTGCCAACAGTCTGAGATTTCTATCCTATTCTGCATAAACATGATTTCATGGTGGGATTGCAGGGCATGAAAATTTTCACCAGACTTGATTTAATCAAGACGTACTACCAAATGCCCATTGAAAGAAGCAATATACCAAAGATTGCTATCAGCAGCCCTTTTTGGTTTATTCAAATTCCCCAGAATGCCGTTTAGTTTAAGAAATGCAGCCCAGTCTTTTGAGAGTTTGATAGACAAAGTATTAAGAGGTTTATTTTTCACTTTTGTAAACATCAACAATGTATTAATAGCAAGTAGAAATATGAATGAACACATCAAACATCTGCAACTTTTTGCGAAAGCCTGCAACATTTTGAACTGAAAATTAATGTCAATAAATGCACATTTGGCCTAAAAAAAACAAAAAACTTTCATTTTTAGGACACACAATAGACCAAACAGGAATATCCCATCTACCTGAGAAGATAGCTGTTATAAAAAATTTCTCACAACTAGAGTCAATTTGTCAAATTTAAAGGTTTAAAAAAATGCATTTCTGTGATATTTTAAACTTAAAGTAAGTAATTGTTGTTTCAAATCAGATTAATTATACTTTAAATCAGTTAATATACCACAAATAAAGTTTCAGAAAAGTATATTTTATTTTTAGAAGAATTTTTAATAAACACTAAAGAGAATTAATATTAAATAACCATGGACTAAAAATGGCCCTAAATTCAAATTCTTTAGGAAAAAAAAACAAAACAAATTCTTCCAGTCTTTTTAAAGAAGTTGTTTTCAAATGATCAGAGGAAATATTAAATTTAATGTATTAACTTGAAATTAAAACTAAGATAAAAGCTTCAAAAAAGATTTTTCATCGAATTTTTGGAGGTACCTACAACACATTTAAAACGCTTATATTTTGTTTCTACTCAACATAGAAAAATAATTTTCATGTCAGAATTTTTGCCAATCCATATTCTTGTGAACAAAATCAAGTTTCTCACAGTTAAATTAAATTTTATACAAGTATTGTAAGTTTTTCTGCTCTGATTGCTTCAAAACAACTTGTTTTCTAAAATTTTAATGTAAGCAACCCATTTTATGATGCCACGAATCTATTCCTTTCAGTGACCAACTCCAATCAATATTCAACTGACAATGTCTTGGATCATCAGAAATCTGAATAGAGTCTTCAGAAGTAAATCGCATGAAAAATGTTGTCCTAAACATTTGTTGTATATGTACTCCAAAGCAACCAAGGAAAAAAGACTTCCTAAAGAGTGGACCAAAAGGTCATAAAAGATCTTTTCAATCCAATTGGTTTGACCATTACCCCTGGTTGCATTATGACAAAAAAAAGAGACTCAGCATTTTGTTTTATCTATCTTAAAGCAGCAGAAGCTAAATCTCTCTCAGTTCAGTGCTTGGTCCAAGGAGATGCCTTTACAAAGACAGGATTTTCTAGTTGGATGAAGGCCTGTGAAAAATCAAAGGGGTTCAAAAAATACCAAATCTCAAATGTTCATCAAGAAGCCATAGAGCATTATGGAAATATTACAACTGCTGAAGCAAACACTGTTGTAAATATGATCTCATTTAAGGCCATTACGAAGCAAAGTCAAAACTGCCAGATGTTGTTAAGCATTCTCACAAATATTAGATTCTTAGCTTGACTGTCACTGCCACTTTGAAGCAGTTGGAGTAACAAATCAGGAAGTGAAGTTGATTGTATCTTTCACCAGCTGCTTTTACTAAGATGTGAAGATGACGAAATGCTAAGCAATTGGTTGAGTCAAAGAACAGAGAAATATACCAGTCCTGAAATTCAAAATGAGATGATTAAGGTAACAGTATTTGAGATCTTTTCATGATATCTCTAGACAAATATAATCAATCAAACATTTTACGATTATGGCCGATGAAACAGTAGACATATCAAATCAAGAAACCAGTGAAGCATTGTACTGCTGATATGCTTGTTCAAGTGATAAAGAACATGCTTGCTCAAATGAATCTAAAATTGGAAAATGCAAGAGGACAATGTTATGATGATACTGCAGTAATGGCAAGAAATGTTGTGTGGCCACTCAAATCAAATCCTTTAACTCAAAGTGTTTGTACACCCACTGCTATTGGTATGCAGGATGATTGGGTAGTATCCAAACCAGTGACCACCATCAACCAACTGACTCCCGCCGACCACGTCTTCTACCAATCCACTCGGCAATTCAGGTTTCACTCCCTGTTGCCCATCATCTTGCAGGTCAACTTGGTTAAGACTGCCTGCTAGTACCAGTGCAACATACAGTCTATCAACCTTCGCTGACTGCCTATTTGTCCTTTGACACTTCCCAAGCAGTTTCATCTTCACCTTTTGGTTGCCAGCAACCATCTGTCCTGGACTATCAACCTTTGCTGACTGCATATCGTCCTTTGACATTTCCCAAGCGGTTTCATCTTCATCTTTTGGTTGCCAGCAACCATCTGTCTCGGGCTAGGACAGCCAGCTAGTACCAACCCAATACACAAACAATCTATCAACCTTTAGCACCATTCAAGTTGTTTCGGTCATCATCAACTGTCGACGCATCTAAGACCAACAGTTAACTACCACCCAGAGTATATAAAATATCTGGATTCTTCAATTGTATTTTTTTTTTCCTGCCCAGAATAAATTTTATCTAAACTCCTTGTTCTCAATATCCTTGCTGTGGAACTCTGCCACTTCTTCAATTTTCAATGCTTGCAGGGTGCATCTAACATCGACACTCGGACCCTGCAACAGTGCAAACAAAATGAGCAGAACTTTCCCTTTGCAAAAGAAATGTACGGAACAAAGTTCTTTGAAGCATATGATTTTGTCACAACATCAGGTTTGACCAATCTGACTTTGTAATATATGGAACAATGCAAAATGTTCTTTTGAAGACTTTGCGTGGTGAAGAAGATCCAAACAATGAGATACATAAGAAATTAATTGAAAACAGCTCCCTTGCTTTGATGTATGAGAATAGAGGGGGATAGTGACATGAACCTGCTGAATATCCAGCTTGAACTTTTACCCTATTAAAGATTGATAGAGCAAATGCAAATCTTCCAACAATATTTGAAAAGACAAGTGCAGCACAAAGAAGTATTATTAGTAAAGCCTTAAATCTCATTAAACTCATTCTCTTAATGCCCAGTACAAATGCTGAAAGAGAAAGAATTTTTTCAGGGCTTAAAAAAGTTAAAACATTTACAATCAATTATGGGCGAAAAGCAGTTTGGCGGTTTGAAGGTTAATGCATTGTACAAGAAGACTTGACTGATCTAATTGACATAACAGAAGATGCAAACTCATTTTCCGAAAGAAAATCACATCAGAATTTCCTGTCTGGGAAATTTTAAAACAATCTTTCCTAAAACACAGAGTCTTGGAATACAGATACAATAGCTTAAAATATTCTTGTAGTTGTTTTATTTTTGTTTTCAAACTCAAATGAAAAAGAACTAAGTAAAATAAAGTAAGTTTTTTTCCTTCATAAATGAATCTATATTTTCCCTGTAAACATTCAAAAAAAAAAGATGAAAAGTTCTTTTATTTGTAACACAGACAGTTCTCTATTGTTTCAAAGATGATTTTTTGCCAATCTAGAGGTACTGGACATTCTAAATGTTCTTGCCGCTAACCATGTTGGTGGCCTTTCATAACTTAAGGGTAAATTCTAAATTTCTTTTGAACTCCCTAACTCAAAAAACATTTGTCCCTGCTACAGCCTATATATATATATATATATATATATATATATATATATATATATATATATATATAAATAAAAAACTATAATACAGTGCACGCTGAGTGATAGAAGTAAAAAACACAGTACCTGATGTAAAAGAACAGGGCTAAGATATATATATATATATATATATATATTGGTTTGGTTTGATTTGGTTTGTTTTACAGCATCTCAACCTCAATGAGTTTTCTAATGCTGACAAAATTTTTATTGCTGGTACTTTTTTATCAAATGTATTGCTGGTAAAATTTTTTCCTTCAAAAATCTATTTCTGGTAATATTTTTCTTCAAAAAATTTTTTTTCAAAAAAGTGTAGCTAGTAATATCTTTTTCAAAAAAAATGTATTGCTAGTAATAATTTTTTTCTTCAAAAACTTATTGCAGGTAATAACTTTTTTTTTACAAAGGATTTCTGGTATTAAAACTTATTTTTACACTTTTATAGTGTTTTGACCCCAGTTTGAAGGTTAACTATTTGCCCATAGCTGGGACCCTAACAGGTGCTACCACCCCAGGTCAGGGTGAACCTGGGAACATCAGCAATTAAGAGGTGGTTCCACGCTCCCCAAAGCCACCTGATCAGAGGCCTTGCTGTTGGATGTAGTTTATTGTCTTACCCAGAACGGATATATATATTAAAAATGTATATCATTGTTTCTTGCCACATGATGCAACTTAAAGTTTCATGCACTAGGCAACCATAAGCTTCCTACATTTTCTGCTCGATGGTTGCCTTACACATCAAACTTAGCATTAAGTGATAAGGTACGACAATGTTGTTTTAATTTATATGTGATGTGTGCTTGCTTCTTCATGAGCATCTACATTTACTAGAGTGGACAGCTAAGCCTTGTTGCAAACACCTGCACAGGTCCATTTCTTAACACCCACAGAGCAAATAATAAGAGATACTGTCAGATTGAAATTACATTTACTGCATTACCTTTTAAGATTGCTGCAAAATGCTTTGACAGAGAAAAATTTTGTTATTTTAATCTGGGATTATATCACCTGTCCACAACCTGTTAAATTAATAGCTGTGCACAATATTACGTGAAAACATGAAATGGTTTGGTTGTTTTTGCTTAGCTGCATATCAAAACCTCTAGGGGTCATTTAATGTTGAAATCTAAATACAGTGTAACCCGAATATAAGATACCCGGATATAAGAGAAACTCGGATATAAGAGAGATTTTCTCTGGTCCCAAATTAGAGCCTGTGTCAATGTAAACAAAATAGACCAAACCCGGATATAAGAGACTTCTTCTTCGGTCCCGACAACTCTCTTATATCCGGGTTACACTGTATTCCAAATGCAATTATATGGTTTGAACCACATATATTTTGTACATAATTTTAAAAATTATGTTTTATAGATACATAATTTGTAGATTATCCACTGTAGGTGTTATATGTTTCAGTATAAACCTATTCCTTTGATTTGGTTGTTTTTGTTTAGCTGCATATCAACACCTTTAGGGGTTATTTAATGCTGAAATCTAAATATGAAAATTCAAACATTGTAATTAATTCAAGAAAATTATTTCATGAATAAATTTTATTTACTTAGCTGCATTTTTTTAATTTTTTTTATGTATTGTTGGTAATTTCACTACAAAAATGTATTGTTGGTAATTTTACTACAAAAATGTATTGCTGGTAATTTTTTAAATGAAAATGTATTGCTGGTATTTTTGTTTGGGGGGAGTTCACTATTTATTTTCACTAGCTGGGACCCTAACAGGTGCTATCACCCCAGGTCAGAGTAGATTTGGGAAAAACAGCAATTAAGAGGTGGTTCTGTGCTCTTGAAAACCTCCAATCTCCCAATCAGAGGCTTTTCTGCTGGATGTAGTCTATTGTAATTACCCAGGGCTAGAAAACAGGAAAGAAAATATGAACAGGTTTTGATGTGCATGCAGCAAGATATAATGTATTTATTAAATCATTGATTTTTTTGATTAAACATGATTGCTTATAATTCATTAATATTATTCACAGAAAAAAAAAATATATAAGTGAACACTGAAGTCAACACTTGGAGGCAACAGGCTGTTTCATGCTAGACATGATCATCAGGCCAATGCTCATGTCTAACATGAAACAGCCTGTCGCCTCTGAGTGTTGACTTCAATGTTCACTTTTATATTTACATATGCTCTATCTCTGATAAAAACTATATTTATATATATATATATATATATATATATATACATATATATGTATGTATGGAGCAATGGATAAATTGTCATCTAAATTATGCAAAAATGAAAATAACACTGACCTCCCATATCTGGTCCAGCAGTTAGTGGGGGGAGAGAGAGAAAGAGAGAGAGAGAGACACTTTGTATTTTTGCATCAAAACTCTCTTTCTAGTGCATTATGGGTATTCTACATCCCCATCTTTACTATAACCTAAAAAAACAGGGGACACAACTCCTGCTTCTTGTTTATGAATCACAACACCTTCTTGAGTGAAAACTAAATTCAAGAATTTGTTGAGAACATTTTCACATCATAACCTGTGGAATTTTACTCAAAGGGTATCAAAGAGCTGCCCTGATAAGTGGCAACAAGTCATTGCAAATAATGGTGAATATAGAATGGAATAAAATGGAATTGTACTTCATTTTCTGAAAAATAAAGTTGATAACAACAGAAATTCTGACTGAACATAATATTAAATGTAAATTATATGTGAATCAAATACCGTATATACTTGTGTAGAAGCCAACTTCATGTATAAGTATGACCCCTGAATTTTGTACATCAATTTTAACTCCTCCAGAAAAAAATTACCTGTGTATAGTGCAACCAGTCACTGAAAATGCATGATTTTTCACCACTTCAAAATAAATTAGCTGTGTATAGTGTGACTCCTCAGCCCAACGCACCCCCCCTATATTTTGTGTAAAAATCTAATCGTAAAAACTTGCACTATATGATAATATATATATATATATGATAATTGGATTTATCTGGCAATTACATAAAAGTCAAAAACTTGAACTTAATTTGATTCTGATTCTAAGAAAAGTGCTGGATCATTAATGCCAGAAAACGTGTGCAATAGTTTCCAGCAACTTTTTTTTAAAACTAGAAATTGAATACACAGTTCAAAAACAGTTTTTCTTTGTTGCTGGAAACTTATGCACATACCTAATAATTGGATGGCATCTTCTCTTTATTGTTGATGTAAATATCTTGCAGATTTTGGCAATGGTTTTAATAATATTTCTTTATATGACAAGAGATAAATGTGCTGGCATCTTGAAACACACTCAGCATCATTTGTCTTCCACGTGGTGACCTAACAATAAATGCATCAGCTTAGGGATATTTCTCGATAGCTATTCTACCACAAAGATAAGCCAAAGTTTGTCTTTGCAACAAATTTATCTCATCAGTCTGAAAGAGTATATTCTATTTTCACATTGGCTCCTCATGTATTTTGGTCAGAACCTTTCATTTTCATTCTGCAGCTGCTCTTCAAAGACCATAAATAAGAATTCTAGTTGGATTTAACCTCAAACTGCTTTCACATCAAATTTTTGATCTGTCCTTTCTACAAATAGATTTTATTGGAAAAGTGTCACATTAGACTGGAATTCTTTACTGCAAATACAATATAATCATAAAAAAAAGAAAAGTATTTTTACAGACATTTTGGGCACTATGTATTTCATAGATATTTTCAATGTATCAGAAAATGTCTTCCCTGAATATATGCAATAGAGAAAGTTATTTCAAGGAAAAAATTATCCCTGTGGGGATTTGGCAACCAAAATGGCTTTTTAAATATTCACTAAATGTATCTTGTCTAACTTAGTCATTGTGAAAATAAAACCATAAAAATGAAAATGATATTTCATATTTGTCAAACCAGTCTATATTTAAGTCTATCAAGATGCATACACAAAGGAATTAGTCACAGTTAATATCTTTGGATATATCTTTGCAATCACACTGGCTACAAACCTCCAAGTGCAAGTATATGTGAATTATACTGTGTCTATTTTTCATCAATACTCAACAATCTAACTCTACCTAATTCTTAAAAGTTAGAAATAACTACACTCTTCCCTACACTTCAAATCAATCGAGAGATAGACCAAAGAAAGTTTAGTAGCTGTCCTTTGGATACTTATTTCCATGTTAGACTTTCAAAGCATTATTCATTGCAGTGATCAGTACTGGCTGTCTCGGCACCAGCTTTAGTGATCATTACTGAATAACTTGGCACTGGCTTCAGTGATCATTACTGGCTAATTTAACATTGGCTGTGGTGATCATTACTAACTAGCTCGACATTGGCTGTGAGGATCATTATTAGATAGCTCTGTACTAGCTTCAGTGATCATTACTAGCTAGCTTGACATTGGCTGTATGATCATTGCTATCTAGCTTGGTACTGTCTGTGGGCATTAATACCAGCTAGCTCAGCATTGGCTGTATTGATCATTGTTAACTAGCTTGGTACTGGCTGGAGTGATCATTGCTAGTTAGCTTGGCACAGGCTATAGGGACCATTACTAGCTAGCTCAGTATTGGTTGTGGGAATCATTACTTGCTAGCTCATCACTGGCTGCAGTGGTTATTATGAGATGATTCAACATTGACTGTAGTGATCATTACTAACTCTATACGTCTGCATTTCTTTCAGACTAAAAGAGTGAACTGTCTGAATTTCTGATATGAAGTGTTTACATTATTAACATTTTGACCAATTTCCTCATCTTTGTTATTAATATCACACAATTTTTCACTCTGGCCTTTTTCTATTGACTGTTGATCTAGGGTAAACCATCAGGGAATTTTGAACTGACGGACTGAACCCTTTATTCAGTCTATGGGAGTAGATTGTTCTCATTTTGCTGTCCTTGCCTATGGATTTTTTTTTGTTCTCTTTTTAGTACTGATCACTTATCTCAAGCCCTGTTTCCACTGAGTATAAGTTGGCACTGTCCAGTCCAGATATTGAATACACAATTACTATACCACCAGATTCACAAGCCATTGTTTTAATTCACCATGGGACAATCCTGAATCTAGAACTTGGAGCCTCAAAACATTGCAAGAACATTAAGGTTAAAACTTTGATGTATAGGTTCAGCATTGTTTAGTGGGAAAATTGGTTCATAAATTTGGTGGTATAGCAATTGTAACATATAACAAGAAAAGAGGGTTGGAGATTTTGACACTCATGGGATATATTGAAGTTAAGAGGGGGCAAAGGAAAACAGTGAGTAACCTACCTAACAAGCTTGTGTAAATGCATAACACAACAGGAAATGGGAGAGATACTGAAATGATTTACTAAGAGCTAAAAATGAAAGGAAGCTGTGAAGAGGCATGATCATCCATATGCTGAAAGCAAGAGGGACAGAGGGAAACACTGAGTAACCTACCAAAAAAGCTTGTGTAAATATAAATGGATGGCAAAATATAGACTGGAAGGGGAATCATAAGGGAACAAATATTATTTAGAAGGATAGGAAGTTGTGGAGAGCTATAATCACCTACATCCTGAAGAGTCTCAGCATATAGAAGAAGAAGATATATTTCAGTTGTTTCATTCAATTTCTACTTGACAGCTACTTCTCAATATGCTTGAATTATTGATGTGTGGGCCTTACCATGTTCTTTCGATGTGTTGGAAAAAAAACAAAAAAAAAACAGAATTTCTCTTCTCACTCTTTCTGGAATGCTTGCAGCTGATAGTCCCCCCCCCCCAAACAATTACCAAACCACAGAATTCTGTCAACAGTAAATTCAAGAAGCCAAAATAAGAAACCCAAATCCTAGCAGAAACCAGCAATAAAAAAAAAGAAAAGAAAAAAATTGGGAATATCAGAAAACGAGCTACATTCCATTAAGGGAATTTTGTTTGGATTTTCATACGCCTATTTCTTCAAGTGATGATTGTATTGTTCTACAACGGACAAAAACGAAAATAGAAATTAGAAAGAGACAAGTAGTGTGTTCGAAATATCAAGGTTAATGATATTTCAAGCATAGTTAGGGAGGATATGGGATAAACTAGTTAAATTGGGTCTTTTATGTATTTTTACTTTTCCACAGACAGTCACGATATCTGTAGACAATCTTTTTTTCTTATTCATGAATAATTCAACTCCCAAACTCTATAGAAAATCTTGAATAATTTTTGTGTATAATAGAACATAAACCTTACAAGAAAACCTCTCAGAAAAAAAATAAAAACACTAATTAGGAGTAAATTTATTTTTTTTATCATTGTTTTCATCAGTTACATATATATATATATATATATATATATATATATATATATATATATATATATATATATAATTCTACAATCAAAATTTTGAAACTATAGACAGTAATACCACATAACACCCTTGAGCGCTTAGCCTTGGAGCAGGTAGAATGGAGATCAACGTGTTTTAGTGGACTCAGCAATTTTCAATCTGCTTGTCTGAATCATCTTCAAGAAGTGAGAGCAAGATCCAAAAGGTCAGCCAATCTAACAATGATCTCATCTCACAATCCTCACTCTTGCTCCATATGCAGCCTCCTTTGTAAATCACTAGTGGGTCTTAAATGCCACTTAGATTATCGCACAAAATTTCATAACTGAATCAATTAAGCTGTCAGATCCTCATACGTTGAAACTGATGGGAGAGTCCATTATTATATATAGAGAATGGCTAAAGAAGTGGCCAAAAGTGCTTGGGATGATGGAAAATTTTTGCACTTCCTCACTGCCACCAAATGGAAAAAAAAAAAAAAATTAATCAAATTTTCCTTGTCCATAATTTTTTCTCCTACCCTTAGTCTTACTGTTAGTAATGTATTTATCCCATTCACATATTTATATATTTATATTTTATTTTATATTATTTTATTTTCATTGATATGTATTATTTTTATCACAACATATTTTATTATTATTGATATCACTACTCTTATTTAGCTTATGAATATTAATAATATTATTAATTACTTTATTGATTTTCATGGAAAAAATAGAGTTGCCTCTCTTGATTTTCAGAAGTTTTTTCTTATTCATTCCTTTTGATTACAACTGTCTCTTCAAATTAGAATTTATAATTCTTATTTTCAAACTTAAATGCTAATCTGGGCCGAAATTCAAATCCAAAATTATACTACAATTCATTTAAATATTTTAATAATCCATCCCTAAAATATCTCATAATAAACAGAAATATTATAGAAGGGGTGTCAACCTAAAGAATTGCACGTGTAGAATGCGGAATGTATGAAATTCCCAGTTGTGCAATCAATGCAAGATATTATGTATATTTCCTTATATATGTATTGTATTTAGGCAGCAATCCCTCTTTTATACATGTTTCTTTAAAGATGACTGAAAAGGCACTGTGATTAATCTTTTTATTTAATTTTTCTTGTGTTTGTACATATGTTTTTTTTTTTCTGGACACAAAGTGTGTGAAAACTGTCAAAAAGTTCTGCATTTTCAAGTGCTTTCAGCTATACTTTTAGCCATTATCAAGGATGATTTTATTTTTACTTATAACTGAATGTATAGGTTTATATATGTAGATATATACATAACACAACCCATATATCCTTGTTCCCGACTAAGATAAATTGAGTAAATAAGCTGGAATTTTTTTTTTAAATCAGAAAATAAATGCCAAACACTGGATTGATTGAAACATTGTTGATACAAAAGTAAAAAAAAGAGAGAAGCCAATAGTCAGAAAAAAAAACAAAAAAACTGTTGTAATGAGAATGACACCTCTGAAAAATTAGAGATGGTCTCCTTGTACACCTGAAGAAGGCTGTAGAATGTATTGGCTGGAACATTGTGGTAACAACAAAAGCAACAAATAGAATGAGAACAATGGTCAGAACAACACTTTGGTTTGGTTTGTTTTGTTTTTATGGCACCTCAACCTCAATGGGTCATTTAATGCCGACAACTTTTTTTTTTTCTGGTAATATTTTTGCTTTGTCAAAAATTTATTTCTGTTAATATTTTTTCCTCAAAAATGTATAGCGGGTAATATTATTTTTTCAAAAATGTATAGATGGTAATATTTTTTAAAAACGTATAGATGGTAATATTATTTTTACAAAAATGTATAGCTGGTAATATTTTTTCAAAAACATATTGCTGGTAATAATTTTTTACAAAGTATTTCTGGTATTAAAACCTATTTTTACACTTTTATAATGCTTTTTACCTCAGTTTCGGGGTTAACTATTTGCCCATAGCTGGGACCCTAACAGGTGCTACCACCCCAGGTGGACCTGGGAACACCAGCAATTAAGAGGAGGTTCCACGCTCCTCAAAGCCTCCTGATCAGAGGCCTTGCTGTTGGACGTAGTTTATAGTCTTACTCAGGACACGGATCTAGTTTATCGTCATACCCAGGACGCACAATACTTTGGAATAATAATGACACTACCTGAGTAGTGAGAAAGACTGGGGAAACCCCTTCTTCTCAATGAACCTGAGGAAGATCAATGAACAGATTGGCTAGAACCTTGTGGTAACAACAAAAGCCACAAAACGTTTGAGATCAATAATCAGAACAACTCTTAGAATGTTATAACAAAATGAGGTTATAAATTGTCATAAAAAGAAACCAATTATTTTTACACTCAATACTGATTGAAAACATCTCAAAGACTTAATTAATGAAAGTAATTAAAAGAAAAGAAATATTTTTGTAGGTAATCAATATTTAATTACCAAACAAGTTTGGTGAATTTCATTCAAATTTCAGTGTTTAGACTTATGTGTCTACAATTTTTAATCAACGTGGAAAAATCAATCACATTTGCTTATCAAATATCGACTACCTACAAATATGTCATTTAAAACACTTGTATGTTTGAATATTATTTGAGGGATAAGGAAATATTATTTGTCTTTTTCATATGAATTGGCATGGAGAAAGTTAATACCATTCCATTTATATTCAGAACTAATCTTTCTTGAAAACTAGCATTACCCTAAAAGTACCAAATTCTATATACTTCCAAATTTCACCTGCATTCTACCAAAAAAGTCACAGTAATATTGAAATAATTTTACAGTTAAATTTGTTATATTTTCTGCCGGAGTTGTTTTTAAGATTCTTATTTGCACAATTAACTTTGAGATAGCAATATATAAATTTTTATATATCAAGAACAATATGGGGGTGCGGAATGTTTGACAAATTGGAAAAAAGTTTTTGTGTGGTACATTTCGTCCTTTAGGACTTCAAACTAAATCACACCAATGTAATAAAATTTAGTCTGACGAAATCCTAAAGGATGAAATGCATCACATGAAAACTTTTTCCACTTTGTCATGCGTTTTCCGCCCTGAAAAATAATTTTGTTGTTGCTTGGAAGAGTTTTTTCAAAATCATTCAAAATAAAAAATAAATATTAAAAAAGCTAATGTGAAATGAAATTGTTATAAAGTATGCTTTCCTTTATATTTTATCAGTCCAAAGGTAGTCTTGCATATCGAGAGATACTCTACCGTTAATGCTTGGTCATTTACAGGGTGCGATGGCTAAATTGTCGCCACTTTGAATTTTAAATTTTGCACATGTGCATTGTTTTGTTTTTTTTAATATTTTGTTGACTGAGCAGTAGAGCAGCATCAATTGGGCACTGTCTGTAAGAAAAAAAGAGCACCATGACGCAATTCACTCTGCCAGAAATTTTGAAACGGCATGCTGTACTGCTTGACATTTGCGCTGGAAGCTCAAGTATGAATATTTCAGAGAGTTTGGGTCAATCTGAGGACAGTGCAGAGGATTTAAAAAGAGTTAGATGAGTCTAATGGTGATTATGAATATACAGCAGCTCATAAAACTCACTCTGATTGTTCTGATAAGAAAAGAACATCAAAATTTGTTGGTGAGGGACTCAGACTCGGAGGCTTATATCAAGTACCTTGAGGAGGTAGCGCTGCCCTGGGTCAAGAGAGTGGCTGCTGGAAGACCCTATGTCTGGCAACAGGATTATGCACGATGCCACACAAGCAAAAAAGAAAAAAACAAGACTCATTAATATCAAATATGAACATGGCTACAATGTGATGAACATGATTGGTAAATAATAAAAAAAAAATTTCCTATCACTCCGGATAGTTATAGAAAATCTACGCATTCAGTTATAAAATAAAAACACATCTTTGATAATGGCTAAAAGAATAGGTAATATGCTTGACAGTTTTTACACATTTTATGTCAAGAAAAGAAATCACTTATACAAACACAAGAAAAATGGAATAAAAAGTTTAATTGCAGTAGCTTGCCTACAAATCTATGGAGAAAGGATGCTGAAGGTAAGATCAATCAGCTAAATGACAAAGTTTTAACTTGTATTAATTCTACATATATATATATATATATATATATATGTTTCTGAGATGAGGTATTATGTACACTATTTACATTATTCAGACTACTGTCCTCATCTTTGTCGCCATAATTATTACAACGTTTCAGCCAAATGTCAAACTGAACCCTTTATTTTGCTTACTGGGGTAGACTGTTCTAGTTCCACATGCCCTGTTTAATGGATGTCACTTATCAGTTATCTCCTCAAGGACACATGGCACACTGTATAAAGATGTTAGGTCCAGTGACAGGACCCAAAGAGTGCGAGTTCAATACCCGGTTAAGACAGTGGAAAACCTGGAGAGGGAAATTAACAGGAGATAACTGATAACTGACATCCATTAAACATGGCACGTGGAACTAGAACAGTCTACCCCAGTGACTGAAATAAAGGGTTAAGTTTGACATTCCAACCATCTGAAGAAGGCCAGAGCATATATATATATATATATATATATATATATATATATATACACACACATTTATATATATATATATATATATATAAGTGGACATCCAAGTCAACACCCAGATACAACAATCTGCTTTATGCTAAACACAACAGTTAGGCCATCTTTGCATTTAGCATGAAACAGGAGATTGACTCTGGATGTTGACTTGAATGTCAACTTTTGTATTTATATATGCTCTATCCCTGATATTGAGCATTTTAAGCCATAAATATAGAATACCTTAAAACTATATTTCATCATTTTATATATATATATATATATATATACATATATATATATATACAGTGTAACCCTGATATAAGAGAGTTGTCAGGGTCGGAGAAGAAGTCTCTTATATCCGGGTTTGGTCTATTTTGTTTAGGTAAGTATGGCTCTAATTTGGGACCAGAGAAAATCTCTCTTATATCCGGGTTACACTGTATATATATATATATATATATATATATATATATATATATATATATATATATATGGTGTGCATGATAATTTTCACAGTTCTCAGATACTACGCACTGAGTGTAGACAAAAGTACCTATCCTTACATAGACAATAGCATCATTTTTACTTGTACCATATTAATGATAAAAAAGCAACTTTATAAAAATGAAAAAAAAAAACCAGAAGTAAATTAGTTAAAAATCTGTTATAATGTCAGAAGTCAAATAATAATCATCTTGTTTCATATACTTACATTCATACCGTACACATGTCCATTAGGTAGCATCATTGGTGGATTATTTTCATTCAATGGAAGGCCAGAAATATTGCAGATAAGCCTTGAATTGGCACAATGAGCAAACGGCAAAGGCCTTGCAAGTTCATTCAGATGTTTGCTGCATACAGGGCAATCGGGATTCTTGGTCACTTCTTCTTCTGGCTTGTAGCAAAGACTAGTTAAAAACAGAGTTAAGGGCCAACAAAATAAACAGACATAAAATAGTCGATATAAAAGAAAGTAGCATCTATATATAAAATTCTTTGACATCCATCTGTCACACCCTCTAAATTAGCCATACATTGATTGATTGAAACTAAATTTTTGCCACTCAGGATAGTGGGTTACTGAATGAAATTGTAAGGGAGGAGGAGGATGAAGTGCACATTAAGAGGATATGTATGATAGATAACAGTCAGCCCTAGACTTGAAGAAGTTAAGATTATAGTATTTAGGGAAGCATCCTCTCAGGAGTCTGTTCCACAAAGTAACTGTTCTAGCTGTCTGAGTGGAGCTTCCTCCTTACCAAAGGAATATGACAGGAATGAGAATGAGTTGAAGGCATGTACGTGTACATGACATGGCAGGTCGTAGATGTGAAGATCTGAACTTGTGGAACTAAGAAATGTAGTTTGTTGGAATATTTGACATAAAAATGGTGATAGAATAACAAGAGACAAGCACTGCTTTTATTATGGGAAAGGGATTGTAAGGTGGAACATAATTCATCACCCACATGGCCATGTGTGTGCTTTGGAACACTGTCAAGTGTGGACAGTGAGGACTTGGCAGCTCCAGCTCAGATCTGGCAGCAATAATTCATTTTTGATTTGATCTGAATTTACTCTTTGGTACCTCAACTTTAAAAATTTAAACACAGTACTAGATTGGCAGTTAGGTCTCAGTTCTCATCATTTTACAGTTCAATCTCTCTTCCGGTTTCTTGTTTCCCTGCCACCTACAATCTTCAAAAATTGTCAATTGCCATCTTCTGTCTCTTGAAACCTGTTCTTTTATTGTCCTTTCTCTTCACTTCAGTCTTCTCATTCTCTTTCACTTTCAGTAACCCCTTGCATCCTAGTAGCATTATCGCCTTGCTTGGTGTGAAATGATTAAAAAAAATTATAATAGATGCAACCGTAAGTTCTAGTCTAATAGTTTCTTTTCTTGCCTTTGGTAATCTCTTCCAGTTTGTTGCTTTCCTGCCACCTAGGATCATCAAAAATGTAAATGCAATGTCAATCACCATCTTCTGTCTTCCTGAAACCTGTTTCTTTATTGTCCTTTCTCCTCACTAAAGTCTTCTCATTCTCTTTCACTCCCTGTAACCTCTTGCAGCTTAGTGGCTTTATTACCTTGCTTGGGGTGAAATGATTAAAAATAAAGAATCTTTCAAATGTGACATCTGATTTACCACCAACTCTTAACCTTTGATATAGCCTCTCAACTTTATTTTGTGGTACCCTACCTTATTTCTTACATACCATCAAATACGGTAATTTTAACTTAAATTAGTCATTTTAGTTTCTGATATTTTTAACAGAATCATTTGTTCTGTGCCATTTCACAAGAGAAACAGATTCCCTATTAATTGTGTTGAGATCTATGAATAGAGAAATAAATATGTTTTCTGGCATAGGACATGAAATGAATGGAGATAGACATAGTGTCTATCAAATAGATGAGAACATAGAATGGGACTAAACCAGTTAATTTCCGAAACAAAGCCATTTAATTCTTTCTCAGAATCTGACACTATCATGCAGAATTCTGAAGAGACATACACATAAACAGGAATACATAATTCATCTTCTATCAATTTTCTTCAGCAGAACAAAGAAGTGGCAATATTACTAAAGAATTAGTTAAGATGTCATAGAGGAGATTACCTGTGGGGGGGGGGTCTGACTTGGAGCCGGATGGGCTCCAATCGGGCAACTTGACATGATAGATGAATAAATAACTCTCTAGTTTTCAACGCAGATATGTGGAGGAACAAACATGGATAAATGTGCCTGAAATAAGACTGAGTGTCAAAAGGACAGTTTTTCACATGAAAATGCTTCTTTAACTACCTTCACTCCTCGGCAATGTTTATCGTTTTAAAAAACGATGATTAGAATTGTAATAAAACCTAAAAATACAATGAAAGTGAATTTATACTTTTTCTTTGTTTTTGAGAATTTATAACAAATATTATAAACAATATTTATTTTTATTAGATTACACTATTTATTAGATTGTTTATCGGAATATACACTATTTATATTCAGACTATTATCCTCATCTTTGTTTCCATATTTATCACAATGTTTTGGCTGTTGTATGCTCCAGCCTTCTTCAGGTGGTTGGAATGTCGAACTGAAACCTTTATTTCACTTGCTGGGGTAGACTGTTCTAGTTCCACGTGCCATGTCTAACAGATGTCAGTTATCAGTTATCTCCTGTTAAGAATGTGAGTTCAATACCTGGTTAAGACGTGGAGAACTTGGAGATGGGAATTAACAGGAGATAACTGATATCCATTAGACATGGCACATAGAACTAGAACAGTCTACCCCAGCAAGTGAAATAAAGGTTTCAGTTCGACATTCCAACCACCTATTTTTGTATTGTATTTTTTCATATTTCAATATTACTGAAAAAAATACTTTCCTTTTATGAAAATATTGTCAATATTGTCAAAAGGGCGTTTTTTCCATGACACTGCTTTTCTTTATCTTCACTGTTCAGCCATGTTTATTGTTTTAAAAAGTGATGATTAGAATTGTAATAAGACCTAAACATATGATGAAAGTGAATTTATACTTTTTCTTTGTTTATGAGAATTGACAACAAAAATAAACATTATTTATTTAGTAGATTGTTTATTTATACTATTTATTTATTATATTATTTATTGGAATGGTTGGCAAAACATTGTCTAATTGCCAATCGATTCAAACTTTATAAAATGATAATAAGGATTTCTTTATAGTTGGTTCACACATATTTCTATATAAATTAGTAAAAAATAAAGATTGCATTGCATTAGTTCTTATTGTATTCATTTTTAGTATTTTTTTAAGCATAAAATTATTCTTATAAATAAACAACCTCATAAATGCACCTTACAGCAGCAACTGGTATCTCCAAGTAGTCACTCATCTACTTGATGTTGCTTAAGTCTGGTGATCGTATAGGAACCAATGTTTGAACATGATATGGCCATAAGTCTAAAAAAATATATATATTATTTTCATATATATATATATATATATATATATATATGCGTGTGTGTGTGTGATATATGTACATATAGCATAATGGTTAACAAAGAAAATAGAATCAGCAAGAAATGTTCAAATTCCAATCATTTCTGTTTTTTTCAATTATGTTCTTATACCCTTCCTATGGATTAAATAACAGGGAAGACTTGGCTCTGTTGCCTTGTCTGGCTACCAGTATAAGAGAAAGAAGACTCTGAATTCAAACTTGAGGAGGGATGTCTGGAGACTTTGTAGCATACTGAGAACAATTTGTTATTGGTTCTTGCCCAAAGTACAGCTGGTTCTACACATGCTTTCACTACTGTAATCAAGTCATTCTGCGCACTTGAGAAAAATTATGAAGAAAATGTGCCCTCCAGCAGGCAATTAGAACCTTGCCTGGCTGTGAAGCTCTCCGTAGTTGAGTGGTCCAAAGCCCAACCGATTAAATGACGGTTTCTTCTACAAAGAGAAATGCAGGTTCATATCTTGCTGAAGGTTTCATTTTTTTTTATTAAGTTTTCTTGAGTGTAAACACCAGTAGATGAAATAAACACTGTTTAAAAAAAATGGGTCGTCTATTCAAAGTAATATATGTCAGATTATAAATAGATTGGTGTAATGAAATGAAACTTTATATATATATATATATATATATATATATATATATATATATATATATATATATATATACACACAGACACACACAAACACACTTGATATTTCCAGACCCATATATATATATATATATAGACATACTCACTTGATATTTCCAGATCAATATATATATATATATATATATATATATATATATACTTGATATTTCCAGACTTATATATATATATATATATATATATATATATATATATATATGGTGATGGCGTTGAATGTAGATTCTACATTTAACACCATGATTTACTGAAACAAAATGGCCAGTAGACAAAAATAAATATACTATTTAATAAATAAATGGAGCGTCTACTCAAATATGAGTATCCACTAAAAATAATAAGAGATAAAATATCTGTCCTATTAATCAAGAAATCCATTACTTTCTCTAAAATTTGTTTTGTTTACATTTGGCTATGAATCAGTGCAGATATGAAAAATTTTGGGTGATCTATGATGAGAGAAGTTTCACTTAAAGGTACATTGCCTGACTAATTTGTTCTTTTGTAGATTGGTTGCTTTGTTGCATTGGATTTAACAAAAACCTCCTCTGCCCAGAAGGTCACAGGCTTGAATCCTGCCTGAGAATGTCAATTTTTTCTTTAATAAGATTTCTAGAGCATTCAGGCCATTAGATGAAAATAAATAAATATACTATTTAATACATAGATGAGGCATCTCTTCAAATATGAGTATCCACTAAAAAAAAACATTTAAAATAATAAAAAGTCTGTATGTATGTATGAGTTATGTCTAATTTGGTATTGTGTATATGAAGCAAATGAATTTGAGGAAAACAATAAAACAAAGGATACGGTGTTTTGAGAGCAGATAATCCTGCCTGAAGAGTGGCAGTGAAGACAGCCATGTTGTTCAACTGGTGCAATTTGAAGTTGTCTTCCCTGAATTGTTGAACCAATCCTTGCCACCGATTTGGGTCCAAAAGTTCCTGCAAAAAAAAAAAAAAATTATAAGCTTAAACAATTTCTGAGTTATCATTATTTCCACTATTTACATTCAGACTATTGTCCTCATCTTTGTTGTTGTTATCAAAACATTTTGACTGTTGTGTCCTCTGGCCTTCCTCAGGTGTATATCAATCTGTATAACCTACAGAAATGAATTTCTCGAATGTGGAGTTATCATTATTTACACTATTTACATTTGGACTATTGTCCTCATCTTTGTTGTTGTTATCAAAACATTTCGACTGTTGTGTCCTCTGGCCTTCCTCAGGTGTATATCAATCTGTATAACCTACAGAAATAAATTTCTAGGATGTAGAGTTATCATTATTTACACTATTTACATTTGGACTATTGTCCTCATCTTTGTTGTTGTTATCATAACGTTTTGGCCGTTGTCCCACCCGGCCTTCGTCAGTTGTATATCAATCTGTGTAACCTATAGGGAATGAATTTCTGGGATGACGAATTATCATTATTTACACTATTTACATTGGGACTATTGTCCTCATCTTTGTTGTTATCACAATGTTTCAGTCATTGTGTTATCTGGCTTTCTTACAGGACAGTAGGTTAGTGGATTAAAACAATGCTTTGTAAATTTGCTGACATCAATCCCT
Organism: Acanthosepion lycidas; assembly: GCA_963932145.1. NCBI lineage: Eukaryota > Metazoa > Mollusca > Cephalopoda > Sepiida > Sepiidae > Acanthosepion > Acanthosepion lycidas. The sequence goes on along the minus strand of OZ010609.1, from coordinate 57,996,633 downwards.
GGGCCTGGCAGTGTGTACTTGGACTCAGTGAAAATAGACAATCAATAACTGAACAGTATTAAAAATAAGAACAATATGAAAATTCCTTAGACATGGGCGGCAGTGGAATGAGAACAGTCTAGCCCCATAAATTAAATAAAAGCTTCAGTTCAGAATTCCCTGTACATTATCCAGATTGATATGCCCTCTAATGAAAGCTGGAGGGCACAACGGCTGAAACGTTGTGATAACAACAATAAAAATGAGGACAATAGTCCAAATGTAAATAGTGTAAGTAAACTTAAAACAACATTTCAAAACAAATACAAAAAGAAAAATAATTAATAATTTCTGAAACATTTAAACTGGTTATTTAAGTCTGAAAATTCTGAGAGTTTTTGTTCAATGATTCTTTTTTTACCTACAGTGTTCGTTTCTTCATATAACACCCACATACACAAAAAAAAATCATCTTAAACTCTTAAGCAAAAATATGCATTACAAATACACACATTAACCACAACCAATTCAACAACATTGGATTGTCATTTTATCTGAGGTTGGTCCAATTAACTAAATTTTTACATTTAAAACTTTTAATTAAATAAAACTACTTGGCAAAATATATTTCAAAACTGTGGAATATTTTTGAAAAAAAGTACATAGACATAAGTCTCTAATAAAAATAATGTTTTGAAAAGTATATAATCAAAAAAATTAAATGTCCCCAAGAGGTTCAAAGTCAGGGTCATCAGATCCTGTGGGGAAAGAGTGAAATATTTTAAAAATTGATTGAGTACAGAAATATTTTTGTCTAAGTCATTTAATTTTGGCATTTGGTTCTTAGTAGAGAGAGTTGCATCCCCTCTGTCATCCAATGGGCTAAAAGTGTATCATAACAGCCAGTTTAAGTAAACATTAACTTTCTAACAGTTTGATTCTATGTTATAATTAATAAAAATTTGTTTCTTATTTTTAGACAAACGTTATACGTTTTTACTGTTTTTATTTTAAGATAGAAACAAATGTCCATAAAATTTTAATTACATTTTCAACAGAGAGTGTCAATTTCTGAGTGAAATTTTTTTTTTGTGACTTGCAATACAATCTGTGGTTTTCATTAACCACATGGAGAGAGTTGTCTTAGGCCCTACCTACCAAGAAGAAGAACCTTCTGCAGACTTTTCTGTGTGCATATATATATATATATATATATATATATATATATATATATATATATATATATAAGCAATTTTTATATATATTATTCATATATTATATATGCGCAGTACTTATTAGAAAGAACTCAATATCAGTGATAGAGCTAACATATTTAGTTGACTTGTTGTGAGTTTGTGACCCTGGGTTTCACACTATTTGCAATCATCAGACAAACTGGAGTTTGTCTGACGATCACAAATAGCGTGAAACCCAGGGTTACAAACTCACATGAAGCCAACTATATATATATATATATATATATATATATATATATAAAGAAATATAGTTTTAAGGTGTTCTATATTTATGGAATAAAGTGCTCAATATCAGAGAGTGTATGTAAATATAAATATAAAAGTGAACAACGAAGTCAACACTCAGAGGTGACAGGCTGTTTCATGCTGGATGCAAACAATTGCGTCTAGCATGAAACAGCCTGTTGCTTCTGAGTGTTGACTTCAATGTTCACTTTATATATATATATATATATATATATATATATATATATATATATATATATATATATACATATACACTTAAAAAACAGGAGATTGATTAAAATCACTTGAGGATATCATAAAGGTGAAATCAAGGTAACAAATTCAACTAATCTCCTGATTTTTAAAGTTAAGGGCTTTACATGTTACTTTTAATTTTATTTTATTTTTTCACGTGTATTGAGCACTTTTTAATACTACTATTTCCTGGTTTGATTCAACTGACCATTAACCTTATATATATATATATATATATATATATATATATATATATAGAGAGAGAGAGAGAGAGAGAGAGAGTGAGAGCAAAAGTTCAAATACATCCAGCAATGAAGTATAAGCATGATTATTGTTTCATTTCATCCCACTCATATAATCTAATGCCTCTGAATTCAATGAGAGTCAATTGATTTTGATATCTTGGTTTAATAAATCCTATCTAAGATATCATGGGTTATATAAACAGATAATCAAGATAAGTATTGAAAAGATATACTGAGTCAAATAAATCCCTTCCCATAAATAATTTGATTTTATACTCCCTGGATATCATTGCATCGA